>CAJQUW010014388.1:0-476166 GCA_907163375.1 Prostheceraeus crozeri
GAGCTAATGCTTTGCAGCAATGATTATAAAACATTGAATAATAATCTCTTATATTTCTAAACGTTAAAGAAAAACAGTTTATGAATGATATACAGTATATCATCATATTGCTCCATTTGTCATAAATGTCTGCCATTATGATCGATCCTGTGTTCTAGCACTCTGAAGATGCGACATTTCTAAGGCAGCTATTCAATCGACAGTATAATGATATTCAGCAATAACACTGGTTACCAAGAATTATCCACTACCGAAACAATTCATTTCGTGTGATACTATTTTATTCAATAAAAATCAACTGTTCTTCCTACCGTATAGCTTGAACAAACTCAAAGAAACCAAACGGCAACAATTAAGTTTTTAATATAATATAGAATATAGTTATAGAATTCGAAGACGAAAAATTGAAATATCCATGTATGTTGTTTACTAAACACGGTGTTTGTGATTGTTCGTGCTAAACCACATTCATGCATTGCGGTTAGTAAACTGGGTCTCAAATGATCATAAAATTTCTATTGTAAACATCAAAAACGGACGATAACTATTACTAAATTGACATCATTTAGGCCATGCCATACATACAAACCGTTGAGGGTCAATAGTCGGTCCTTAAATGTTTGGATTGTATATAACATCTCTGGCAACCCCAATTTCAAAGAACGTGTCTTATAAAGTACGTTGATGATGTTTGTTTATCGTTTGTGATCAGGAAAAATGAAGCCAGTGATGACATTGACGCTCTCACTATCGAAGTTGAAAACGTATCTAGATGGTCTGCTCAGAATTGGTTGTCCTTAAATTTGCAAAAAACTACCGAGGTCTGTTCAAGGAATCTTTCGACGTTGAGAACCATTTACCATCATGAAATTCCAGGACAATATCAAATTTCTGGGGGTTGTGCTCGACAGTTCTTTTGATGGAAATGTCATGTAGATTACATTGAGAGGAAGTGTGCTCAGAGGATTTATATGTTGAGAAGGATGAAGACCGTAACAAGTGAAGATCAATTTCTGTGCATTTACATCGCCCTTATTCGCAGTTTAATTGAATACGCCTGCCCGGCTTTTATTGGTCTGTCCTCTGAAGATTCAAAGCGCCTTCAGAGAATTCAGGACCGATGTCTTAGAATAAATGCCATTCTCTCTCAACAACTGATATCGTTTGCAGACGTCAAGAAATGGCTTTGAACCTCTTCCGGAGCTTGAATATTCAAGAGACTTTTATTTCAAGAATGGTTCGCCCACTACTACCTTCCGGTCGATTAATGGTGCCTTATTCCAGGACTACTCTACGTCGGAACTCATTTCTGCCATTTGTTTGCATAATGCAGTCTGATACCTTCTGTGACTAAGATCCTAGACTCAAGATCTTAACTTAACTTCGTGTTTTAATTTATCGTAACGACTTGATTTTTTAATCTGTCTCTAATTTTGATTCATATTCGCAGTCTGAATAAACGTATCTCTCTCTCTCTCTCGCAAAGATTGCAAAAAACTGTTGGACAGTATTGCAAAGAATTTATATATTTCTGATGACTTACGGCGGCCTTTTGTAGAAGCTTCCACCAATTGTAAGCGGTTCACACGAATTATTTTTTAAAAACAGTTTTAAAATGCTTCAATGAGGTGTGTTTTTGAAAGAATTTTGAGTGATCGAGAGTTTGAAGTCCTTATGATTGTTTCAAATAATGTTTCCTGATGGCCTACTGCGTCTATTTTGAAAAAGCTTCACCAACCTCAAACGGTGCCCACGATTTTGAGGTGTGGGAGCATGAAGGAATTGTGAGTGGTAGTGAACTTTGAACTAAATCTTGGTTCTCTGATCGTCTGTCGAGGTTTCTCCAAGTTCCTCTTCGTGTCAGAGAGGATCAAAGAGAAACGCACGTAAATCCAATAGGAAACAGATTGAATTTTTCGGTAAGAGTGAGATTTTCAATCTTCTATCTGATTAAGTGAGAAGTACTGAGTCTGGAGCCACAATTTTTGGCATGGTAGTGTTCTATGAGTTGTTATAATGCTTCCGATCGGTTATGGTTGCTAGAATGTCACAAATGTGTCTAAAATTGTCCATAATTATTATTTTACAAAATTGGCTGTGTTTGCAGTGCAGAAATTAGGAGGCTTGCATAATCTGATTGTTTCCGATAGCACATCGAATGTCTTCTGTGGAAGAACATGGCAGCTACGCATGAATTCGTGTTACATGGTACGTAGCCATGTGTTCCAAAAGGAATTCAACTTCACTAGGGCTGTGCTCGGTGAACCGGTTCTTGTGGGTGCACCGGTTTTCAGTCCTTTGCTAGTTTCGATCAAATTGATTTTTCACTGCATAGCTTCAATTATGACTAATTCATTTCATCTGCTAGTCACAGCAAATTGAGGAGGCAAATTGACCATACGATACAATTATCCAACTAGGAAAACAGTATTCAATTACATTTGTAATTTCAATTCAAACTTTAAATTTCTTATATTTCTTATATTTCCTAATATCATGTGAATAAAGCCTTTTGAAATTTGAAAAAGATTGGAAAGATTTGAAGAAGGAGTACATTTGCTACATTGACCTTTGATGCTCCTTTGATATCAAAATAATCAATCAAAATCCCGACACTTCTTCCACCACTGACAGTAATTTAGTCATCGCAATTTGTTTTAACATTTTTGTAGTATATCTAGCCTATGTCATTTCTGTTTCCATCTAATTTCTATCCATAGAGTAAGTATATTAGGTAGAGTGGTAACTCCGCGTTTATTAAATCCCCATTTTCGAATTTATTAAATGAACTCGAGGGGGATACAGATTTGTATTGTCATCAAATGTGAGATACGCAAATGTTTGCAGTTTTGAAGAAATTACAACGGAATTGAATGATCATGATTGTAATGCAGAAGAAATGATGGTAATTTGCAGATTATCATGACAGCCTTGGAGATTTAATGCCTGTTAAATTAGCAATTCAATGGGTTTCTATTACTTTCATGCTCAACCTCAAGAGAATTTTCTTAAGCGTGATCATATTACAGGCGACCTGTCACTGGCACAGCAAAATCACATAATCAAAGACAATGATTTCAATTAACTTTGAAAGATGTAGATGGGTCCACATCACTATTCAGATTCAAGAAATGAAACTTGAATTTAGTGAATCATAAATTCATGCCGGTGAAAATTGAGTTAAAAACTTGAAATTTCAGACATGAAAGCATGAATAATATCGCGACTTTTCGAAATTCTCTTATTAATCAGCTTAATTTCCGCTTAGTTACCATGCTTATTATCAAATATTCATACCTCTTGATATCCAACTTGTTTCATACTACTTGTATAGGGACGTCATGTCGGTAGTATATAAAATGGCAATTCCATACAGAGTTCCAATGGAGCTGTCACAGATACGTATTGGCTAAGTATGATAAGAGTCGCTTGCAAGTATTGGGAAAATAAAATTACAGGAGGCCTACTTACATAAGTCTGTTTCAAATTCTTTTGCATGAAATTTGCATTGAATGAAAACAATGAAGTTTGAATTGACAATCGCACGACACTCTAGAGAGCCTAGTCTATTCGTCTATACATGAATAGGTGCTGCTTCAGTGTAACTTTTTAAAATTGTCGGCTCACCTGGATGTGAAAACCGGTGTACCGACGCGATCAGGTGCGGCTTGCGCACAACCCTACTTTAATTTAGTAATAGTGATATTGTGTCTCATAATCATTATAGCATAGAGTAGAGATATTTAGGTAGATACAGTGAAAATTTTTATATCAAATATTCAGTTTTTTGTGGAGATAACGTTCCTACGGTCCAAAAACTTATTTGAGCAGTTTTTAAAAAAGGAAATATTTGGCCAATTTAAATACTACTGAGATGACTCCCCGTTGTAAGTAGTATAAAGCAAGTTGGATATCAGAAGGAATGAATATTAGCTAATAAGCATCCTAACTAAGCGGAAATTCAGCTGATTATTAAGGGAATTTCATGATCCGTATTACAATGGAAGTCTTCATGAAAAGCCGCGATATTATTCGTGCTTTCTTGGCTGAAATTTCAAATTTTTAATCCAATTTTCACCGGCATGAATTTATGATTCACTTAATTCATGTTTCATTTCTTGAATCTGAATAGTGATCTGGACCCATTTACATCTCTTTGATTATGTGATTCTGCTGTGCCAGTGGCAGGTTGCCTGTGATATGATCTCGCCTAAGAAAATTCTCTTGAGGTTGAGCATGAAAGTAATAGAAACCCATTGAATTGCTAATTTAACAGGCATTAAATCTCCAAGGCTGTCATGATAATCTGCAAATTACCATCATTTCTTCTGCATTACAATCATGATCATTCAATTCCGTTGTAATTTCTTCAAAACTGCAAACATTTGCATATCTCACATTTGGTAACAATTACCAACTATATCCCCTCGAATTCATTTACTAAATTCGAAAGTGTATACACATTGTGATTTAATAAATGCGGAGTTACCACTCTATCTAATATACATGTACATACTCTATGCATTATAATAAATGAACAACAAGGAAGTCGCAAAGGTTCAATAATGTTTTCAGATAAAAATTCTGCATTTGCACTTCTTGACATCAAAAAATGTAATTAATGCAAGTCACTGTTGGCATACATCATATGCACGTGCACGGGTAAGAAATTGTAAAAGCAGATTAATTGTGCACCTTGTGAAATGCGTTGTTAATAATAGAATGCATTCATTTTGTGATCACATCATTGCTTTCTTTTAACGAGTGGGTGTCGTTATGAGTTGAATTGTATATTGGTGGATAGAAGTTACGTGATAATCGGTGTTACGAAGCGCCCTGACGCCGCACGTACACAATCAGAAATTTTGGAGCGATCCAAATTGTTCTTTTTAAAGAATTGACACGTGAAGCGAGCTGTGGATCACCCTTAATAAAATGAAGTTTCTGTGAGGAAAAGTGTTGAATGGTGTTTGAACTTGATAAGTCAAAGATCAGCTTTACGGTCATACTAATCAAATGTTCCTGGTGTTTTTTAAATACACGTTTGAGTGGCGTTGTTGCCTCTTTAGTCTTTTAGGAATTCCCAAAATATTAATGCTAAACCAGCAGTTGTCACAACTGTAGTGGTTGAGATCCAAAGTCGATGAATTTCAAATCATCCTTCATGGACCACTCAGTGATCCAGGGACGGGCATCCAATTACATAAATTGAAACTTAATGAAAGAATCATTCAAACGTTCTCAAACAATCCAATAAGATATATACATGATTATGGTGCATAAATGAAGCTAGAAACCATTCCGTGAACAATATAGGTACTATATGAGTAGATTTGTACATGTGCCTGTATTTCTAGGCTCGGTTAGATCCTCTCAGAAAAAATCCCAGTCTTCCCGGGTCAGCTCTATCAGGAATTTTCGAGCCCATGCCTCGCCCACAATTAATACATTTCAAAAATCTGGGATATGTCGCATGTCATGTAGCTATAGTGTAGAAACATTCATGATTGATTTTCCCAATGCCTAATATTTCAATATGTAAATCTCATGAATTTGAGTTGATAACTAGCTTGACAACCACGGGTTTAGGTCACTTTTCCGCAATAAGATTTTTGATCGATATATTGAACTTTGAAGTAAAATTGATTCGGCTTATTCTTCAATTTATGGGAAGCTGGTAGAATAGGAGTACATGGCATCCAGACATCCTACTAATATCAAGTTCAAGCCCTGGGCTACCCAGTCCGCTCACCTGTCTGTCTTTGCTTGGCTGAATAGAAAAATGAGACTGAAATCGACATATAGCAATTTTTGAAAATTTATCCAATGTCTACATGAGGTGTAAAAAAAAAGTTGGAGAATCCTGCTTCACAAATACAAAGAGTCGTTTGAAATAATAACACTTTATAGATTTTGCAGCCCAGCACGTAGGGAGGAAGGTGTCACTGTCAGACGTGTACCACATGATGGATGACCGCATGATTTATGGCTTATTAACAATGTCGGGTAAAAGTCAGCATGATAGTAGAAGTCATAGTTGATAAGTATAAGTTCCTTACTACGGATATCCACTTATTGCGGACAAACAGGATACAGATTGAAATTTACCTAATAAAATGCGGTGGGCTGTGTGGACAAGCGCCGTCGACAGTCAAATGGCCGGACATTTAGTCCGTGAAGTTGACGATTTTGCATCTGTCAGGCGACCTGCAGTACTACAATGAGTTATATTTTTGGGATATTACATAATTTCAGAAAATTACACATATAGATGAAATAATGTTGTATAGATATTGCGTAATACTGTCTTCTGACTAATGTATAGATACAGTTCTAATATGGAAATCATATGCGTTTGAAGAAGACTTAAACAATTATATGAGAGCGGCTTTGCGCCCGAATTTTTCCTAATCAAAACCCGATTCAGAAGTGGTTATTCATTTTTGCTACAACCTGAATGCACATCTATTCCACCGGCTTTGACAACAGCTGCTTTTCATTGCATTGGTATTATTAAAGCCGCGCAAATAGAGAGATAAAGAGTATCTGTGTCGCATGTTGTAACTGAAATTCATGTCACTGGTGAATAGAAATTTCAGGGCAGTGATGTTTTGTTCTCAATGAAACTTGCAAAAGATGGAAAATGTTTACTGGTGTGGTTTGCAATAAATTCTGGTGTTATTCCAGTATTGTCTACTATGACAGTATTTTTTTAGCTACGAAGCCGGTTTGAGGCGGTCTAGCTCTGGAAGTATTGCCGAGTCGCAGAAAATGCGATAGCCTCAAAGGAAATTAGGGATGCAGTCAAACTTCTAAAGCTTTATTCACTGAATGACTTCACCACTGAGTGTGAAGAAACTCCGCTGCAAATGTTCTATGAAGCAAGCCTATTTGATCTCTTTTCTTCAGTTTTTAGCAGCATGACAGCTCATGTGAATTTTGTTCATTTGCTGTTGATGCTGCACATGTACATTATGTTTTATATACTTTGTGGTTATAGAGGAGAGTAGCGGACAAGAGTTGATGGTTGAGGGTGTCCCCAATAAGCGGTATCTACTGTGGTGGAAACAATGTGAAATGGATCATTCTCTCATATGGAAAGCACACCCACTCAAACTCAGGGAAGCATCTGGTCATCAATGTTCAGACATTTCCGTGATCGAAAAATATCTTAGTCTGGTTCTATATTGTCTTTTATCAGAAAGTTTGGAATTATAGTCCGGCTACCAGAAATTTCCTGAGAATTTGCAAGGAATGAGCTTGAAAATGAGGCTTCCACAGAACTCGAGCTAATGCTTTGCAGCAATGATTATAAAACATTGAATAATAATCTCTTATATTTCTAAACATTTAAGAAAAACAGTTTATGAATGATATACAGTATATCATCATACAGCTCCATTTGTCATAAATGTCTGCCATTATGATCGATCCTGTGTTCTAGCACTCTGAAGATGCGACATTTCTAAGGCAGCTATTCAATCGACAGTATAATGATATTCAGCAACAACACTGGTTACCAAGAATTATCCACTACCGAAACAATTCATTTCGTGTGATACTATTTTATTCAATAAAAATCAACTGTTCTTCCTACCGTATAGCTTGAACAAACTCAAAGAAACCAAACGGCAACAATTAAGTTTTTAATATAATATAGAATATAGTTATAGAATTCGAAGACGAAAAATTGAAATATCCATGTATGTTGTTTACTAAACACGGTGTTTGTGATTGTTCGTGCTAAACCACATTCATGCATTGCGGTTAGTAACTGGGTCTCAAATGATCATAAAATTCCTATTGTAAACATCAAAACGGACGATAACTATTACTAAATTGACATCATTTAGGCCATGCCATACATACAAACCGTTGAGGGTCAATAGTCGGTCCTTAAATGTTTGGATTGTATATAACATCTCTGCAACCCCAATTTCAAAGAACGTGTCTTATAAAGTACGTTGATGATGTTTGTTTATCGTTTGTGATCAGGAAAAATGAAGCCAGTGATGACATTGACGCTCTCACTATCGAAGTTGAAAACGTATCTAGATGGTCTGCTCAGAATTGGTTGTCCTTAAATTTGCAAAAAACAAAAGGTTTAGTAAACTACCGAGGTCTGTTCAAGGAATCTTTCGACGTTGAGAACCATTTACCATCATGAAATTCCAGGACAATATCAAATTTCTGGGGGTTGTGCTCGACAGTTCTTTTGATGGAAATGTCATGTAGATTACATTGAGAGGAAGTGTGCTCAGAGGATTTATATGTTGAGAAGGATGAAGACCGTAACAAGTGAAGATCAATTTCTGTGCATTTACATCGCCTTTATTCGCAGTTTAATTGAATACACCTGCCCGGCTTTTATTGGTCTGTCCTCTGAAGATTCAAAGCGCCTTCAGAGAATTCAGGACCGATGTCTTAGAATAAATGCCATTCTCTCTCAACAACTGATATCGTTTGCAGACGTCAAGAAATGGCTTTGAACCTCTTCCGGAGCTTGAATATTCAAGAGACTTTTATTTCAAGAATGGTTCGCCCACTACTACCTTTCCGGTCGATTAATGGTGCCTTATTACAGGACTACTCTACGTCGGAAATCATTTCTGCCATTTGTTTGCATAATGCAGTCTGATACCTTCTGTGACTAAGATCCTAAACTGAAGATCTTAACTTATCTTCGTGTTTTGATTTATCGTAATGACTTGATTTTTTAATCTGTCTCTAATTTTGATTCATATTCGCAGTCTGAATAAACGTATCTCTCTGTCTCTCGCAAAGATTGCAAAAAACCGTTGGACAGTATTGCAAAGAATTTATATATTTCTGATGACTTACGGCGGCCTTTTGTAGAAGCTTCCACCAATTGTAAGCGGTTCACACGAATTACTTTTTAAAAACAGTTTTAAAATGCTTCAATGAGGTGTATTTTTGAAAGAATTTTGAGTGATCGAGAGTTTGAAGTCCCTATGATTCTTTCAAATAATGTTTCCTGATGACCTACTGCGGCTATTTTGAAAAAGCTTCACCAACCTCAAACGGTACCCACGATTTTGAGGTGTGGGAGCATGAAGGAATTGTGAGTGGTAGTGAAGTTCGAATTAAATGTTGGTTCTCTGATCGTCTGTCGAGGTTTCTCCAAGTTCCTCTTCGTGTCAGAGAGGATCAAAGAGAAACGCACGTAAATCCAATAGGAAACAGATTGAATTTTTCGGTAAGAATGAGATTTTCAATCTTCTATCTGATTAAGTGAGAAGTACTGAGTCTGGAGCCACAATTTTTGGCATGGTAGTGTTCTATGAGTTGTTATAATGCTTCCGATCGGTTATGGTTGCTAGAATGTCACAAATGTGTCTAAAATTGTCCATAATTATTATTTTACAAAATTGGCTGTGTTTGCAGTGCAGAAATTAGGAGGCTTGCATAATCTGATTGTTTCCGATAGCACATCGAATGTCTTCTGTGGAAGAACATGGCAGCTACGCATGAATTCGTGTTACATGGTACGTAGCCATGTGTTCCAAAAGGAATTCAACTTCACTAGGGCTGTGCTCGGTGAACCGGTTCTTGTGGGTGCACCGGTTTTCAGTCCTTTGCTAGTTTCGATCAAATTGATTTTTCACTGCATAGCTTCAATTATGACTAATTCATTTCATCTGCTAGTCACAGCAAATTGAGGAGGCAAATTGACCATACGATACAATTATCCAACTAGGAAAACAGTATTCAATTCCATTTGTAATTTCAATTCAAACTTTAAATTTCTTATATTTCTTATATTTCCTAATATCATGTGAATAAAGCCTTTTGAAAATCACGGCTATATCATAAAATTGCCGATGTATTTGCTAATGTTGAGGAAATAGTCAAAATAGTGACGAAAATGAGACAATTCAATCAAGTTCATGGTAGATCATTATAAGGCACGGAAATCTCAATGCCCGCGGCCTCCGAATTTATGAACTTCGTATTGAATAATTCGTGCCCTTCTGCTGCTCCTCCGGATAAGATTCAAACCGTCTCAGTATTCCAGCGGCCACAGATCCGTCCGAAAGATTGGAAAGATTTGAAGAAGGAGTACATTTGCTACATTGACCTTTGATGCTCCTTTGATATCAAAATAATCAATCAAAATCCCGACACTTCTTCCACCACTGACAGTGATTTAGTCATCGCAATTTTTTTAACATTTTTGTAGTATATCTAGCCGATGTCATTTCTGTTTCCATCTAATTTCTATCCATAGAGGAGGTATATTAGGTAGAGTGGTAACTCCGCGTTTATTAAATCCCCATTTTCGAATTTATTAAATGAACTCGAGGGGGATACAGATTTGTATTGTCAACAAATGTGAGATACGCAAATGTTTGCAGTTTTGAAGAAATTACAACGGAATTGAATGATCATGATTGTAATGTAGAAGAAATGATGGTATTTTGCAGATTCTCAGTGTCATGACAGCCTTGGAGATTTAATGTTTGTTGAATTAGCAATTCAATGGGTTCCTATTACTTTCATGTTCAGCCTCAAGAGAATTTTCTTAAGAGAGATCATATCACAGGCAACCTGCCACTGGCACAGCAGAATCACATAATCAAAGACAATGATTTCAATTAACTTTGAAAGATGTAGATGGGTCCACATCACTATTCAGATTCAAGAAATGAAACATGAATTTAGTGAATCATAAATTCATGCCGGTGAAAATTGAATTAAAAACTTGAAATTTCAGACATGAAAGCATGAATAATATCGCGACTTTTTGAAATTCTCTTATTAATCAGCTTAATTTCCGCTTAGTTACCATGCTCATTATCAAATATTCATACCTCTTGATATCCAACTTGTTTCATACTACTTGTATAGGGACGTCATGTCGGTAGTATATAAAATGGCAATTCCATCCAGAGTATCATTGGAGCTGTCACAGATACGTATTGGCTAAGTATGATAAGAGTTGCTTGCAAGTATTGGCAAAATAAAATTACAGGAGGCCTACTTACATAAGTCTGTTTCAAATTCTTTTGCATGAAATTTGCATTGAATGAAAACATAATGAAGTTTGAATTGACAATCGCACAACACTCTAGAGAGCCTAGTCTATTCGTCTATACATGAATAGGTGCTGCTTCAGTGTAACTTTTTAAAATTGTCGGCTCACCTGGATGTGAAAACCGGTGTACCGGCGCGATCAGGTGCGGCTTGCGCACAACCCTACTTTAATTTAGTAATAGTGATATTGTGTCTCATAATCATTATAGCATAGAGTAGAGATATTTAGGTAGATACAGTGAAAATTTTTATATCAAAATATTCAGTTTTTTGTGGAGATAACGTTCCTACGGTCCAACAAATTATTTGAGCAGTTTTAAAAAAAGGAAATATTTGGCCAATTTAAATACTACTGAGATGACTCCCCGTTGTAAGTAGTATAAAGCAAGTTGGATATCAGAAGGAATGAATATTAGCTAATAAGCATCCTAACTAAGCGGAAATTCAGCTGATTATTAAGGGAATTTCATGATCCGTATTACAATGGAAGTCTTCATGAAAAAGCCGCGATATTATTCGTGCTTTCTTGGCTGAAATTTCAAGTTTTTAATCCAATTTTCACCGGCATGAATTTATGATTCACTTAATTCATGTTTCATTTCTTGAATCTGAATAGTGATCTGGACCCATTTACATCTCTTTGATTATGTGATTTTGCTGTGCCAGTTGCAGGTTGCCTGTGATATGATCTCGCCTAAGAAAATTCTCTTGAGGTTGAGCATGAAAGTAATAGAAACCCATTGAATTGCTAATTTAACAGGCATTAAATCTCCAAGGCTGTCATGATAATCTGCAAATTACCATCATTTCTTCTGCATTACAATCATGATCATTCAATTCCGTTGTAATTTCTTCAAAACTGCAAACATTTGCATATCTCACATTTGGTAACAATTACCAACTATATCCCCTCGAATTCATTTACTAAATTCGAAAGTGTATACACATTGTGATTTAATAAATGCGGAGTTACCACTCTATCTAATATACATGTACATACTCTATGCATTATACCGTAATAAATGAACAACAAGGAAGTCGCAAAGGTTCAATAATGTTTTCAGATAAAAATTCTGCATTTGCACTTCTTGACATCAAAAAATGTAATTAATGCAAGTCACTGTTGGCATACATCATATGCACGTGCACGGGTAAGAAATTATAAAAGCATATTAATTGTGCACCTTATGAAATGCGTTGTTAATAATAGAATGCATTCATTTTGTGATCACATCATTGCTTTCTTTTAGCGAGTAGGTGTCGTTATGAGTTGAATTGCATATTGGTGGATAGAAGTTACGTGATAATCGGTGTTACGATACGCCCTGACGCCGCACGTACACAATCAGAAATTTTGGTGTGATCCAAAGTTGTTCTTTTAAAGAATTGACACGTGAAGCGAGCTGTGGATCACCCTTAATAAAATGAAGTTTCTGTGAGGAAAAGTGTTGAATGGTGTTTGAACTTGATAAGTCAAAGATCAGCTTTACGGTCATACTAATCAAATGTTCCTGGTGTTTTTTAAATACACGTTTGAGTGGCGTTGTTGCCTCTTTAGTCTTTTAGGAATTCCCAAAATATTAATGCTAAACCAGCAGTTGTCACAACTGTAGTGGTTGAGATCCAAAGTCGATGAATTTCAAATCATCCTTCATGGACCACTCAGTGATCCAGGGACGGGCATCCAATTACATAAATTGAAACTTAATGAAAGAATCATTCAAACGTTCTCAAACAATCCAAATAAGATATATACATGATTATGGTGCATAAATGAAGCTAGAAACCATTCCGTGAACAATATAGGTACTATATGAGTAGATTTGTACATGTGCCTGTATTTCTAGGCTCGGTTAGATCCTCTCAGAAAAAAATCCCAGTCTTCCCGGGTCAGCTCTATCAGGAATTTTCGAGCCCATGCCTCGCCCACAATTAATACATTTCAAAAATCTGGGATATGTCGCATGTCATGTAGCTATAGTGTAGAAACATTCATGATTGATTTTCCCAATGCCTAATATTTCAATATGTAAATCTCATGAATTTGAGTTGATAACTAGCTTGACAACCACGGGTTTAGGTCACTTTTCGCAAGAAGATTTTTGATCGATATATTGAACTTTGAAGTAAAATTGATTCGGCTTATTCTTCAATTTATGGGAAGCTGGTAGAATAGGAGTACATGGCATCCAGACATCCTACTAATATCAAGTTCAAGCCCTGGGCTACCCAGTCCGCTCACCTGTCTGTCTTTGCTTGGCTGAATAGAAAAATGAGACTGAAATCGACATATAGCAATTTTTGAAAATTTATCCAATGTCTACATGAGGTGTAAAAAAAAAGTTGGAGAATCCTGCTTCACAAATACAAAGAGTCGTTTTAAATAATAACAATTTATAGATTTTGCAGCCCAGCACGTAGGGGGAAGGTGTCACTGTCAGACGTGTACCACATGATGGATGACCGCATGATTTATGGCTTATTAACAATGTCGGGTAAAAGTCAGCATGATAGTAGAAGTCATAGTTGATAAGTATAAGTTCCTTACTACGGATATCCACTTATTTGCGGACAAACAGGATACAGATTGAAATTTACCTAATAAAAATGCGGTGGGCTGTGTGGACAAGCGCCGTCGACAGTCAAATGGCCGGACATTTAGTCCGTGAAGTTGACGATTTTGCATCTGTCAGGCGACCTGCAGTACTACAATGAGTTATATTTTTGGGATATTACATAATTTCAGAAAATTACACATATAGATGAAATAATGTTGTATAGATATTGCGTAATACTGTCTTCTGACTAATGTATAGATACAGTTCTAATATGGAAATCATATGCGTTTGAAGAAGACTTAAACAATTATATGAGAGCGGCCTTGCGCCCGAATTTTTCCTAATCAAAACCCGATTCAGAAGTGGTTATTCATTTTTGCTACAACCTGAATGCACATCTATTCCACCGGCTTTGACAACAGCTGCTTTTCATTGCATTGGTATTATTAAAGCCGCGCAAATAGAGAGATAAAGAGTATCTGTGTCGCATGTTGTAACTGAAATTCATGTCACTGGTGAATAGAAATTTCAGGGCAGTGATGTTTTGTTCTCAATGAAACTTGCAAAAGATGGAAAATGTTTACTGGTGTGGTTTGCAATAAATTCTGGTGTTATTCCAGTATTGTCTACTATGACAGTATTTTTTTAGCTACGAAGCCGGTTTGAAGAGGTCTAGCTCTGGAAGTATTGCCGAGTCACAGAAAATGCGATAGCCTCAAAGGAAATTAGGGATGCAGTCAAACTTCTACAGCGTTATTCACTGAATGACTTCACCACTGAGTGTGAAGAAACTCCGCTGCAAATGTTCTATGAAGCAAGCCTATTTGATCTCTTTTCTTCAGTTTTTAGCAGCATGACAGCTCATGTGAATTTTGTTCATTTGCTGTTGATGCTGAACATGTACATTATGTTTTATATACTTTGTGGTTATAGAGGAGAGTAGCGGACAAGAGTTGATGGTCGAGGGTGTCCTCAATAAGCGGTATCTACTGTGGTGGAAACAATGTGAAATGGATCATTCTCTCATATGGAAAGCACACCCACTCAAACTCAGGGAAGCATCTGGTCATCAATGTTCAGACATTTCCGTGATCGAAAAATATCTTAGTCTGGTTCTATATTGTCTTTTATCATGAAAGTTTGGAATTATAGTCCGGCTACCAGAAATTTCCTGAGAATTTGCAAGGAATGAGCTTGAAAATGAGGCTTCCACAGAACTCGAGCTAATGCTTTGCAGCAATGATTATAAAACATTGAATAATAATCTCTTATATTTCTAAACGTTTAAGAAAAACAGTTTATGAATGATATACAGTATATCATCATACAGCTCCATTTGTCATAAATGTCTGCCATTATGATCGATCCTATATTCTAGCACTCTGAAGATGCGACATTTCTAAGGCAGCTATTCAATCGACAGTATAATGATATTCAGCAATAACACTGGTTACCAAGAATTATCCACTACCGAAACAATTCATTTCGTGTGATACTATTTTATTCAATAAAAATCAACTGTTCTTCCTACCGTATAGCTTGAACAAACTCAAAGAAACCAAACGGCAACAATTAAGTTTTTAATATAATATAGAATATAGTTATAGAATTCGAAGACGAAAAATTGAAATATCCATGTATGTTGTTTACTAAACACGGTGTTTGTGATTGTTCGTGCTAAACCACATTCATGCATTGCGGTTAGTAACTGGGTCTCAAATGATCATAAAATTCCTATTGTAAACATCAAAACGGACGATAACTATTACTAAATTGACATCATTTAGGCCATGCCATACATACAAACCTTTGAGGGTCAATAGTCGGTCCTTAAATGTTTGGATTGTATATATCATCTCTGCAACCCCAATTTCAAAGAACGTGTCTTATAAAGTACGTTGATGATGTTTGTTTATCGTTTGTGATCAGGAAAAATGAAGCCAGTGATGACATTGACGCTCTCACTATCGAAGTTGAAAACGTATCTAGATGGTCTGCTCAGAATTGGTTGTCCTTAAATTTGCAAAAAACAAAAGGTTTAGTAAACTACCGAGGTCTGTTCAAGGAATCTTTCGACGTTGAGAACCATTTACCATCATGAAATTCCAGGACAATATCAAATTTCTGGGGGTTGTGCTCGACAGTTCTTTTGATGGAAATGTCATGTAGATTACATTGAGAGGAAGTGTCCTCAGAGGATTTATATGTTGAGAAGGATGAAGACCGTAACAAGTGAAGATCAATTTCTGTGCATTTACATCGCCTTTATTCACAGTTTAATTGAATACGCCTGCCCGGCTTTTATTGGTCTGTCCTCTGAAGATTCAAAGCGCCTTCAGAGAATTCAGGACCGATGTCTTAGAATAAATGCCATTCTCTCTCAACAACTGATATCGTTTGCAGACGTCAAGAAATGGCTTTGAACCTCTTCCGGAGCTTGAATATTCAAGAGACTTTTATTTCAAGAATGGTTCGCCCACTACTACCTTCCGGTCGATTAATGGTGCCTTATTCCAGGACTACTCTACGTCGGAAATCATTTCTGCCATTTGTTTGCATAATGCAGTCTGATACCTTCTGTGACTAAGATCCTAAACTGAAGATCTTAACTTATCTTCGTGTTTTGATTTATCGTAATGACTTGATTTTTTAATCTGTCTCTAATTTTGATTCATATTCGCAGTCTGAATAAACGTATCTCTCTGTCTCTCGCAAAGATTGCAAAAAACCGTTGGACAGTATTGCAAAGAATTTATATATTTCTGATGACTTACGGCGGCCTTTTGTAGAAGCTTCCACCAATTGTAAGCGGTTCACACGAATTACTTTTTAAAAACAGTTTTTAAATGCTTCAATGAGGTGTATTTTTGAAAGAATTTTGAGTGATCGAGAGTTTGAAGTCCCTATGATTCTTTCAAATAATGTTTCCTGATGACCTACTGCGGCTATTTTGAAAAAGCTTCACCAACCTCAAACGGTACCCACGATTTTGAGGTGTGGGAGCATGAAGGAATTGTGAGTGGTAGTGAAGTTCGAATTAAATGTTGGTTCTCTGATCGTCTGTCGAGGTTTCTCCAAGTTCCTCTTCGTGTCAGAGAGGATCAAAGAGAAACGCACGTAAATCCAATAGGAAACAGATTGAATTTTTCGGTAAGAATGAGATTTTCAATCTTCTCTCTGATTAAGTGAGAAGTACTGAGTCTGGAGCCACAATTTTTGGCATGGTAGTGTTCTATGAGTTGTTATGATGCTTCCGATCGGTTATGGTTGCTAGAATGTCACAAATGTGTCTAAAATTGTCCATAATTATTATTTTACAAAATTGGCTGTGTTTGCAGTGCAGACATTAGGAGGCTTGCATAATCTGATTGTTTCCGATAGCACATCGAATGTCTTCTGTGAAAGAACATGGCAGCTACGCATGAATTCGTGTTACATGGTACGTAGCCATGTGTTCCAAAAGGAATTCAACTTCACTAGGGCTGTGCTCGGTGAACCGGTTCTTGTGGGTGCACCGGTTTTCAGTCCTTTGCTAGTTTCGATCAAATTGATTTTTCACTGCATAGCTTCAATTATGACTAATTCATTTCATCTGCTAGTCACAGCAAATTGAGGAGAATATTGACCATACGATACAATTATCCAACTAGGAAAACAGTATTCAATTACATTTGTAATTTCAATTCAAACTTTAAATTTCTTATATTTCTTATATTTCCTAATATCATGTGAATAAAGCCTTTTGAAAATCACGGCTATATCATAAAATTGCCGATGTATTTGCTAATGTTGAGGAAATAGTCAAAATAGTGACGAAAATGAGACAATTCAATCAAGTTCATGGTAGATCATTATAAGGCACGGAAATCTCAATGCTCGAGGCCTCCGAATTTCTGAACTTCGAATTGAATAATTCGTGCCCTTCTGCTGCTCCTCCGGATAAGATTCAAACCGTCTCAGTATTCCAGCGGCCACAGATCCGTCCGAAAGATTGGAAAGATTTGAAGAAGGAGTACATTTGCTACATTGACCTTTGATGCTCCTTTGATATCAAAATAATCAATCAAAATCCCGACACTTCTTCCACCACTGACAGTAATTTAGTCATCGCAATTTGTTTTAACATTTTTGTAGTATATCTAGCCTATGTCATTTCTGTTTCCATCTAATTTCTATCCATAGAGTAAGTATATTAGGTAGAGTGGTAACTCCGCATTTACTAAATCCCCAATGTGTATACACTTTTGAATTTATTAAATGAACTCGAGGGGGATACAGATTTGTATTGTCATCAAATGTGAGATACGCAAATGTTTGCAGTTTTGAAGAAATTACAACGGAATTGAATGATCATGATAGTAATGTAGAAGAAATGATGGTATTTTGCAGATTCTCAGTGTCATGACAGCCTTGGAGATTTAATGTTTGTTGAATTAGCAATTCAATGGGTTCCTATTACTTTCATGTTCAGCCTCAAGAGAATTTTCTTAGGCGAGATCATATTACAGGCAACCTGCCACTGGCACAGCAGAATCACATAATCAAAGACAATGATTTCAATTAACTTTGAAAGATGTAGATGGGTCCACATCACTATTCAGATTCAAGAAATGAAACATGAATTTAGTGAATCATAAATTCATGCCGGTGAAAATTGAATTAAAAACTTGAAATTTCAGACATGAAAGCATGAATAATATCGCGACTTTTTGAAATTCTCTTATTAATCAGCTTAATTTCCGCTTAGTTACCATGCTCATTATCAAATATTCATACCTTTTGATATCCAACTTGTTTCATACTACTTGTATAGGGCGTCATGTCGGTAGTATATAAAATGGCAATTCCATCCAGAGTATCATTGGAGCTGTCACAGATACGTATTGGCTAAGTATGATAAGAGTTGCTTGCAAGTATTGGCAAAATAAAATTACAGGAGGCCTACTTACATAAGTCTGTTTCAAATTCTTTTGCATGAAATTTGCATTGAATGAAAACATAATGAAGTTTGAATTGACAATCGCACAACACTCTAGAGAGCCTAGTCTATTCGTCTATACATGAATAGGTGCTGCTTCAGTGTAACTTTTTAAAATTGTCGGCTCACCTGGATGTGAAAACCGGTGTACCGGCGCGATCAGGTGCGGCTTGCGCACAACCCTACTTTAATTTAGTAATAGTGATATTGTGTCTCATAATCATTATAGCATAGAGTAGAGATATTTAGGTAGATACAGTGAAAATTTTTATATCAAAATATTCAGTTTTTTGTGGAGATAACGTTCCTACGGTCCAAAAACTTATTTGAGCAGTTTTTAAAAAAGGAAATATTTGGCCAATTTAAATACTACTGAGATGACTCCCCGTTGTAAGTAGTATAAAGCAAGTTGGATATCAGAAGGAATGAATATTAGCTAATAAGCATCCAACTAAGCGGAAATTCAGCTGATTATTAAGGAATTTCATGATCCGTATTACAATGGAATCTTCATGAAAAAGCCCGCGATATTATTCGTGCTTTCTTGGCTGAAATTTCAAGTTTTTAATCCAATTTTCACCGGCATGAATTTATGATCACTTAATTCATGTTTCATTTCTTGAATCTGAATAGTGATCTGACCCATTTACATCTCTTTGATTATGTGATTTTGCTGTGCCATTGCCGGTTGCCTGTGATATGATCTCGCCTAAGAAAATTCTCTTGAGGTTGAGCATGAAAGTAATAGAAACCCATTGAATTGCTAATTTAACAGGCATTAAATCTCCAAGGCTGTCATGATAATCTGCAAATTACCATCATTTCTTCTGCATTACAATCATGATCATTCAATTCCGTTGTAATTTCTTCAAAACTGCAAACATTTGCATATCTCACACCAGCTATATCCCCTCGAATTCATTTACTAAATTCGAAAGTGTATACACATTGTGATTTAATAAATGCGGAGTTACCACTCTACCTAATATACATGTACATACTCTATGCATTATAATAAATGAACAACAAGGAAGTCACAAAGGTTCAATAATGTTTTCAGATAAAAATTCTGCATTTGCACTTCTTGACATCAAAAAATGTAATTAATGCAAGTCACTGTTGGCATACATCATATGCACGTGCACGGGTAAGAAATTATAAAAGCAGATTAATTGTGCACCTTATGAAATGCGTTGTTAATAATAGAATGCATTCATTTTGTGATCACATCATTGCTTTCTTTTAGCGAGTGGGTGTCGTTATGAGTTGAATTGCATATTGGTGGATAGAAGTTACGTGATAATCGGTGTTACGATACGCCCTGACGCCGCACGTACACAATCAGAAATTTTGGTGTGATCCAAAGTTGTTCTTTTAAAGAATTGACACGTGAAGCGAGCTGTGGATCACCCTTAATAAAATGAAGTTTTCTGTGAGGAAAAGTGTTGAATGGTGTTTGAACTTGATAAGTCAAAGATCAGCTTTACGGTCATACTAATCAAATGTTCCTGGTGTTTTTTAAATACACGTTTGAGTGGCGTTGTTGCCTCTTTAGTCTTTTAGGAATTCCCAAAATATTAATGCTAAACCAGCAGTTGTCACAACTGTAGTGGTTGAGATCCAAAGTCGATGAATTTCAAATCATCCTTCATGGACCACTCAGTGATCCAGGGACGGGCATCCAATTACATAAATTGAAACTTAATGAAAGAATCATTCAAACGTTCTCAAACAATCCAAATAAGATATGTACATGATTATGGTGCATAAATGAAGCTAGAAACCATTCCGTGAACTATATAGCTACTATATGAGTACACTTGTACATGTGCCTGTATTTCTAGGCTCGGTTAGATCCTCTCAGAAAAAAATCCCAGTCTTCCCGGGTCAGCTCTATCAGGAATTTTCGAGCCCATGCCTCGCCCACAATTAATACATTTCAAAAATCTGGGATATGTCGCATGTCATGTAGCTATAGTGTAGAAACATTCATGATTGATTTTCCCAATGCCTAATATTTCAATATGTAAATCTCATGAATTTGAGTTGATAACTAGCTTGACAACCATGGGTTTAGGTCACTTTTCCGCAATAAGATTTTTGATCGATATATTGAACTTTGAAGTAAAATTGATTCGATTTATTCTTCAATTTATGGGAAGCTGGTAGAATGGGAGTACATGGCATCCAGACATCCTACTAATATCAAGTTCAAGCCCTGGCCGGGCTACCCAGTCCTCTCACCTGTCTGTCTTTGCTTGGCTGAATAGAAAAATGAGACTGAAATCGACATATAGCAATTTTTGAAAATTTATCCAATGTCTACATGAGGTTTAAAAAAAAGTTGGAGAATCCTGCTTCACAAATACAAAAAGTCGTTTGAAATAATAACACTTTATAGATTTTGCAACTCAGCACGTAGGGAGGAAGGTGTCACTGTCAGACGTGTACTACATGATGGATGACCGCATGATTTATGGCTTATTAACAATGTCGGGTAAAAGTCAGCATGATAGTAGAAGTCATAGTTGATAAGTATAAGTTCCTTACTACGGATATCCACTTATTGCGGACAAACAGGATACAGATTGAAATTTACCTAATAAAATGCGGTGGGCTGTGTGGACAAGCGCCGTCGACAGTCAAATGGCCGGACATTTAGTCCGTGAAGTTGACGATTTTGCATCTCTCAGGCGACCTACAGTACTACAATGAGTTATATTTTTGGGATATTACATAATTTCAGAAAATTACACATATAGATGAAATAATGTTGTATAGATATTGCGTAATACTGTCTTCTGACTAATGTATAGATACAGTTCTAATATAGAAATCATATGCGTTTGAAGAAGACTTAAACAATTATACGAGAGCGGGTTTGCGCCCGAACTTTTCCTAATCAAAACCCGATTCAGAAGTGGTTATTCATTTTTGCTACAACCTGAATGCACATCTATTCCACCGGCTTTGACAATAGCTGCTTTTCATCGCATTAGTATTATTAAAGCCGCGCAAATAGAGAGATAAAGAGTATCTGTGTCGCATGTTGTAACTGAGATTCATGTCACTGGTGAATAGAAATTTCAGGGCAGTGATGTTTTGTTCTCAATGAAACTAGCAAAAGATGGAAAATGTTTACTGGTGTGGTTTGCACTAAATTCTGGTGTTATTCCAGTATTGTCTCTATGACAGTATTTTTTTAGCTACGAAGCCGGTTTGAGGCGGTCTAGCTCTGGAAGTATTGCCGAGTCGCAGAAAATGCGATAGCCTCAAGAGAAATTAGGGATGCAGTCAAACTTCTAAAGCTTTATTCACTGAATGATCTCACCACTGAGTGTGAGGAAACTCCGCTGCAAATGTTCTATGAAGCAAGCCTATTTGATCTCTTTTCTTCAGTTTTTAGCAGCATGACAGCTCATGTGAATTTTGTTCATTTGCTGTTGATGCTGCACATGTACATTATGTTTTATATACTTTGTGGTTATAGAGGAGAGTAGCGGACAAGAGTTGATGGTTGAGGGTGTCCCCAATAAGCGGTATCTACTGTGGTGGAAACAATGTGAAATGGATCATTCTCTCATATGGAAAGCACACCCACTCAAACTCAGGGAAGCATCTGCTCATCAATGTTCAGACATTTCCGTGATCGAAAAATATCTTAGTCTGGTTCTATATTGTCTTTTATCATGAAAGTTTGGAATTATAGTCCGGCTACCAGAAATTTCCTGAGAATTTGCAAGGAATGAGGTTGAAAATGAGGCTTCCACAGAATGATGTGCACACTATGGCCATTGCGAATCTTCGCATCTGTCGAGTTCTACCAGTACCATTCCCTGTCAGACAGAATCGAAGAAAACACATGGGAAACCGATGGGAAGTAAACTACAGTTTTGGGTGTAATGACATTTGCCATATTTTATCTGATTATGTTCAGCTTCATAAACAAACGTGTATGAACACTTGAGTTTATAATCTGAAGACTTTTCATGGCTCTAGACTGAGAGCTTTTCACTTATTCAGAGATTTTTAAGAGCATAGAAAATCCATTTTTTTCCCGAATGCCAAATCTGCTTCCCATTGAATTTTTATGTTTCCCTGATTCTGTTTTACAAGGTCGAGGAACCGAGTAGAACTTAGTAGACGCGCACATTTGTAGTAGCCATAGGGTGTATTGTGTAAATCATTCTGTGATTTTCGGCCTTGCTCCCTGCAGACACGAGCTGGCGGCGCGATTATAATTGTTGCAATAATTCGTCAATCTATTCAAGCCATTTTTCATATTGAACATTTAAGGCAAAATCGACAGATAGAACAAAAATAATCTTGACGAATTTTCAGCGTAGACAAACAGAGCATTGCAGAGTGTCAGTTTCTATTCAATTTGCAACCGGTCATCTAGATGTCAGGTTGCATTGGAAATTCATGTTCCAAATTGAGCTGACTTTCTCAAGATCTTTTCTTACATAAACAATGCGTATTGATCACTCCAAGGAAGGCTAATGGAAAGGTCAACTTAAGAAATGCGGGAATGATGAGTCACAACCTGTAGGTCTATCTAGACAGTACAGGTTCCCCAGGGAAGATAGACGGATGACAATGTAATGTGCGCTTATCGGAGCTAATAATCAGTTACTGCGGGAATATTTTGGATCAAGAGCTTTTCGAGCGAAATACTTTAAAATTTCACTTGATCGCGAACTTAAAGAATTTCTCATTCTTTGACGGCAGAATTAGGCGCATAATTTCATACAACAGAACCTTTCATGATCAAGACATCTCGAAGAGCAGAAGTAGAAAATATGTAGACAACAATTGTCACAATAATTCACTGTTATTCATATAAAATTCCAACCGATTGAATACAGGTACCTCGAATCAGTGGCTGTGCGCTGACTGCCTCGCTGGCACAGAGAATGCGTCGGTACCTCGAATACTACACTGCTATAAAATGCATAAGTTCTGCTAATGCATGAGGTCAGCACTGAATCGGCGCTGTGGCCTTGTAGTAGAGTGTTAGTTCTGCGTCCGGGAGACCTTGGTTCAAATCTTGGTCGGGTCAAACCTAGGACTTCTAAAATAGGTACGGTACACTCTGCATTCTTGCTAACACTCAGGACAAAAAGCATGAGAGTGGGATAAATAACAACTCGGCCACATGGAAGAAAGGCGCCATGCTTAATGTGCTTCCGAGTCTAACCAACGTTAATTAATTTATTTAATTACTATGGGACTAGCGGCTATGAAGTACAATTCCATTTTTGGCATTCATCGTGAATTTAACCGGTTTCCAGTTGAAAAGTTAAGAAAACATTTGCTTCAATATATGGAAGTACATCGTGATCACTTACATCAGAGTTGGAACCGGTGCAGATTTCTTGACCGGTACCGGTTTGGAAATCTTGCACCGGCTCAGGTTTAAAATTGAAACTTTCTTTGAATAGAATAGAACTTTCTTAGAATAGAAATTTTCTTCGAATCTGAAGGAATCGTGACGATTGGAGCATTTCCAACGAATTCACAGCAATCCGCAAGCAGCGCACGACTATTTTTCCTATCTCAGCAAGGTATTAAACATTTCTTTTTGCCTACTTAGTGAGTTCCTGCATATGCCATGGTTCTGAATCAGTTTGCACTTCTAGCAAATCGATAAGCTTAAACACTCTAATTCTGTGGCTGCAAAACTATGACTTTGACCCAATGTATATCTCTATTATTGGCTACCCTTGAATGAAAGAGCAATTGCTAAATTCTTAAAATTTGAATTCAAATCAGCAGCAATTATTTTTACTGTTGCACTTTGTTATCTGCTTTCTTTAATAATAAGTCGCTTGGCGATTCGACAGAATGCATATTTTCCGAGACCTCTGATAGAAGTAAATGACTAGAAAGCAGTTGACTTTTTCGACCTCTAAATATATCTATTGAATTTCTGAAGCTATTTTATAAAATAAAAAGTAAATAAATGAACCTTGTTTATACTCGGAAGCACATTTGGCACAGAGACTTTCTTCCATGCGGCCGAGTTGTTATTTATCCCACTTTCATTCCTTTTGTACTGAGTGCTTAACAAGAATGCAAAGTGTACCTAATTTAAAAGTCTTTGCTTTGACCCGACCAAGATTTGAACCAAGGACTCCCGGACAAAGAGCGAACACTGTACCACAAGGCCACAGCACCGGTTCATTATAAGTCACATCTTGCGATTCTTGTCATTCTAACTCTTTGTGCACTTTGTAAAAGGCTATATCCTACCATAGCACGTAATTCACATTCCTGTATGTAACGTATATTGAGGAAAAGTAAAAATGATATGATCAATCGGCATTTTCAAGTCTTTCAATGTCCCTTACCTCATATGAACTAACAAGCCTCAATCTGTAGAAAATGGGAACATACAAAATGGCGGCAACCAATCGCGAGAAAATATCCCCAAACGCTGAGACAGAATAAATAGCTCCGTTTTGATACATTTCTGATGGAGTACCGAGAATAATGATTGCAGATGTAAACGAGACAAGCATAGAGATTGCGGTCGGTATGACGCTCATTTGCCTATTTCCCATCAAGAACTCTTCTGTTGACTTTTGTCTCCCTCCTGTGAGAGAGAAGAAGAGTCCAATTCCAAGAGAAATAAGAAGAAATACAGCGAAAGTGACATAATCTGCGATGTGGAATTCATTGAATGTCGGGAGGTAAGCCATGTCTGCTGTAACAATTTTTCTAACAGTTGAAGCTCTATAATAAACTCTTCCATTAGACTCATAGCAATACAGTTGGACAATGAAGCAGCCAATGTTAAGCAAGAGGTCAAGATTATCATCTCGGCGTGCCGTATGTAATTGAAACGTTGACCATGTTTACATAATTCTTTCAGCTGTTAATGCAAAGTTTAAAAAGATCTTCTGGTGATCTTTTGCAACATTCTTGCTGCAAATTGGAGGCGAACTTTGACAATTGATTAATTGAATAAGATGTCATGCGTTTAACTCCTTCCTTACGGCAAACGAGCACCGCTCGGCATAGACCTGCGGCAAACGAGCACCGCTCGTATGAGTTTACATTGTATTCAATGGCACATTTCTAATGCGCCGCTGCATCGAGCGTTAATTAGTTAGTCTACCACCTACTGCTAGTCTATCTGTCTGATTACATATTAGACAGATTATTGATTATTTTTCTAAGCCAACCAGAAGTAGGCGACGTTTAATTAAGAATAAGTGCATTCATTATCTGCAGTTTTGTTTACAACATTTCACAATTCTTTTGATGGCTACTAGGTGTGTTCCTAAACGAAGTGCTAAATCTGTTGCAATCCGTGTTATTCATGGAAATGATTTAAATGATTCTGACGATGATGTTTATAACTTGAATTCTGAATCGGAAGGTTCTAATGAAAGTTCAGAAGAAGAAAATGAAGAACAGACTGATACAGAAAATGAACAGCAACGTCGAGCTCCTAATATATTCGTATTTCCTCAACAATCGCATGATAATCACCCCGAATATTCTATAATTGATGGTTGGAGCGTGGCACACTTGGATATCGACAGAAGACCTATGCCTCTACCAATATTTACAGATCGAGAAGGTATTCTTATTCCTATGCCAAGAAGACCAGTGGAATTTATATTTTCATTTATAACTGATGGATTTTGCGATACTTTGGCTAATTGGGCAAACAATAAGGCTAGTTTGAATCCTACACTTCGTGATAAATACAATAAGAAAGGAAATAGAAGTCATCAAAAACAGTGGGAGGACATAACTCGCCATGAAATGAAACAGTTCATCGGCATGGTATTTTGTATGGGTCTGATAAAGAAACCTCAGATGCAGGATTATTTCTTCACAAACTATATAATTGAAACTCCTTTTTTTCGTCGATCTGACAATTTATCAAGAGACCGATTCATGTATATTCTCAAATATCTCCGGTTTTATGATTGTGCAACGCATGACATCCAAAATCATGGAAAACTCGGAAAAGTAAACCCAGGTATGAAGATGATAATTGACATTGTAAAGACAATATATCGCCCTGGCCGTAAAATATCTTTGGATGAGTATTTGATGCTATATAAAGGTCGTCTCCACCTGAAACAGTACATCAAAACTAAACGTGCCAGATTTGGTGTAAAAGCTTTTTCACTCAATGCCAAAAATGGATTTACATATGATGTTGAAATATATCAAGGATCCCATGGCGTTACTTCCTGGGCAGATGGCATACCAGATGCTGAAAATTTGACTTCTTCAGAAAGAATTGCTGTTGAATTAGTAAACCGGTGTGGTTTTCTTCAAACAGGACGAATGGTTACAGTTGATAATTGGTTCTGCTCACTACGTTTAGCTAATTTCCTTGATGAAAACCAAACTCTTCTACAAGGTACAATTCGGTCAAACCGAGGTCCACCAAGAGAACTGGTGAACTTCCAAATGAATCCTATTGATGTGGAGTTTGCTCGTAAAGGCAATGTGCTTATTGCTAAATTTGTTGATAAGCGTACAGTTTACTTATTGTCAACCAGTCATGATGCAGAGACTGTTGAGAAAACCCGACGAGTAAATCAAAACCAAACTAGAAATTTCCACAAGCCATCTGTTATTGAATCTTATAACTACGATATGGACGGAACGGACAAAGTAGATGCAATGCAGCAGGCTATCAATTGTGCACGGAAATCATATGTATGGCACAAAAAGGTGGGATTGTTCAATTTGCAGCGACTTTGCTTGGTGAATGCTTTCATATTATCCAGAGAATTTTTCCCTGATGTTATGAAACATGTGACTTTAGCTCAATACAGTCTCTGGGTTATTCAGGAGCTTGTATATGGCCAACCTCAGCAACCTCAAGTTCAACGGCAAAGGCAGATACATAGACTCCAAAAATTCACTGCCACAGGTCGAAATCCAAGGCCAACAAAACCTTGTTGTCAATGCAAGAAAGTAAGAGTTGCTGGACGTGTTAGTGAATCCAGATACTTTTGTGCAGAGTGCCCAGGACGACCAGCCATACATATGGACTGCTTCGAGGCTTGGCACACTTAACATTTTCGATTTTTCAATAACATTCCATATTTTTTATTATATATATGTTCTATAATGTTCTATGTCGCATATGTATATTATTCATATTTTCATAAAAAATGCGCCGCTGGAGAAGGTCTTTTCATTTTGCATAGCCGTAAGGAAAGGGTTAATGCTTGTCTAGCTGACTGCGAATCTCGAGCGGCGTATTCACACTTGATGTAAAACTGATGCAGCGGCAAAGCGCGATGATGTCCATGTAGGCTACTGATACATGGCTACGGACATTGATTCTCAAGCGATGGCTGGAAACATTCTGATCATATTCAATGTAAGATCACATACTGCTCAAAATCTTAAACAATGACGAAGCTGAAAATTGATTGGTTCAATTTGCAAGTTATGTTTGGGTATATATATTTCAAAGTTGCTAATATTGAATATGTCGCACTTTTTAATTCATCGCCCATTCGATATTCGACCTGAATTCGATTTGTCGGTAGATTCGCCTCTGTCTTTGTCTTTCAACCCTCAAACTGCGGTGGGGTATATTTTTTCCCTGAAAACAAGTTTCTTTGATAAACAAGCGACTATTCCGAGTCGAAAAATAGAAAATCTCCAAGTGCCATTTACTTTGTTATCTTTAACTACACGTATATTATCAAATATCGAATTTTGCTTAACTATTTGTTGTCTTTGTATTAAGCGACTAAACTGAAAATGTGACTGGAATTCTGATGGGTTATGTTTTACCCCTAGGCCCTGTAACCATATAAAATATCAAAACAAAATCCAAATGCATAATAATTCAACTCAGAAAAGAACACCGAAATCATAAACCTGCACCATTGTCACAAAACAGTAAATATGGATTTTGCAAATGCTTTTCTTGCAACTTGAAATGCTGCACCTCTTGTATATTCTAGACGAAGCAGATGATTCTGGACGATGTGGTGTGGAAGAAAACGAGACTAATGCTGCAGCGACATTCAGCATAGACTTTGCAAGCTGGATGATGAAAAGGTGCCTTCTGTGTGATTTTGCTACGTGGTGCTGAAGATTTGCACTATAAAACATACACATTGTATGCACAGATATCCACGAGATTCGACGAGATTCGCAAAAATTACCAGCGGCCATCGATTGGTCTTCCTTTTGAAGCTGTAGTATCGCACCAATTGATCCAGTGCATCCACAGCAGCTTTTCTGGTATTACAGTCAATTACTATTTCAGGTTTCTGTTGTATTTCAGAAATTTCTCGCCGACGATGCAACGTTGACAACATTACAGCATTACAGCTTTTGAAGGCTTAGGAAAATATGATAGGCCTACCAATGTTGCATCAGCAGTGAATCCAAATAACGATGATTGATCGGGTCGAACTCGATTTGGAAGGAATTGTGACGGAAATTCAACCATGTTTTTCCTGATAGTACCATTGTAAGCTAGATTACGACTCAAAAGAGCTTCACTCAGTTCAAGGCTTGTAAAAATATTGTATGTAGCTATATGACGTCCCCTACCAGATATGAAATCCGTTAGCTAGAGAGCGACATGACGACTTTGTCCAACATCACGGTTCAATCCAATTCTACCGAGATACGGCTGTATGGGTTCAGGCAGTAGGAAGTTAAAGTCAACCAATGCCCACATCTTCATACCCTACTTCCCGGGCTTGATCGGTATGTACGTACATTTTGAATGGACATCGCCCTCGAAATGTCACTAATTGTTCGTCGATTGTGATATCAGCACCAGCTTGGAAGGAGCTCCTGAGAACTCAAAGTCGGCAGCAATTTGTCTTGACTATTTCGATTTGCCCTGACATCAAAACGGATACATCGTAGTATAATTTGGAAACGGTCACGAGCCATAGCTACGTGTAGTTATAGAATTGGATGTCCATCACTTTTACTCCACAACTCACAAATATTCGCATTTTTTCCTTTGTGGACACCATTAAGTAATAACAGACCCAGGAAACACCGCATCTCGTCTGCATCTGTTGAGGATCAATTCTGAATTTGAATTCTTCCCTTCACGTTGCTGTACTCAACAATAATGCTAACTATCTCATCTGTGAGAAAGACACGGAGTGCATCAGCAGGACTATTGCCACAAAGTTGAAGAGCCGATCTTGTAGGACCAGGAGCATCCCGAAACACATTATGAGAATCTTCCTCTGCTACTGGTCGCTGGGCATCTTTGCTACACTACGCCACTGCGTGATGCATAGGTCTGACTGGCTTGATGTATGTCTTCAATAAGGCCTACAATTATATCATCATCGCTTCCACTATCAAGGTCTGGTACAACTTGATCATCCAAGTCAGAATCTGTTTGACTCTCTTCGTCCGCATAATCTAAATCATCCATAATGCCGGCAACCTACTCCGCAGCATAACGTCGTCGAGCAGCCATTCTCGAAGATTAGATTAAATCTTGTGTCTGAAGGCAATATGTAAAACACGACAGAAATTCGATTCTGAGTGATTATTGAAAAGAGAGCAGAGCTTATTTGACGTGCAGACACCACATGCAGGTAGTCAGCTAATAGATAAGTGTTCACTTGTACTATGTCAAAGAGATATTACGCACCTTTAGTCAGTAAACCCACAGAAGATAGATATTTCTCGCAACAAATGAATGATTTTCACATTGGGGTAGAATACACCCCATCGTAAATAGTGTAAGTTATTTTTGCGGAAGTTGAGGGTTAAACAGAACATGCGGTGTAGTCGAGTGGATGTGTAGGACTTGTGCCTGCGGCTACATTTTTCGCTGCTTGAATTCATTAATAGGCCCAGGCGGTTTATTTGGTTGATACGGAAGAGTCAAGAATGATTTGATCATATCTTATTTTTATTTTATTTTATTGATGCAATCAATTTCAATCACTGCTCAATGATCATCTTCATGCAAAAAGGAATTTCATCGTTGACCTATACAGTCTTTAGCAAAATTAATGTTACATTACTACAACTGTTGAAATATCTCAGTGTCTGCAGCCACTCAGTTCAGTTGATTACAAAAGTATCACACATCATCTGAAAGGTATTGATCTCCTCTTGGGGATTCACTATGATTATTGGCTGCATCTTTGAACGATTGTCTACCACGTTAAACACAATTACTTTTCCTTAATTGAAAGTGTTGGTATCAAAATCATAGGTTAGAAAAATGAAACACAGATCAGTGTATAGACAGAGCAAATACTTTCAGAAAAGTATTTGGACTCATCCACAGGACAATTATGCGCGTTATTGGATACATAATCATTGCTGATGTTACATTGCCTCATTCATTTGTTAAGAAGTTGGTAACATAGGCATGATTTTCATTCAAATTCAGCTCATAACAATCTAATGCATATGCATATGCTGTGTACATAGATAGTGAGCATTAGTTAGTCATCTATAGCGTATAAATACAGTACCAAAGTTATCGCTAATTATTGCTTGTTCATTTATCAGATGATAAGAGTTTATGGTCATGGTGAATCGACAGACTAAAGACAGTGATTTTCTAAGGGGATGTGCAGTTGGTTAAAAGTGAAAAACAGCTTAAAAACCGAAGAAGTGTGCGCCAAGACAGACTCTCTGGCGTTGGCAAAGAGAATTTGGTATTAAGAAATGTAAAAATGGTATTCGATCAGGACGGAAAAGAATCACGACATCTCGAAGCAACCGACGTCTAATCAGACTGGCTGGAATTCGCAGATTATCGTCGGCAAGAAAGCTTGTGTGTCTGTGAAACCAAAAGGCTTAAATGTGGACTGTACATCGACGTTTGCGTAGTTTCATCTTTTAGGATGATAGTGCACCAGCTCACACAGCGAGTGCAGTAAAATTCTTCAAGAAACAACGTGCAATACGATCACAGCCCTGGCCTTCCGGCAGCCCTGACTTGAATCCCATAGGGCATGTGTGGGATTTCCTCGGTGGGAAGATCAATTGTCGTTCCACTCCCGTAAAAACAACAAATGAGATGAAACATTGGCTCCTGGCAACATAGCAATTGATGCCACAATCTATTGTTGACTCATTGATGAAGAGCATGAATGATCGCATCTCAGCAGTGATCGCAGCTCGTGGAGGTATCACTCGATTCTGATTACCTATTGACTTAACCGTTATCATCCCAACGTTCCCATTTGGGAACATGCATTTAAGGAGCTCATTTTATGTTATATCTAATTTTTTAATTAAGATTCCTTGACGAAATTATCGTCATAGATGAATCATTTTTATTTTCAGTGAATTCGTGTAATAATTCACTTACGTCACGTTTAGAATTGAATTTATATTTTACAATTTTTTCCACGAATATAAGCAATTTTTTGAAAACTCAGTCATGTGCCAAATTCCATCTATTCAAGCTAAACAAAATCTTGCGAAAGATCAATAGACCTTACATCACCACTTCATCATAAAAATTCTATAATTTATCATGGAATTACAAAATTACGTGTAAGTTTCTACCCATGTTCCCATTTGGGAACGTTGGGATAAAACCCAAGATACTTATGTGTGATAAGTGAGAAAGCAATTTATGTGTAGTCTTTTCCGACACTTCCCACACATCTTTCTTGTGTTTGATTTGCAAAGTACGCATCGTCCCTGAGACGCGAAACTACAAAATGCCCGGTTTGGTCTTTTTTGACTTCAGTGACCAGCCGTTGGGCTACCCAATCTGTCTCGAGGAACCTTTTGGCTTTTCAGTAGAAAAACAGTGACTTGTCTTACGAACTCAATGTGGGCAATTGGACTGTCAGGGTGAAGATAATTGCACATTTTCCAGCTTGCCACGCATAAAGTATTGATGGAATTTATAAAAAGATTATACCACCATTTTTTTGTCATAGTCGGGCGGTATGATCCCAAAAGTTTGTCGAAGACATCGACGCCTCCCACTTTCTTATTATATGAGTCAACGAGTTTTGGCTGCGTGATTGCTATTCGTTTTCTTTCTTTGAAAGAGTACCTCTGACAATGCCGAATTGGAAAGACGGTATCAAAGTTTGTGGCAAGCATAACCGTTGCACTGTCTTTTCCCATCCGACGAATAATCATACGATCCTCTCTCCTTTTTAGTTAGTGCCTCCTTCGACAGTGGGCATTTATTGGTCCTGTTTGATCTGATCGTTCCAGTGGCTCGTATTTCAAGTTCCGCCAAACGATCTAGAGTAGAATAGGAGGTAAAAAAATTATCAAAGTATAGCTCCTTCTCATTGGGATTTTCTACAAGATTAGCCAATTTCAAAACAACACTTTCACCCAACGGTGCAACCCTCTCTTCACTTTTCCCTGTGTATATTTCCAAGTGGTACGGATAGCCGTCAAAGGAACAGAGCGCCCAGAGCTTATAACCGAAGCGAATAGGCTTACCTCGTATGAATTGTTTGGTAGAGTGATGCCCGTAGTAGGGCACCATTGACTCGTCAATGGATAAATTTTGTGAAAACACACCAAATTGTCGGAGATTTTTGTTCATCTGATCATAGATGGCCACAATTTTCGCGCATTTGGAAGGGCCGAGATCATTGTTATCTGATAAGTGGAGGTATTTTTTCAACAGCTGAAATCTATTACGCACCATAGATGAAGCGACGAATGGTAATGAAAAGTCTTCCGACGTACTCCAATAGTCTCTCTCTTGAGGAAGTCTGACATATCCAGAATGCAATAAAATGCCCAGAAACTGTTCCATTTCGAGATTTGTTGTCGAGAAGCTTATGTCATTTTTTACTTCATGAGCGTATCTATTAGTTTCGTTGACCAAATGAAATATAAAATTGTCATCAGCATAAAGCCTAAACAATGCGAAAGGCGATAAAGCTGCATTGTGAGCGTAAAGTATATCCAAAGGATCTGCAGCATCAATATCAGGAAAGTCACTAGAATGATCTGATTTTTTCCAAATTCGCTGACGCTTTGCAGAGGGAGGCATTACTAGTTCATCATCTTCACTGGCTTGGATTACTTCAAATATTCCTGTCGCATTTTCTGTCTCACTGGTTGGAGAACTTCTTCAAAAATATCTTCTGTTTCAGATTCAACGTCTCTTCTCTCATCATTCGGCAATATTGCGATAGTCGGTAAAATATCGTCATCACTATCCTCAGAAATAAGCGCAACGGCTTGCTCCCCTGTTAGCAACTTCATAACACAGTGATATACTAGTAAATGTGAATCTGATTCTTGGAATACAGAATACAAACAATATCACTGTAAGCGTGAGACTGAGTAAACAGAAGTATCAAGTGAGGTCTGAGATTGGAAGAATGCACCCATCATGGATCTATATCCATGTATTTCCATTGAACGAGCTAATTCATAAAGGATAAAATTCTATGGTAACCTGACGTCAGAGCCTTAATGTCATGACATCGACAGCCTTGCATGAATATGAGGCATGCAGCCAAACTCTCCCATACATAGCTCCTTTCTATGGTTCTTTGTTCTTTACTTCAATTGATACAGGAACGGCTTGAAAAGAGATCCATTAGTCCCCGGTCATTCTCATGCATGGCTACCTATGGATAACATGAAAAAGAGAAGCAGATTCATTTGTCAATAGCCATCAATAGTGCCAACATTCAACGCTTATCGATGAATTACGCAAAATGACGCTGGTGGATTTTTCTCATTCTTGATACTGAATCCTCCCAACGTTCCCATTTGGGAACATGTTTGAAATACATGAAAACCGATATCTATGTCAATGAAATTTTGTACACACAATAGTAACTGATCAAGCATTATTCAGCTAAAAGGAATTGTTTTTAGAATGATTTTTCTGCATGTGGGATGAAAACGGTTAAAGCATTTTCAAAATATATACATTAGTTATCGCAAAATGTTCTTTTCACTTCATCGCATCAAAGAACAGACATAATATTACATTAGAAGACAGGAAAAGAAAGGTATATTAAATTTCACAAGTGATAATTCCGCATGTAACATTAATTTTGCTAAAGAGTGTATACATATGATTCAAAATGTTTTGTACAATGATATCATAAACGCTATGACATGGCAGGTGTGATATAGGAAATGGAGAATAGAGATATGTATGAGGCAGGCAATGCTCCAGACATAGCACCAGTAGCATAGAAAATATTGACCTGACTGAAAAGTTAGTGGCACATACATATAAACAAATTTTAATCGTGGGCACCAGAAAAAGAGAAAATCTTTGTCGCTGTTCAGTTCGTTGTTATTGATTGGTGGTTTTAATTCGTTGATGTAAAAAGCTTCTCTTAAACGAAGTTTGCTTGCATCGTGGTCATGTGCCAGAATTGATGTTATGTTGTAGTTCGTTTGACAGTAATTCAAATGCTTTCTGATGGACGAATCAGCAGTTGTCTGTCTGAGCATCGATAAAATAAAAATATGATAAGATCAAATCACTCTTGACTATCCCCTATCACCAAAACATGATAATGATGATAATAATCATTGCTTTATTTGCACCTCAAATGATCAATCGGAAGTGCAATGCAATCAAGACAATAGAATAGAAACAAAACTCGAATAAACGTCAAGCAAACTTAATAAAAGAGTCCTTAAAACGCTTAGTTTTGGTTTTCAGCTTTCTATGAGAACAGCCGTGCCTTTTGGAAGCAAAGTCATACATAGAATGTAGAGGATGAGCAGGAGCACGAGCTTTGTCTGCAAGACGTTGACACATCGATAGACAAAAGTCAAATAAATCAACCTTACAGGTAATACAAAACTATTTACAAATACGTAATTTAGCAGTAATTTGTAGCGGAATTTGCTGACATCACACCATCCAGAGTATGAATAGCTCATTACAGACCTGAACATTAAACAGTATGCCATTCAAAGGACATTTTCAGGGGCATTCATCTGCTTCAAACTGTATAGAATATACATGTACATTCGTTTTCGCCAAAGCATAGTCAACATGATTATTCCAATGCAATATATTGTCACTGGAAACTTCTTCAATATTGGTGTTGGATTGGACATCATAAAGTGGAGATAAAGTTGGTGAGCGCTTTGTTTAAATGTTCATCAACTTGGTTTTCAACGAAATGAAGGATTTTTCATGAGAAGATGACCAGGCTATTATGAGCTCCAATTCTTGAGATAGTTTGTCATCTTGATAATCTCTTAAGAAGTGCGGAAGGCATATATTATCCGCGAACTTGACTAAGCGGCTATGGCAAATAAGATTGGCGAAAGGACTCCCCCTTGAGGAACGCCACCAGTATGAGCATACGAACTAGACGTAAAGTCCTTTACTTTGACACACTTTGTGCGATTTTCAAGATATGAAGTTATCCAAGTCACAAGCCCAATTGGCGCTTTGAATCTGATCAGGGCGTCGATTACTATGTGGTGAGGCAAAGTATCGATAGTTTTCGAATAGTCAATCACTAGTAAGCGAGCAGTTCTCGGCGAATCAGGAGTGACAATATCTGATTCAATAAAAATGCCAAAGCATTCACTGCTCCTTGTCCACGTTTATGGATGAACGGAAATTGATCTTTGATTTTCGGAACAATGTTAAACACCCATTTTCTCAGTACACTCTCTTCAATAACTTTCGCGATGCACGACAGCATTGAAATGGGTCGGTAATCATTTATTTTCGGATTGATAGAGTTCGGGGCTGGGACGATATGAGCAAATTTGATGATTTCGGGAAACACTCCATAGGCCATACTTGCAAGACACAAGTGATGAATTATAGGAGGTAATGCATACATCACAATAATCCTTTAGGATCACATGCTATTTAGTCAAGGCATTGTCAGATACCAAGTGGCTTAATTTGGAGGTAGCCCGACTGGAAATGTTGCCGACATAAATGCTTGATGGATGGTAGAAAATAAGTGAAAGCCATTGAAGGTCTATTGAGATTTGATGGTGGGCAGGCGAATTAACTAATTAGCAGTGTCCGTAAAGTGACGCAGGTACGTAAAGTGCAAGCACACTTGTGTGACGCTACAGACACCCGTTAGCAGGAGAAATAACTATTTATACTCGTATGATGAATGCTGTATGCGCGAGACAATAATGCCGGCATTGAATTACTGATATCTTGTTATTAGTAGTTTGGCCTAACGGTTAATAATGCTATGTTGTTTTGTGGGATGAAGACATCTGATTGCATTGCGCAGATTCTTCAGTTGAGAACTTATGTCATGCTGTCGGTCGTTGATACTACGCTCAGTTGGTTGAGCGTAGTGCCAGAGGTAGGTGGTTCAAATTCACCAAGACGTGGATTTATTTTCCGTCTGTTGAAAAATCGTAATGTTGGTTTTATTTTTTGTTGAACGCTGTTGTTCTGTAGCAGCACTGACCAGTGCATGTCAATGTATATTGCATCGCGCATTCATAGCAAAGCAATGTTCGATGACGATGATTGATCTCCAATGCGACAAGCGGGTCCTTTGAGTGGTACTTTGATGGGCATGCCCGTCTGTGCAGGCATTTCTTTCATTTCTCAAAGACATGCTGTATCCACTGGGTGGCTGGTCAGACATCACTTCAAGGTTGGTGCAGTTATAAAAGCAGTCACTCTCTTTGTGGAAAATTCCTCTACTATCTACCGTAATACGAAAATTAGTGCCAAGTTGGCACTGTATATCATATTATCACATAGCTTTTCGCCTGAGCAAAATATGTTGCGAAGAACAATTTCTTCTTGGGATTCGATATTTTATTAGGGCACAAGCATTTGCTACTTTGTCAATGCCAAAGTGAAACACGCACAAAAACAGGTGAGTCACGCTGATTATAAAAACAGATTCCCTGAATTACGCTGAAATTCAATCGATTCTCATGCCTTCTAGTCTCGCACAACAACGTATCATTTGAGAGTTTGCATCCTCAGCGTAAAAAGTAGCTATGATCAGCTTGTATCCAGTATTTCATTTGCTGAACAGTGGTCAAAATTCGGAAATCCCTCAATTTACAAATCTCATTTTTTCAATATGAGAACATGTGAGCATGATGATGAATCAGGCACGGGGAGAGCGAGCATTTTCTGAGCTCTCTTTTGATATTCTGGTCATAAAAATGGGTGCTAATATTTAATTTAATGGCATTTATATATGCTTAGTAAAGTTTTGTTAACTCCGTAAATATTGCTCCCCACGCCCCATCCATATTGAGCCATTTGCTCCCCCTGTCTCATTATTGATTAGTGCTGCGTATTCGAAGGAATTCAATACTCAAATACTCGATTCGAATATATCAATTATTCGCACATTACTCAAAATTTCATGCATGGTCTATACATGACGCAGTTACATAGCCCTAATTGCTTTCCAAATTCGATTGAATTTGACAGAAGTTTAAATAGGAAATTCATTATGCTTTTGAGTAAAACTGAATTAAGTTTTTGTTAATTGAATACATGATAGATCATAACAATCAGAACAATAAAACTCTATTAAAACTATAATACATTTGAAGATTTGAACATAATAAATGCTCACAAACATTCACACATTACACAAAAGTTTCAGCTTATATTTTTTATAAGATTCTACAGAATTTCTAAGCTTGCAGTCGGGATCAGGATACTGAAGCGCCCGCTTCGGCTGCACGATTAGCCCTGCAGTCGAAAAGGCTCTTTCACAAGCCACACTAGACGCTCTAGACGCTGGATAAATTTAATAAATAACGCCGCTCCCTAATAAATTCAGTCGCCAATTTCATCAAAAATATTAGACGTTGAATCTTGCTCTCTATCTTCTTTAGCGAATCAGAGATCCACTAACGATTCAAAGTTTACTGGGCTGGACACACGTATTCTCAATAGTTCATAGACAAGAACGAAAATATAAAAATAAAAGTAGACAAAACAACACTAAAACAAATAAGCAAGATGACCAACTGCTTTCGTCTCGCTTCGGGTCCTTTAACATCGTGGACGAATAAGCAGTGGTGGACCCACGCCACGATTTGGTATTCGAATAGTTCGAATTTCAACATGCTGCTGAATCTCGTGATGATAAGTAAGATGACAGCATAAAAATTGACAACAATAAAACCTCTAGAATGGAAATTAAGCTTCATGCAATGCACAATAACGGCACATAAATCGCACGCATTTTCATTTAGATGCACCTGCCAACGTCTGTATCATTGGGTTAGAATCAGTCACAAGTGTAAATCGAAGCTTTTAATTGGTGGTTCATGCCCCAACTTAGTTCCCTCGGATGTGCCGCGACCTTAAGTCAATTTCCATTCTGGCGAACTTCAGATAAACAGTTTATTTCTATGGAGAACAGCCAGTAAGTAGCAGGTAGATCTTTATTGTGAAAAGCAATACAAAACATGTCATGAGACAATTATGAAAAGTATTCACGTTTGGTCAAGTCACACTGCATCGATGGCAGTTAAAACTGTTGCGTCATATTACGCAATGCACTATTCGCCACCCTCCCAAAACTCTAAAAGAATTAATAAAAGTCACTCGTACAAATATGCACAGACCCCCTGAGTGTGCTTTCTCTTACTAAACTATGATGATGAATGCTATTAGTGGGGGTGCTAAGTCGGCAATAAGGGCTGAACCGTGCAAATGGAGGGTAGAGGTCCAGATTTTTGCTCAAATACAGATTAAGGCATGAGTATTTTATCTTGATATGTATCTCTTTGGACACTTTTATATTTAATGCATAGTCATCAGCCAAAAATTCTTGTTTTACATGAAGAATCCCTATCTAAGATATTAATTGTTTTAGTCCGCCGCAATTCACTGCTGCTACATTTGCAAGCGTCACTATGGTAACAATAATCAGCGAAGTTTAATTTTAGTCAGCTGCAAAATATTTATCTGAAATGACACGTGCTCCAATATAACAAACAAGCTGAATGGTGAAATTGTACTTCAAATTTAACGAAATTGATGATATAAATATAGTTTGGTGAACTCAATGTGTTTTAAGAACGACATCAGCTGGTGTAATGCAAGCATACACCCACAACATCGCTATAATCGATTTTGAACAATTTGCGGTTATTTATGACATCGTGGAGATCGTTTCGGCATTTTTTAGTAGATATAGCATTTCGTTAGGTAATGTATCGACAACAATTGAAAGTAGGTCGTTCATTCAACTATTTCTACGAAGAGAAGTGCATGTAGTGGCGGCTAAAATACATCGAAGGTCAAAATGAAAACTAATAAAATACACAAAATCTAGAAAACTCATAAAAGAGGGTATTTTTGCGTTAAATAAATAATTAATGGAGCGAGCTTACAAAATATGTCACGTTTGGAGAGAGATCGATTTTTCCGGCTGACTTTTAAGACAAAATTAATAGGTAATGGCTATTACACTGGCTGAGCTGGAACAATTTTAATCTGGCGGCTGTTACACCGAATTAGCCAGCAAGACTGATTACCTAATAGATAAGCAGGATATGGAAAGTATCTACATTAAAAAAAGCACTAGATTAAACTTTGCTACATTAAGAGTTTCCGAATCACCGTAGGGAAATAAGTTTGCTTCGCTTAAGAAATCACTAAGTATCTCAGAAAACATCGAAGACGAGGATAAACCAAGCTAGGCTAAGCAAGACAAGCAACGAGTCAAGACACATTCTGATGCAATTTTTTTGTCATATTGAATGATCTGCAGCCATGCTTGTAGCTAGTAAACATGAGGCGTGTTGATAGATATGGAAAACTTTTGTACCGGCTTCAATACCGCGTGTAATAGCCACTGCCTAATAAAAAAGTTCACTGAATAAATCAGTCGATACCCAAAGCATTCAAATTATAGATAATTTCGCTTAAAATGTTGGTGCATCCCTTCTTAGTGTCACTCTCTAGATCGCTTCAAGCAGCAACACCCAACGGACAAATCTGTCCTGAGAAACATTTTACGCAATAAATACATGTTTTCACCAAATTTACAAAAAAGATTATCACTTTACAGCACACCGACAGTCAAATTTGCCAATACTCATTTGTGTGGAGAAATATAAGACGTCAACTTCCCTTAGTAGAATGAATGTTTCAATAAAGTAAGGTAAGTCAAACATAAGGTCTAAGTTTCGACAGTCTGTCAGCTTCAGGGTGCAGTAGTTTTTTACTGCGACTTGAAGTTGACGGAGACTGCGAGAAACGTTGGCTTTTTATATGCGCATACATGCATATTTTGCCTACCGTACTTTATGAAAACGTTCATCCTACTAAAAGGAGTTCACTTTTAATAATTTTTCCCCACAGATGACCATGAACCTCCTGTGTCAGGCAAAAAATTGTCAATACTGCTTCAATCACCACCGACCTAGCTCACTTCACGCATTCTAAGCAAGCCTTCACCAATATGACAAGAATATCTTTAACAACATAACTTGTCTGTGTACACAGACAGACAGAAATACCTCAATCACAATCAAACTTGTCCCACATCTTCTCAGTGTCATTCAGTAGAGCGTTCCACAATGCAGAGGAAAACGGGAACTCTGCAGGCGAAAAAGCGGTTCTACGAGTAAAAGTATTTGGTCGGATGGATGCATTTCCGGCTACAGTTTCAGTTGTGGATCTGTATCTGAAAAGGCAGCGCATCGACACCCAAAGGCCTTGTCAGTGCTCCTCAATTCAAACCAAACGTGCCCCACATCTTCTCAGTGTCATTCACTAGATCACTTTAAAAAACAGTAGTCAACGGGCGACTCTGGGCCAAGAAATAATTCTCAAAGTATGAGTACTCCTCGGACAGATGCACCTCCGGGTGCAGTTTCAGTTGCGGATCTGCATCTGAAAATGGCAGTGCAACGACACCGAAAACCTTGTCAATGCTGCCTCAATTCGAACCAAACTGGCATCAGCCAGGCATGAGAAGCACCTCGCGCAATCAACGCACCCTTTTACCAATTCTGCAAAAATTGTATTTACACTGTCAGTCAAAACGTTGATAGTATTGTCTCAACTACAACCAACTCATTATCATTCTGCAGAGCACATCAAAAGACAACAGCGCAACTCAGGCCTGACATGCACTGCATGCTATCATCACACGTTTTCACCAATTTTACAAAACTATAATTTTCAAGAACAATTTTACATCTACAGCGAATACTTTGCAAATTTGCCTCAATTGAAACCAAACTTACCCCATACATTCACAATTTTATCTCCAGAGTATCAAAACACAAGCGTTAACCGGCAAATCCGACCGGAGAAAATTTCACGCAATCATCACACATTTTTAACCATTTTTACAAAAAATAGTTTTCGATCATATCTTCACGCTATCAGCCAAAAACTTTGTTAGTAGGCCTACTGCCTCAATCAATACCGGAGTTGCCCAAAACCTCAGTATCATTCTCCGTAGCGTTTCAAAACACAAGAGCAAAGGATAACTTTAGCTTGAGAACCACTTCTCCGAGATAAAGTACTTGGTCAAGTACAATGTAGATCTATGCTCACAGAATCATTTCAATTGTGGATCTGCATCTGAAAATGGCAGTCACAGCGGTGGCCAAAACTTTGACGATCCTGCCTCAATCACAACTAAGCTTACCCACACAACTCCCTGACTAATAAGCGACATGTAGCACTTGAATTCTGAGATTTCGAATTGAAATGAGCAATGAAAAAGATGATCAAGAGGTTTGGATCAGGTGAGTATCCACAGATTCGTGTAAATATATATGTGCATTGATATGTAGTGACAACTCTCATAGAAGTCTTCCTTTGTAGAGATATCCGCAGTTTAAATATTTGAGTGAATACAGATGAAATTGTGTGGGATGACCGTCATGAGCAGAGCTATCGATACGGATTTTGTAGATATGATGGATTGATGTATGTTTCTTGTATTTCCATAACTTTTTCTATGTTTGATCACACTAATCAATGCCCGAGGCCTAGATTCACAAGCACGAGCAAGCCCGCCGCGGTCTATAGATTTATATAGATAAATCTATAGATTCATGCGACCGAGCATGCACAAGTACACCCGCTCGAGGTCAGAATTCATACGCCGGAGCGCACCCGATGTCTAAATTCATACGCCGGAGCACACTGAAGGTATAAATTTGTGCGCCTGAACACGCCCGATGTCTGAAATCAGGTGCCCAAGGCAAGAATTTAGACAACCGGAGTAGAGTGCGTGAGCGCATGAATTCAGACTACGGGTGTCTTCGAGCGTCCAATTTTCGTCATCGGTCGGGCTCCGGTATATGAATGTAGATAACGGGCGTGCTCCTAAGAATGATCATGAGAAGGTGTGGACCTACTTTGGTTGCAATTGAAGCGGAATCACTAATGTTTTTCTTGACAATGTGAAATCATGTTGCGAAGAAAATGACGTGAAATTCGAGAGATGATGAAAAATTAAGATGATTGCATGGGTTGTTTCACAGGTCCTTGCTGTCCGTTGCTTGTTGCGTTGTAGCACCCTATCGAGTATTATCATGAGAAGGTGTGGACAGACTTTGATTGCAATTCAGTTAGGGTAACAAATGTCTTGCTGACGTCATGAAGCTGTGTTGCGAAGATAATATGTAAAAGTTTAAAAATTGGTTCGATGATTGCATGACACAAACATTGACACAAAACATTCCATGATTGCATGAATTGTTTTTCTTGTCAGAGTCACCGGTTGGTTGCCGTTTTTGTAGTGCCGTCTCGAGAATCGTCATGTGAAAGTGTGGGCAGGCTTTGCTTGCAATTGAGCCAGAATCACTCATACTTTTCTTGACGTTTTAAAGGTGATGTGTATGTTTTTTGTCAACGATGAGGCATGCTGAAAACTCAATTGATAGTGTATTATTTAAACAAACGGATTGAAATACCTTTTTGCTAACTCTACTGTGCAAGCTCGTGTATAACACGGTATGAAACTCATTTTTGGAGATTATGGTTTCAAAATGTGGCTTTGGGAAAATGTACTATGAAAGATTGCACAACTATGTAGAAGACCTAGTTTTCAGGGAGAACTATTCTGAATGAAGTCCTCTTGGCATCTTCCAAACATTTTTGCTCTTTTTCTGATGTCATTTTTTATAGGTTCCGGTGCCATGTTGGTGCTCCTTTTTGTAGAATTACATCACAAGACCAAAACTTATTTTGATTGTTTTCAACAATTTGAATTTTCGGAAATACAATGGGAAATTAAATGGGACCCACTACGTAGAGGAGGAAGTATAAAAAAACTTATACTTCCTCCTCTACGGAGTGGGTCCCATTTAACAAAAACGGGTGGTCGTATCTGACCTCACTACAGAATGCATATCATGCAGCAGAAAAAGTCCGCAAAGATGCGAAGGAGTTGTGGCAGGCAGTGTGTCTGAAAACGGCAGATTTTCAATCAGTAGGCCATGCTTTCAAACTTGCGAAGGATCTGTAGGACAGAACATTACATGGAATTCAACGAAACGTGATGTAAATATGAGTGAGATGCCATAGAACGTTGGTGCAGCTTTACAAGAATTTTCGGCAATGAAGAATGGGAGTTGTGACTACCTTTGTTTATGAAAAAATGAAATTCGATTGAAGTGGTCATCTTGTGTAGGCCCTATAGAACAAAGCACTGCATGGATTTTGATGAAAATTGACTCAAATGTGAGTGAGATGCCATAGAACGTTGGTGTAGCTCTACGGAATTGTCTGCATCGAGGAACAGTAGTTGTGACTAGCTGTGTTTTTGAAAATTTGAAAATCAGTTGCGTAGGCTGTTATTTTTAGCTTATAAATTCTCTGTAGGACAGGGCACTGTTTGGATTTTGATGAAACTTGATGTGAAGGTGATGGAGGTACCGTGGAGCATTGCTGTAGCTTTACAAGAATTTTCGGCAATGAAGAATGTGAGTTGTGACTACCTTTGCTTTTGAAAATTTGAAATTCGATTGATTGTGTGTGGTATCTTGTGGTAGCCCCTATAGGACAAAAAAACTTTTTTGATGAAAATGAAAAAAAATGTGTGAGAAGTGAGCATAGGAACTTTGTGTAGCTCTCTACGGAGGTCTTGTCTGCTGACGAGGAAGTAGTTGTTACTAGCTGTGTTTTTGAAAATTTGAAAATCAGTTGCGTAGGCTGTTATTTTTAGCTTATAAATTCTCTGTAGGACAGGGCACTGTTTGGATTTTGATGAAACTTGATGTGAAGGTGATAGAGGTACCGTGGAGCATTGCCATAGCTCTACAGAATTTTCGGCAATGAAGAATGTGAGTTGTGACTACCTTTGCTTTTGAAAATTTGAAATTCGATTGAAGTGGTCATCTTGTGTAGGCCCTGTAGGACAAAGCACTGCATGGATTTCTATCAGTGAATTTCCATATTTTCAAATTTCGACCACTGCTGATACTTCTTTGTGAAACGCAATTCCTCTGCAGACTGCTTAATAATACTGAGTAGGCAGTCGAAATCAACAGCGTTTCACAAAACCATATATTAAGCAGTGTGGGACTTACAGTATATAAATCACTGCTTAATATGTGTTTTTTGTGAAGCGCTGCGAATTTCGACTGTTTAAATCACTGATTTAAATCACTGCTTTAAATTTATTGTATGAAACGCAAAACCTCTTCCACACTGAGATAGAGCACTAATTTATTTAATGAAACGAGCCCCAGGTAAATGCTGATTGCCTCAAATTAAAAAAAGATAAAATTATCAACAGCAAATAAAGCACTTGAAAATTGAGATTTTGTTATATTAGTCGTTTGTCGCCTAGAAATCTATTTAGTTCTTTTCAGAAACCACCAAATTTCTCAAAAAATTAGAAAGTGAAGCAAAACTTTGTAAGGCGATGAAAGACAAAGAGGCGAGCCTAGTCACTTTCTGATACAATGACCTTTTTCTTGTTACATGGGGTGATTCTGATATCTGATATAGCTGAGAAATACGATGCGTGATAATATAGATAGAAGAATATTGTAATGGATCAGCCGGTGTAATAGCCAGGAGACCAAACTGGTACCGGTTCAGCCGATGTCATAGCCATTGCCATAGATTTTTGCCATTACTATTTTCAGCTGGTAAATTTTGAAATACTTGTGTACTGCGTAACTATGACGAAACATCCACTCTTGCTTCCGCATTTAAACACTAGAATTATTTTTAGTCATTAAAGTCTGTGCGAAATCCCATTGGTGTAATGTATTTCAGGGGGAAGTAAATGCAGAAATTCAGAAAGAGATACATATCAGGAATTGTTCACAGGATGAAAATTAAGATATAGGCAAAAATCTGGCCCTCTACCCTCAATTTGCACGGTTTTAGAGTTATCACCCCCACTATATGATCTAAATCTAATGAAGAAACCGATGAGAAGCACACGTGCATGAAAGTGGGTGATGGCAAATCTTCTAGCTGCAGCGGCCTGATCGGAAAAATATTATTTTATTATTGAAATTAAACACATTTCGATTCCATAGTTTAAGGTTGCTCAAGTGCACGTCGATTGATTTTCAATTTATCATTCAGCAATCTAGAAGATGATTGTTTGATTCCGATTTAAAAATCTGTCTATGAGGAAGGTAATATTTTTCATGAACATTTAAAAAAATCAATTTGGCAAGCTTGTCAATCGGAAAGACTAACGAGTATTAAGCTATTCGCTACAAATGCTGAGGTCTATTTTGGGAACCGTGAAACTCAACCGATAGGCACGATATTTAATTCACGAGTTAATGAACAAGAGACTTTATGCCAACTTGCGTATAGGCTAGGTTAGTTCGTGATATTGTCCATTTTACTTCAGAAAGGTGAGTGAATCATTTGCATACAAACTGCGAACACAGACAATGGAATATTACATCCTTTTTGGCTACGAATGCAGCAATATATTAATCTATGCTTTGTCGAACATATCTAAATTAATAGCATATCGTTAGATTAACTGTTAGGTAGCAGATTACCAAACGGCAGGCATATTTGATTTAAAAGTCTATTGAATTCCAACTTCTTCAAATTGTGGGACCAAGCTTTTGTGTGTTTAACGGCAATGCTTGCTTTGTCAACACCATCGAAATGACTTTCTAAATTTAATCATGAGACTCCGACATGCATCTGCAATCTTACACGAGAAAATATTCAAATTCTACAATCCAGGGTTGCGTTATTTTATCGCATTATCGCTTTAGGGGACTGTTTTTGTTTCATGTCATTGGTGCGGGATGTGTTATAGCCCAACTGGAATTAGTTCATCAACGATAATTTCAACAACATCAATGTTATTTTCATCATGATAATACTCTCATTTGTTGTCTTCCACATCTTCAAAGTATAAATAGAAACTAATTTCAAGCGCCGGGAGGCACACTTGGCTTTAAAATTTCAACTCAAGCAGGACCCTTGGGCTGTAGGGCCAACCTTCAAGTTAATTCAATGATAATGTGTTTTTTATATTCGAGAAAGAATAATAGCCTACACATAGATCTCAAATCAGACATTGAATTTAACACATTCATCAATAAACTAAAAAATTTGATGAATCTTTGAAATTCTGAGGGAAAAATATTCTTTTCTAAATAAGGATTCAATGAAAATGTAACGTACATGTACATGTTAAATCAATGTTACTCTTGTACTAACATCTTTGTGCGCAGAAAGCACTCTCTCACTGACTGGTGTCTTGGCCTGTAGCCTTGTCAATCTTAGACAATAGCCCCCGCATTTAAAGGAATAATGCCTGGAACACTGAAAGGCAGGACATTAGTTTACAATTCTTCATAATGTGTCAATTCTGAATGCTCATGCTGTCATCAATTCATCCATGAGTCAATGATTTCAACACCATACATGCAAATGAAATTGATGACTATGCTTTTGTCCCTAGCAGTTTCAGGAGAACTATTTAACATATCGACATCGCTTTCTTCAGCTATCCTATCACAAAATTTAGCATTTCAAGAAATCTTCGGTTGAAGTTTTGCCTTAGTGCATTTGTTAAAGAAATGCAGTTTGGAATTGTAGTTTTAGTGACCTTAAAAATTGAGCCAGCAGCGATATATTGGTTGAATGCCTAACTATTTAATGCTGTGGAGTTGTTAACTCAAAATTGAGATAGGATGGTTCGACAAAGTGATGTAAATATCAAGTGCATGAAAGTTGGAATTAGGAACCCATGGGATGCATCGTTTTTTACATTTTAGACACTTCCTTCGTGATCAGTACCGGATGCTTTTGCTTTACTGCCTTAAAATACCACAAGTGTAGGGACTTACGAATCATCAAAATTGGAGTCGAATCGAATCGGGTCGTGATTCGCGAATCGTCATTGAAAATTTGCACTTGAGCTTTTTGATTTACGCTTGTTTAGCGAAGGGATCTTGAGATCTCAAGCATTATTAATATGTGTAACGAACAAGTCTTCCAATTGCAGATAAATAATCTAAATAAACTAATAAAGATAAGAACTAATGAATGAAAAAACGAAGTGTACCGTCTGTGAATACCATGTCAAAAGAGAGCAACTATCTGACATTAATTTAACTCTATCCAAGCAACGAAGTATGGAAATAAATGGAGAAAGCTAGCCATTGGAAGATCTCCACATTCGGTGGAATATTGGCCAAAAAGTAGCAAACTATAATTTTAATCAATGCGAAAGAATACATGCATATTAAAAACGTTATTGGATAGGTGTTGAAAGATACATTTCATACAATGGCACTCAATCAAAAAAGCAATTAAATTAGTGTCCATTTTCCCAGATAAATGTGAGCCACACTGCTTTATAACTCGCCCATTTCTAAAAGCATATTTGACCTTAGATTATGAGTTAGATTGTGGATGCTGATTTGACATGCAACTTCACTTTGGCCTTGATTTGCCGCACAGGCAGTTTGCCGATGGAAGCCTAGGTTTGTAACCTCCGGTTGTTAGAAGTAGCATTGTTGACTAGAAATGTAGCCTCCATCAATCGCTCTTATACCTAAATCCAGAGGCCTCGGATGCACCAATATTCCCAGATTCTACCATTCCTGTCTTATTTTTTGGAAGCAATAATGGAGTTTCGCAACAAGTTCTGAAAATATTATATCGTTGAATTGTCGTTCCAAACCAAATACTTGTTGTTTGACATGCTATCAATGGTGAATTTTTGTAATATCTTTTAAAGCAAGCAAACTATGGCCACCAGTATTCTAAAAGCTTACCTTCTACGTATTATGCAACTTTTGACAGAAGGATAATAAATTTGGCACAATACTTTTGTCGTGAGATCTATTTTAAAATTTGAATGTTTGGAATATTTTGACTGATTTCGGCATATATTCACTTCTAATGTATATTGCGGAATCAATTCTATATGATGATGATATAAGTTGAGATTACATAAAGGATTCTTCCCATCAATATATAGAGTTTTCCCGTCAACATATATATATATATATATCTTAATATAATATATAGAAACAATGTTTCTTCACCTGCGGAAACTGAATACTAAAATGTGCGATTTTAGCGATGCTGGAGCTGAACTAAAAATTTATTAACCACCATAACCAGATCCTTCGATTAGTATACGGTTTGTTAGTTTTTGTTGTCATTTTCCATTTCAAATAGCGATCTAATGGAAGTTCGTTAAAAATTGGCGATTTCCTGCCTTTGACCTTCACCTCAGCTTAGGGAATGTAAATACTGTAGTGTTATTTTTCTGGTTCCCTTTGACATAAAAAGGCCTTTCCATTAATGTGTGGTTTGGGGATCAGCAGGGGAGAAATTCACCTCCAGTGGGGTGGGTTGGGAGAAACACCCCGCTGGGGCGGATGGTTAAGGAAAATATTATTGCGAATATAAATAGCTCATTTCAACGGTTGCATCATAGACTATTCAAAAAACGATATTTTGAATGCAGTGACCACTCACTTTATTTCAATTATTTCAGCCGTCACACACTAAAACTTGATTGCACAAAGTACAAAGGATTCTTCAAAAATTCAAATTTTGAAATTGACTATCCATAACTAAGGAAATACGCTAAATAATGGTGGATTCTTTCGTGATTGTAAATTTCCATCGATCTATTTCATTTTATTGAAGCATGTAATTAGTCAATGATAATTTCTAAACAATAAAACAAAGAAATGTACAATGTTTCAAAACATGTAACTTTAAAGTATCAAAAATTATGGAAAATAAAGGGTGGAAAACCCAGGGGTCGATTGTGAATTCATAACCAATTTAGTTGTGCAAAATTGAATTGAATGTTTCTGCTGCTTTATTGCTATTTTGCTGCGAGGCTTTAAACGAACCACTAAGACCGCATGTCAGAAGGTTGCAAGAGTAAAGTAAAGGTGACCCATTGTCAAAAGATGAACCCTAACGTGGCCGCATAAACTGGAAGCGGTTCAATGAGTTGTGTAATTCACATGAAAAGAAAGTGACACACTTGAGATATAATGATCTTGACAACCAGAAGTTGCATCATTTGTCACGACATTAGTCGAGATTCTCACATTTTTGCTTGCGAGATTGACAGTTCAATTATTTGAAAATAAAAAACAACGCAAAGTGCATGTGAGGCCTTTCGACCGTTTCTCTTTCAGGAATTACACCGGTGTGAAGCAGATACATAATCATTTGAATTGTTGACACTATAGAAATTATAAATCACTGATATGTTTAAACAAAGATATTCACAACGGCGTGTACACTAAACATCTGTGAGATAGAATTCGCAGTAACAGACAGAAGCCAACCAAGGAAACTTGTGAGCGATTTCTGCAGATGGAATTGTCAGCAGCCCAAGGTCGACTTGATTTTCAAATATTTTGTCTAAACATATCAGTGATTTATAATTTCTACAGTGTCAACAATTCAAATGATTGTGTATCTGTTTCACACCGGTGTAATGTCTGAAAGAGAACCGGTCGAAAGGCCTCGCATGCACTTTTCGTTGTTTTTTGTTTTCAAATTTTGCAAAGGGTCAAACTTTTTCAGTTTATTTATTGTCTCACGTTTTTATGACATTGCATTTCAAGTTCCAATTTAATGCAATTTTGTTGAGGTGGATAATGATATAGAGACGAAAATGTTGAGTGGAAGAGATCATGTCAGAAAAGCCTTAGAATTATGAGATTGTGGGACACCATACATGGGACGACAAATACCTATAACTCGGGAGGAGTTCTCGAAACCATTGCGGACGGCATGTGGAGACAAATGCTATGATTGTATAATTATTTTCTTCCAAACGAAAGTTTTTACCATGGTAAACTCCTGCAGGAGTCATCAAAAATAAATTGGACAGTTCACAACAAAGGTCTGTCGTAGTCAATTGAATATGTAAACAGAATGACAGCTATTAAGTCACCAACACCTTTGATTCCCCGACCGCACTCGCCGCACTCGACCGCATGACATGCGAATATGCTCTCTCGCTACAATATGAAGGCTAGTTGCGTTCTGTCAATAATAATAGGACAATATGCTATCGATATCACTTAGAGATGACTTCTGCCTCCACTTGCATTCCTTTTGAACCGTCAGCGTGGCCTAGTGAAGAAGGTGCGAGCTCGTCTCCACCGCGGACTTCGGTTCGATTTCTAGGTCGGGCGAGTGCGGTCGGGGAATCAAAGGTGCTTGGTGTTTTGTATTGACTTAATAGCTGTCATTCTCTTTAGATATTTGATTGGACAGTTGTGAATTGCAACTAATTACAACAGCTGCAATCAATAAATCAAGTTAAACGATTTGCAATCCTAGTTAATTAATTGCTGCATTCACATAAATATTGCAATTAATAATCAATGAATATTAGTATTTGCGATTCGCAGATAATTCTTCCGCGTAGTAGATGGAACAATCATAATTATGTATGTTCAGTGCGCTGTTTTAGAATTTCTAGATAAAAAGCACCGGCATTATTAACATTTAGGATGAGCTGTCACTGGTGGGTGAAGTCCTGTCATTAAAAGCTACTAATAATGTAAGTATTTTTCAACTTTCTATTGACAACATGAACTGATAGATATGAACTTCAATCCAAAGAACGAATTAAAGCATTGTAAAGTAGCATAAACTGTCATGGCGTAGGAAAAGCTGTGATTGCAAACATATTCAATCGTTGTGCCACTTGCTCTCAGTTATTATCAGTATTTAAAGATGCATTGATGCAGACCCTTACCATTTGCAGATGTAAAGATGTGCTTTCAAGCTCATCAAAAAGTGACTCCAACAGACTGCAGACTATTCAGAGGCGTTGTTTGAAGATCAAAGGTTGTCGAGGAGTGACCGATTTGGAAAAAAGATGCACTTTGTGGCAATTAGCTATTTCGGCAGATCGAAGATAATTCCGCGGCTTTTGCAAAGCGGTCGAACTCCTGTCCCTTGTTGTCATATTGCTATGCGACGTGCTTCTTTCTTTCCGACAATAACTATTTTCAAGTTAGAAGCTTTTAATACATATAAAAAGTATTAAAAAATATACATAATAAAATATTACATAAAAAGTATATAAAAGTATAGCGGTTTTTGATTAACTTTACAGAGTTGCTCTTATGCAACATTTTACAAGTATGTTAGTGTTTATCGCAACATTATAATCAGATGTGCGATCTTTACAAACATTGGTTTGGCTTGTATTTTGTGATTTCAACTTTCTACCCGATAAACATCTCTCTCTCTCTCTCTCTCTCTCTCTCTCTGTGTTCAAAAATAGGTGTGGATGTCTAGAAACTACATCGCTTGACACTTATTAACATGCTATTACTTGGAACGTGCGTGAAGTTAGCACCGCCACTCAGCACCGCCATCTTGAAAATGGAATGTGCCAGTCAAACCAACGATCAGAATCGATCTAGATGGAGTGTGCCAGCATGTGCCACTCACTATTTTGAAAGAATTCCCCCTAGTTTAGGAGAAATCGCTGGTTGAAAGTTCGACATGGCGGCGATGTGAAGTTAGCACCGCCACTGAAGTCTTTTTTTGAAATACGCAATTAAAACACGCGAGACAAGTACAACTGAGAGATGACCATCAAAAACATTGTGCCAGCAAGTTTCTTCTCCTATGACGCCGTACTTGCGGAGAAATTAGCCCCCGAAAGCTCAATGCGCTGGCGGTGATGTGAAGTTGGCACCGCCATCTTGAAAAATGGAATGTGCCAGTCAAACCAACGATCAGAATCGATCTAGATGGAGTGTGCCAGCATGTGCCACTCGTTTATTTCACGAAAATCCCACCACAGTCGGTGGAAAATCAACCCGAAAGCTCAATGGCGGTGATGTGAAGTTGGCACCGCCACTGAATGTTTTTTCCAAAATTGGAACCTCTCAATGGAGGTATTGTAAAATTTTCCACTTCAACATTACACCGTTTGCTTACTAGCTATACAGATATCGATGCAAATACGAATATCTCGACAGGTGAATACCGTCATGTGCCTGAACTGTTAACAGAAAGCTGAAGCTATTACTTTGTTCAAAACTCTGTAAGACAGTGAAGGCATTTGACGAGTATATGCAATGGCATAACTAGGAAGACTTACTTTCTTATTAAAGGCCATTGATGAATAGCATGCGATTCGTTTATGTTTCCCCGCATGAAGGAGGAGAGTTCGCGACTTACAACGGCAAAACTATTGGTAATGGTTTGAATTTTTCATTTGACCAACGACGTCCCATAATTGGTCAGTTTTAGGTTACCATATGATACTGACCAATTATGGGACGTCGCTGGTCAAATGAAAAATTCAAACCATTACCAATAGTTTTGCCGTTGTAAGTCGCGAACTCTCCTCCTTCATGCGGGGAAACATAAACGAATCGCATGCTATTCATCAATGGCCTTTAATAAGAAAGTAAGTCTTCCTAGTTATGCCATTGCATATACTCGTCAAATGCCTTCACTGTCTTACAGAGTTTTGAACAAAGTAATAGCTTCAGCTTTCTGTTAACAGTTCAGGCACATGACGGTATTCACCTGTCGAGATATTCGTATTTGCATTGATATCTGTATAGCCAGTAAGCAAACGGTGTAATGTTGAAGTGGAAAATTTTACAATACCTCCATTGAGAGGTTCCAATTTTGGAAAAACATTCAGTGGCGGTGCCAACTTCACATCACCGCCATTGAGCTTTCGGGCTGATTTTCCACCGATTGTGGTGGGATTTTCGTGAAATAAACGAGTGGCACATGCTGGCACACTCCATCTAGATCGATTCTGATCGTTGGTTTGACTGGCACATTCCATTTTTCAAGATGGCGGTGCCAACTTCACATCACCGCAAGCGCATTGAGCTTTCGGGGGCTAATTTCTCCGCAAGTACGGCGTCTTAGGAGAAGAAACTTGCTGGCACAATGTTTTTGATGGTCATCTCTCAGTTGTACTTGTCTCGCGTGTTTTAATTGCGTATTTCAAAAAAAGACTTCAGTGGCGGTGCTAGCTTCACATCACCGCCATTTTGTGGTTTCGGGGACTAATTTCTCAGCAAGTACGGGGATTTAGGTGCTGAAACTTGCTGGCACAATGTTTTTCATGGTCTTCTATCTGTTGTGCGTGCTTCGTATGTTTTGATTGTGTATTTTGGAAAAAAAATTTTAGTGGCGGTGCTAACTTCACATCACTGCCATGTCGAACTTTCAACCAGCGATTTCTCCTAAACTAGGGGGAATTCTTTCAAAATAGTGAGTGGCACATGCTAGCACACTCCATCTAGATCGATTCTGATCGTTGGTTTGACTGGCACATTCCATTTTTCAAGATGGCGGTGCCAACTTCACATCACCGCCAGCGCATTGAGCTTTCGGGGGCTAATTTCTCCGTAAGTACGGCGTCTTAGGAGAAGAAACTTGCTGGCACAATGTTTTTGATGGTCATCTCTCAGTTGTACTTGTCTCGCGTGTTTTAATTGCGTATTTCAAAAAAGACTTCAGTGGCGGTGCTAGCTTCACATAACCGCCATTTTGTGGTTTCGGGGACTAATTTCTCAGCAAGTACGGGGATTTAGGTGCTGAAACTTGCTGGCACAATGTTTTTCATGGTCTTCTATCTGTTGTGCGTGCTTCGTATGTTTTGATTGTGTATTTTGGAAAAAAAATTTAGTGGCGGTGCTAACTTCACATCACCGCCATGTCGAACTTTCAACCAGCGATTTCTCCTAAACTAGGGGGAATTCTTTCAAAATAGTGAGTGGCACATGCTGGCACACTCCATCTAGATCGATTCTGATCGTTGGTTTGACTGGCACATTCCATTTTTCAAGATGGCGGTGCCAACTTCACATCACCGCCAGCGCATTGAGCTTTCGGGGGCTAATTTCTCCGCAAGTACGGCGTCTTAGTAGAAGAAACTTGCTGGCACAATGTTTTTGATGGTCATCTCTCAGTTGTACTTGTCTCGCGTGTTTTAATTGCGTATTTCAAAAAAAGACTTCAGTGGCGGTGCTAACTTCACATCACCGCCATTTTGTGGTTTCGGGGACTAATTTCTCAGCAAGTACGGGGATTTAGGTGCTGAAACTTGCTGGCACAATGTTTTTCATGGTCTTCTATCTGTTGTGCGTGCTTCGTATGTTTTGATTGTGTATTTTGGAAAAAAAATTTTAGTGGCGGTGCTAACTTCACATCACCGCCATGTCGAACTTTCAACCAGCGATTTCTCCTAAACTAGGGGGAATTCTTTCAAAATAGTGAGTGGCACATGCTGGCACACTCCATCTAGATCGATTCTGATCGTTGGTTTGACTGGCACATTCCATTTTTCAAGATGGCGGTGCCAACTTCACATCACCGCCAGCGCATTGAGCTTTCGGGGGCTAATTTCTCCGCAAGTACGGCGTCTTAGGAGAAGAAACTTGCTGGCACAATGTTTTTGATGGTCATCTCTCAGTTGTACTTGTCTCGCGTGTTTTAATTGCGTATTTCAAAAAAAGACTTCAGTGGCGGTGCTAGCTTCACATCACCGCCATTTTGTGGTTTCGGGGACTAATTTCTCAGCAAGTACGGGGATTTAGGTGCTGAAACTTGCTGGCACAATGTTTTTCATGGTCTTCTATCTGTTGTGCGTGCTTCGTATGTTTTGATTGTGTATTTTGGAAAAAAATTTTAGTGGCGGTGCTAACTTCACATCACCGCCATGTCGAACTTTCAACCAGCGATTTCTCCTAAACTAGGGGGAATTCTTTCAAAATAGTGAGTGGCACATGCTGGCACACTCCATCTAGATCGATTCTGATCGTTGGTTTGACTGGCACATTCCATTTTTCAAGATGGCGGTGCCAACTTCACATCACCGCCAGCGCATTGAGCTTTCGGGGGCTAATTTCTCCGCAAGTACGGCGTCTTAGGAGAAGAAACTTGCTGGCACAATGTTTTTGATGGTCATCTCTCAGTTGTACTTGTCTCGCGTGTTTTAATTGCGTATTTCAAAAAAGACTTCAGTGGCGGTGCTAGCTTCACATAACCGCCATTTTGTGGTTTCGGGGACTAATTTCTCAGCAAGTACGGGGATTTAGGTGCTGAAACTTGCTGGCACAATGTTTTTCATGGTCTTCTATCTGTTGTGCGTGCTTCGTATGTTTTGATTGTGTATTTTGGAAAAAAAATTTAGTGGCGGTGCTAACTTCACATCACCGCCATGTCGAACTTTCAACCAGCGATTTCTCCTAAACTAGGGGGAATTCTTTCAAAATAGTGAGTGGCACATGCTGGCACACTCCATCTAGATCGATTCTGATCGTTGGTTTGACTGGCACATTCCATTTTTCAAGATGGCGGTGCCAACTTCACATCACCGCCAGCGCATTGAGCTTTCGGTGGCTAATTTCTCCGCAAGTACGGCGTCTTAGGAGAAGAAACTTGCTGGCACAATGTTTTTGATGGTCATCTCTCAGTTGTACTTGTCTCGCGTGTTTTAACACTAGAAAGACCGTTGGGTCAATTGACCCAGAAATGATAATATTTGAATCCGTACACCTCTAAAAATTTGCAGTAGTTGACTTATCTCCCTCGATCTTTTTCCTAAAACTGTAATGTGTTGAATATAAGCATAAAATAAATTTCACGGATTTGTTAGTTTCGATTTCTATTACCAATTATGCATGAAAGACCGTTGGGTCAATTGACCCACTTCATTCCTACACTCTAACGAAGCCATGCCTGGGCGTTCATTCACTGGTCGTGCATGCGCTTTTTGTTACAGTCAATGAACAATGCGCCTACACTCTAACGAAGCCACGCCTGGGCGTTCATTCACTGGTCGTGCACGCGCTTTTTGTTACAGTCAATGAACAATGCGCCTACACTCTAACGAAGCCACGCCTGGGCGTTCATTCACTGGTCGTGCACGCGCTTTTTGTTACAGTCAATGAACAATGCGCCTACACTCTAACGAAGCCACGCCTGGGCGTTCATTCACTGGTCGTGCACGCGCTTTTTGTTACAGTCAATGAACAATGGGTCAGCACTCCATACTTTCTTGCTCTATGATATTGAAGGTGACATTATTGATTGGCTATTTTCGTGAACGGAGTGTGGAGTAGCGTTCACTGCTATCGGAGGAAGTGTCAATGTTCATTTTCTGTCAGGATGGCTGCACGATCACGGCGCACGGCAGCTGAAATCGCGCAACTGCTTATAGCTAATGTGGATTCCGACGAGAGTGGAAGTGACGATGAAACTGAAAATGGACTTGCCTACGATCCATCTCCTGCAGTGAGCGATGAAGAGGAAAGTACTGACGAAAGTGAAGACCCTATTGAAAGAGAAAGCGTCAGAAGAAGTGCTGAAGCGAGAGAAATGCAGTTTACATCCTCTGATGGAACTCATTGGACTCGGGTGGATATTGGAAGCGTCACTGACAGAGGAAGAGCACCGGCACGAAACATTATACGACAAAGACCTGGTGCAACTCGTTTCATTTTGAACAGAGTTGATAACGAAGAAGATATTTTTATCGAACTTCTTGGTCATGACAGCATTCTTCGAATCCTTGACTTCACTAGAGCTGAAGCAAACCGACAAGGAAATCATGAGTTTGAAATTTCTGAAAACGATTTGTTCGCCTTCTTCGGACTGTGCATAATTAGAGGCGTTCTGCAAGGGAAGAACGAGCCGCTATCATCATTCTGGAGTCAAGAATTTGGAATAAATGTGTTCAAGGAGACAATGAGCAGAAATCGATTCAAGGACATAAAACGCTATATACGCTTTGATGATAAAACAACCAGGTCAGAAAGAAGAGAAGCCAACAAGTTTGCAGCAATTCAAGAGCTATGGGAATCAGCAATGAAAAGGTGCGGTGATGCTTTTTTTCCTGGACAACACACAACTGTCGATGAACAGCTATTCCCCTGCAAGTGTCGGTGCCCTTTCTTGCAATATATTAGCGCAAAACCCGATAAGTTTGGAATCAAATTTTGGTTCATTTGCGATGTTGATAGCAAGTATGTTTTGAACGCGGTTCCTTACACAGGGAAGGATGAACAACGTGATCCACGCGTTTCTGCTCCTGAATCAGTTGTCATGAACTTGACCAAGGCTTACACCAACAGTGGCATTTCAGTGACGACTGATAACTTTTTCACCTCCAGCTCCTTGGCCAAAAATCTTTCTCAGAGGAACATAACTCTGTTGGGAACGATTCGACAAAATAGACGTGAAATTCCAAGGGAAGTTGCACAGTGCCTTGCTTCAAAGCATATTCCGGTTCACTCATCTGCATTCTTCAAGTCTGAAAACCAAATGCTTGCGGCTTACAAAGTCAAAACAACCAAAACTGTGCTGGTTTTATCAACTGAGCACAGATCCGCGAAAGTCGATGAGAACCATCCAAAGAAAAAACCGGAAATTATCACGAAATACAACAACACGAAATACGGCGTTGACATTTCCGACCAAATGTTGAGGTTGTATTCTACAAAGTGCGCATCAAGGCGATGGCCGCTTGCGGTTTTCTTCAACCTTTTGGACATCTTATGCCTCAATTCGTGGATCTTGGCGAAGGAAATGAACATGAGAAGTGCAAGAACACGCAGAGAATTTTTGTTACACATCGGAAAGTTGTTCTGCAGCAAGGCACCGTCCCGAAAGCGTCCACCTCATTTCAATATTTCTACACTTCGTTCTCAAGCCCTGCAGAGCGGATCATCTGAAGAACGGACGAGATGTCAAACGTGCAAGTCCAATAAGACAAAGGTAACATGCTGCTCCTGTCACAAGTTTGTTTGTGGCAAGTGTTCCTCTCCCCTGTGCAATTCGTGCAGTTCCTCTTAGACAGTCAGATGAGAGAGAATTCTTATCTCAACACTTTCAGCTTTTGTTATTACATATTTCAATAAAAATTGTTCACCGACATTATGTATTTTTTTTTGTTGTGGGTCAATTGACCCAACGGTCCTTAATGGTTAAGAAATTTTTGGTCTTTCTAGTGTTAATTGCGTATTTCAAAAAAAGACTTCAGTGGCGGTGCTAGCTTCACATCACCGCCATTTTGTGGTTTCGGGGACTAATTTCTCAGCAAGTACGGGGATTTAGGTGCTGAAACTTGCTGGCACAATGTTTTTCATGGTCTTCTATCTGTTGTGCGTGCTTCGTATGTTTTGATTGTGTATTTTGGAAAAAAAATTTAGTGGCGGTGCTAACTTCACATCACCGCCATGTCGAACTTTCAACCAGCGATTTCTCCTAAACTAGGGGGAATTCTTTCAAAATAGTGAGTGGCACATGCTGGCACACTCCATCTAGATCGATTCTGATCGTTGGTTTGACTGGCACATTCCATTTTTCAAGATGGCGGTGCCAACTTCACATCACCGCCAGCGCATTGAGCTTTCGGGGGATAATTTCTCCGCAAGTACGGCGTCTTAGGAGAAGAAACTTGCTGGCACAATGTTTTTGATGGTCATCTCTCAGTTGTACTTGTCTCGCGTGTTTTAATTGCGTATTTCAAAAAAAGACTTCAGTGGCGGTGCTAACTTCACATCACCGCCATTTTGTGGTTTCGGGGACTAATTTCTCAGCAAGTACGGGGATTTAGGTGCTGAAACTTGCTGGCACAATGTTTTTCATGGTCTTCTATCTGTTGTGCGTGCTTCGTATGTTTTGATTGTGTATTTTGGAAAAAAAATTTTAGTGGCGGTGCTAACTTCACATCACCGCCATGTCGAACTTTCAACCAGCGATTTCTCCTAAACTAGGGGGAATTCTTTCAAAATAGTGAGTGGCACATGCTGGCACACTCCATCTAGATCGATTCTGATCGTTGGTTTGACTGGCACATTCCATTTTTCAAGATGGCGGTGCCAACTTCACATCACCGCCAGCGCATTGAGCTTTCGGGGGATAATTTCTCCGCAAGTACGGCGTCTTAGGAGAAGAAACTTGCTGGCACAATGTTTTTGATGGTCATCTCTCAGTTGTACTTGTCTCGCGTGTTTTAATTGCGTATTTCAAAAAAAGACTTCAGTGGCGGTGCTAGCTTCACATCACCGCCATTTTGTGGTTTCGGGGACTAATTTCTCAGCAAGTACGGGGATTTAGGTGCTGAAACTTGCTGGCACAATGTTTTTCATGGTCTTCTATCTGTTGTGCGTGCTTCGTATGTTTTGATTGTGTATTTTGGAAAAAAATTTTAGTGGCGGTGCTAACTTCACATCACCGCCATGTCGAACTTTCAACCAGCGATTTCTCCTAAACTAGGGGGAATTCTTTCAAAATAGTGAGTGGCACATGCTGGCACACTCCATCTAGATCGATTCTGATCGTTGGTTTGACTGGCACATTCCATTTTCAAGATGGCGGTGCTGAGTGGCGGTGCTAACTTCACACACTTTTACTTGGAGGCATTCATTTTGTATTTTGAGTAGATCTTATTACTATACTCAGCATCAGAAATTCAAATGTGCAATTTCATTGGATTCCATAATGGCTGTTAAATAGAGGAGCAAATTTTACGCAACATCTATTATACTAATCAGGAATTTGATTGAAGTTAATCAGAAACGTCTTGAAATTACGTGTAAAAATTAATTACTGAATGAAAACTTTTGAATGATGTTATCAGCACATAATATTACTTATTTAAGCATTATAGCTGGGGACTAGCATTTGCTTTTTAGTTGCCACTTCACTCTCAGTGTGCATAAATACAGTGTAAATGCAGTGTAAGTCACACCTATCACATCTTTCTAAAAACTACAAAATTATGATTTATTTTTTGATAGGATTTGTAGAAGCCACGAAGAGAAAAATTACATAAATCCATCGTTCGATTTGTGAAATTAAGAAAATCTAGAGGAGCTGACCAGCATTCTAGCTCTGGGTCGCAATACCGAACCATTTATACAAAACCGGTATTTCGGTACTTGAGCAATGATAAAACCGGCATTACCGGTTGTATAATGAAAACACGAAAAATTATTCGTAGTATATTTCTTTATCGAACAAATCTTGTTGAAGTTAGCGCAGGAACTAGAAATATGGATACGTTATGTTGAAAGTCGTCACGGGAGTTAATTACTAAGATTTTCTTTCTGACCAATGTTTCAGCGAATGAATTACAAAACATCTAGTGTTTTGTCTGGCAGACGCCTGAGAAATCAATAGTGGAAAACACTCTGTGCTTCCACTTAAGTCGATGGAATGATGAGAAGACAATCGCGAATGAGTTGAAGAAGAAATTCGAACATACCGCATCTTTCAGCAGATGAAATTTCACTCGATACGATTGCACTGAAATCAGTACCGTGTCTTCCGATTGATTTTTGTGCAATGATTCTGAAATTGTTCTTTACAGATTTTCATTGTTTTCACCACTTCTGATGGTATCTTCACCTTTCTGTTTCTTCAGAGGATTGAAATCGATCTTGAAAATTTGTGGATAATTCTCTTCTTGTGCGCAAACCAATCTCTTCAGTATTCGAAACAGCGTGTCTTCACAATACTTCTCTCTTTTCGAGCATGGATGACAGGATGTGAAGACATTGTAACATAACTGATTGATTCGTGTAGTGATCTTGAAGTATTCTCGGTCCGATAGTATTTTTCATATCCATAGGAGTATTTGCTTAGTAAAATTACACAATAGAAACATAGTAGATAATAAACTGGTATTTGGAAATCTTAAAGCCGGTTTCCGGTGATTCTGAAAAATAGAAAATACCGCTATTGCGACCCCTAATTATAATCGATAGCTATAATCGAAGTTAGACCCCTGACTGATTGCTGTAACTATATTTTCCTTATGAAATTGTTCAAAACAATGAAGTAGCGATGGTCTAGATTACCGTATTTACTCGAATAAACGCCCGGGCGTTTATTTAAATTTTTAGATTTTATGATGGGCGGTTATTTGAGGCTGGGCGTTTATTCGAGATGGGCATTTATTTTGAAGAGATTAAATTGTGCGTAATATTTTTGGTTTGATATACATATTTGTATATTGTTCAGATTACAGTTTACTTAATTAGCGCATTTAAACTTTTTCTCTTATCTTTTTTTACTTTACTTTATACATACTTTATTTCATTACTTTATAATTTATCTTACTTATTTTACTTAATAGATAGAATCTATAGAAATTTTATTATATCTATTTCAGTTTGATAATCAACATACCGGTATATGAAAAGAACAAGCAGTTAGGCAAACGCACTATCTATGTTTGGAATTTTTTGGCCAATTTTTACGAAATGTTATTTGGCATCTAATATCTTTTTTTCGTTGCAATTACTTTTTTGCCCAGCCCAGAAATGCCCAGTATTTACACAAAAATTATCAGTTATAGAACCAAAAACAACGCTTTTATTCACAGAAGTACAATTTCATTGTTCAGTTTGATTCATCAGAATCACACCAAGAGGAATCGAACTCCTCCTCTGCCTCACAACTGTCTGAAGCATCATTGTCAATAGTGTCACAACACTCGAATTCATCATCACTGAGATCAACACTCACTGGTATCCCTTTAGCGCGTTCCTCCTTCAAAAGCTGCAGCCCGAAATTATTCTCATTGGTCTTGAAGCAATGTATGAGGTCATCTTCTGACCCGTCGAGATTTGTTGTAATAGCACAGTGCTTCATTGAGTGACAAATCTGCTCGGTTGGAATGTTCTTCCAGCTTTCATGGATCCATTCAACAATTTTTACAAAAGAAGGGGGCCTCATATTTCCATTCTTTGAATAGGTATGTTCTCCTGATGTAAGCCATTCAGTGTAAAATTTCTTTATACTAGTTTTCAGAGATTTATTCCATGAAATGTCGGGAGCTTGTATCAGAGAAGTACAGCCAGCAGGAACGATTGCGCTATCCAAGCGAAAATTTCGCATCGTCGCTTTTGTTTCAGACGACAGATGGCAGGCATATGAATCCCAAATGATAAGGCGTTTGTTGAACGTGAGTTGACCAATGACTCGCTGAAGATAATCTTTAGTCAACTGATTATCCATCCAACTCTTCTGATTAAAAGAAAGAACCACGTCTTTGAACGAATCTTTCAGCTCCTTTATCTCTCGTTTCCTCGGTATAATTATGTAAGGTTTCAGTTTTGTACCATCAGCTTTGGCTGTCAAAGCTACGGTGAGGCGAACCTTTTCGTGACCAGTACTTTTGATTGGGACAGATTTAACGCCTTTTCTGTCAATGGTCGTCTCCGCTAACGGCTCAACCCAAACAGGTGTTTCGTCCATTACGTAAATGTCACCAGGCTTGTATTTCTTCGTTTTTCTCATTTCCTCCAAATAACGAATGAATGATACGATCTTCGGTATAAATAATGCAGGAATTCTTTGAGAAACAGTAGTACGTCGACGTAAGGTAAAGCCAAAGCGTTTTAGAAAGCGCATTAGCCAGCCGTTTCTGGCAGCAAAGTTTTCTTTGCCATCTTGTTGAAATATCTCCATAGCCTGTCGTTGAATCATAGTTCGCGATACGGGGAGTCTTTCTTCTCTTCTGGAACAAATCCATGCTTGCAATTTCCTTTCAAGTTCTTCACATCTCGGTTTTCTTCCACCACCGCTGAGACGTTTCCTCTTTTTTTGAACGCACACTTTGTCTTCTTCACGCAGCTTCTTCTCCTGCTCTCTCCATTCACGAATTCGTTTCCTGTCTACATTGAATTTACGTGCTGCTTCCGAAACGTTGTGGAATTTTAGGAAATCGAGGGCAGCGAGCTTGTATGATATTGAGTAGCTTTTCGTCTTCATCGTCGCGCTATGTTGAATCAACTGATTCTCAGTTATTATCGAAAAATTGAAACGGATGAAGTGTTTATGAGTCAGCAGCATAATTTGAAAAGAAAAGTGTCCTCAATTTAGGTCAGCCATTCGTAATGGTAACGAAAACTGTGTGGGAATAGAATAGCTATTTTGTAGCATCAATTGATTGGGTGGGCGTTTAAACGAGGTGGGCGATTAATTCGCTCTTTTTAATTTTAGATGGGCGTTTATTCGAGGCTGGGCGATTATTCGAGGCTGGGCGATTAAACGAGTAAATACGGTATTCCACACAGGATTGTGACTGTTCATCACGGCTATCAATTGTACATTCGGTGCATGCTAATTATATTCAAACAAGATTGAATTTAATAATTTAGTATCTAATAATTTGATTTACTCTACTACTGCCTGAGTAAGCAGCACGGTCTGTGGCAAGGCAGGCATTTTGTGCAAAGAAGATCGAGCGGTATAATAACAGATTGGTTCTTGTTTTGGAAACATTTGTCTGTCTGAACACGCTATATTTGCATCATCTTACTACGATTGCGAGTTAAATAGTTGCTAATATTTCAAGTTACAAAAGTCATACTAATCGAGTGGTATAAACTAACAAACCGGCCGCCTAACAAAACCGATCGTTGTTATAGATTTTAGTCTTGACTGAATGACAATCGTGGTTTGCGGGCATAATTCATTACAAAAGCAAAGAATTGATATTCACTTGCATGTCTACTCCATATACTTATTCAAAAAAATCGATTGTCTCAAAAGTTTCTCTCTTTACTCATAGACTTATTCTTTTCTTTGGTGAATTCTTTGAATGTATTTGAATTAATACATTCTCACAAATGTGTGCTCTGGAAACATCGAATTCTTCCACTTGCTCTTACAGATGCTCTTGTAGATGAAACGAAGCTGATTTTCGGATTAAACGCATCTTGCATCACACCTAGACATTGTGTTTACGTGACGTAACGGAATTTCAACGAGACATTATTCATCGATGGGTTCTACACAGAGCAGGAGTTACAAAACAGTTTATGAATTTAGGTAAGGCTGACATACATCTAGTCATTAAATAGTTATAATTGATTTGATTGTAGAGAAGAAAACAATTGTGTAAAATTACTTCACTTGAAAATTCGCGGTTTGATAATCTAATTTGAAACGTCAATCATCACGATATTATGAAACTGAAATTATACGCCTAAGAACGTGTATTGCATAAATTAAACTTAAGTCGTTTCTGTTTGACCCATGTCTGAACGATCAAAATTACAGACATTTTTCATAATTTCAAATGGAAGACATGAAATCATAAAGTTAAATAGTGCAGACAACTTTTCTCTGATATTTATAATTCGCCATCTAGGAATAGAACTGGCATTGGGTCTTCGAAATTTGACCTTGACCCGCCAAAAACCAACTCGAACAACGGCACGTGACCCTTTCAGCCACGCGAACTCATGAACCATTTCGCCACTGGGAACTCGTGACCCACTAGAAGAACAATACCCATAACCCGCCTCCAACTCTAGTCGGAAGTCTGCTTTCGGAAGCACTGAAGGCAAGTGATCAAATTTTCATCTAATTAAGTGATGAAATTCCCCTAACCTTGCACAAACCGGCTCTGAAAAGCATGAATATCTCAAACGGGTATCGGATAGACACTTCTCAGTGTCGAATAAACTTCACCAGTAGGCAACGTGCTTTTATAAATTCACGTTGTCAAAATTCTCATACGAAGATGAACATCATCCCCGCAGTCATTTATAATAATGAAGGAGGCAGTACATAATGCCTAATGAGGACTGATGGCATTCTCCAATTCGCAAGTGTACAGGTGCAATGCTACTGTAACCATTGGACTAATCAGTTCTTAAAAAACTCAATGGAGCTTTCTCGTGGAAACGAATTAAAATTGATCAACTTTGGCCCTATATCTGGTAAAAATGGAACTCTTAAGACTTGTAACACTACTCACTCTTACTGTTAATATACTAATACCATAGATTCCAGACACTGCCGCATACATGTTCAAAACAGACGTTTAATAAACCTTACCGACTACAGATGGTGGTAGTGGAAATACAATAGGACAATGGTCACCATACATAGTTTAAGGAAATTAAAAATGGATATTATAAAACAACAGGAGACCGATGGATAAAAATTGGAAAAGTGGAGGTATATCATAGAACTGCAATGATATTACTACACCGATTACAAGTGAACTGATGCTACACTATATCTGACACTACACATGGTGGATAATGGTAATAGTGGATAAGTAGAAAGTGGATAATGGAGGTAAACAATAGAACTACAATGATACTCTTACTACACCGAAAGCAATGAAACTATACACACTATACCTAAGACTACACATGGTAAAATACTATTTCTTCCCTTGAATTTGTTATCGCTAGTTTCTCGATCCGTCTATAATACTTCATGGAATCCAACATTTCTTCATTTGTTCTTCATTTGAAATAAAATACATCGACCACTACTTCAGCTACCGATTAAGGGATATAAAACATAGTACTGCAATCCGTCAGTCATCAGCAGGTACTATGTCTAGTTTTGTTTCAACCCCTAGCCTGTGGTCGAAACATAAAATTTGTCAAAAGAAATTTTAAAAAATAGTTCAATACTGTTTTATCGGCATATCTAACCGTGAAGTGATTAGCAATGAGTCCAGAAAGCCTGCAGTCCAAAAAACTAATATTGTCTCTGATTTCAAAAATAAAATCATGGACAAGGTTGACATCTCTAGTATTTTACACAATAAAAGCCTCAATCGTCTAGTACCTGACAAAGTTCGGGAACAGTACCCGCCCAAAACCTATTTTTCTCTGAATAACCCTGTCTCTTTGAAAATTTGCAACTATAACAAATTCCTCAACAAGTTGGATAGAACCAACTTACAAAATATTGTCCATTCAGACTGTAAGTGTAGTCAGCACCCTTCTCACATCAATGAGCATCACAAACATGTATTTACTGGTGATTTGAATTTTATTGAGCAACCAGACCTGAAAGAGTTACTTTCATTAGGCTCTAAGCATCGTTTGTCCCTTCCCGTTCGTCACAATGACGTTATAGATAGCATAACTGTATCCATAGATAAGCACATCACAAAGATGTGTAATAAGTTTAAACTTTCAGTCAGTGACTTTCAGGTTTGGAAAAACGGGATACTAGTATTAGCTAAAGATAGAATACATAAAAATAAAAATGTAGATAATTTACAAGCGAAGTTTAAATCTTTTCGCAATTTCAGCAGAGATTTGAAGTATTATCATCAGCATTTTATAATAACTACCGTAGACAAAGCTAACAGTAATTACTCATTCATCTGTAAAAAATTTGACGTTATGGTCTTATTACAAGAACTTGGATTCGATCTTAACTCACTAACCCCTATTGGTAATAGTACTTACATGTACATTCCATATGATGTGTCTCCTAGTGATTTAGTTAAGAAGCATAAGGAATCTATGAGTAAATTATTCAGCACCCTTTGTAGAAAAGATGATGAAAAACTCCCTAAATTATATTGGATACCAAAATTACATAAAAATCCCTTCAAATTTCGCTTTATAGCTGGTGCTAGGCACTGCACTACTAAGCAACTTTCCATTAAGATTAATAAAGGTTTGTCTGTTATCAGTAGGGCAACCCAAAGTTGCAGTGCAACTTTTTGCAACTTTTTTGCATATTTTAAGGTAAAATGCAACATTTTGCAACTTTCACTGTCATTTGTAATGAAGATAAGTTTTTTAATTTCCTCACTCTTGGATCAACTCAGCTACCGGCTAAACCCAATCTAGATGCATTTCGTCATGTTTTCAATTCTATGAATTGTGTGGTGACGCTTTTCTATAAATAGCATTTACGTCAACTACTTATCAAATTTTTGCTCAGCTTGTCGTGTTACTATTGGCAGAACAAAGACATCACATTGTGAATCCGTCGCCATAATAAAATAGATAACTTGCATGATAGCAATGAAGGAATACACATTAAAAAAAAAAGCAACGAAAACGATGTTCAGTTTCAGGTGATACTGAGTCCTCCAGTCCTCCAGGTAACAGTATAACACACCTGGGAGCTGATTGGCAGCAGCATTCTATTATAGCAAAAACTTTCCAAAAATAATGGACATTGTAAATTCATTATCTGGTAGTGATATTTTAGTAGAACGCGCAAAGAGCGCCTTAAATTCGCTTACGATCCGGAATCAGTTACTTAAAGTGAAACGCGATTATGAAACTTTGCTAGTTCATATTAACAAGTACGAGAAAAGTAACGTTACTATAAAAAAAATGCTTCAATGAACTGAACAATTTAGAGTTCGGGGGATGATCAGCAAGTATTATCTCTCACTATTTGAAAGTGCGAATTGATCGAAACTCAGATCTGAATGTTATCATGACTCAGGAACGTCCCGATATTTCTCCTTCTTTTTATGTGTTGCTTCAGCGTTGTCAGCCCACTTCCAAATCAATGGAAAGAAGTTTCTCTTCATTGAAAAAACTTCTTGCTGACGATCGACATTTTCTTCCTGAAAATACTGAGGCTTAGGCTACCTTGTCGTGTACTACAACAGCAGTGATTAATCGACGTTTGTATTGTGAACTTATTTTTTTAGTTGGTATGAATTTTGTTTTGCATGACGTGAAAATATATTGTTAAATGAAAGCTAGTTACCTATTTTTCATTTGAATAGAACACATTCAAACGGGCATACACGTACATATTAACTTTTTAGCCATGATTGCCATTATCTGTTGCTTTTTGACATAGCATTTATTTCAAGCTATTCGGGGGCTTTTATTGCAACTTTTTGCAACTTTTTGAATTTTAAGTGCAACTTTTGAAGATTTTTAATGCAACTTTGGGTTGCCCTAGTTATCAGAGACCATTTTAGGAAGTATTGTAACGCAATTCATAGTAATAGTGGTATTAACTGTTATTGGAGCATAGTATCGTCCGCTGAATTCCTCAATAAAACTCAAAGCATTACAGCATATGACGTACAAATTTTCGATTTTTCCACTTTGTACACCAATTTGGATCATAAAGATGTCATTACTCACATTTCCGACCTGCTCGACTTAATTTTCAACGATTCTGATAGGAAATATTTGTGTGTAGGTTTTGAAAAAAGTTTTTTATCTGGTGTCAGGTATCAAGGTTACAGCGTATTCACTAAGGATAAATTTAAAGAGGCCATTAGGTTCATTATAAGCGAAGTTTTCGTTACTTTCGGAGGTCTAGTCTTTTAACAAGTAAGAGGCAGGCATTCCTATGGGTGGTAATTGCAGTCCTCTTCTTGCGGATTTGTTTCTTTTACATTGTGAGTTCTGTCAATACATATAAGCAAATTCCGCAATTACTACACTGCCCAACACACAGTGTGGCAGACAGGCAGGAGTTCTCGAGTAAGCCATCAATTTTTTTCTCACTCTTACACAGTCATTTTTTTCATTACCTACCATTTGAATATTTTCAACATCTACATTTGTGTTTTATTCTTATTTTTCACATTGGTTTTACTTACTGAATAGTTTGATTTGTGATTTAATTCATTATTAATTGTGTTTCGCCTAAGGTTAGCCCTTGCTAATTTGATCTCTACATGACCCTATTAGATCAAAACAGAATAGCAAAATCTCTGCATTTGTAGTTGATCTAGGCACTTTTCAACCGCGATAAGGACACTCACTACTTTCTTTTACTGAGCCGTTTTCACTCCACTATTTATTTAAGAACAGAATCATTCCTATAAACACGTTCATTTTTAAATAGAAATGTTCAGTCATTGAAAATAAGTAAATGGGTGCATTCACTTTTTATTTAGAGCAAATACCTGAAGAAGACCGACTGAAGCAAGAGAAAATGCATGCCATTGATCACAGTTGCTATGACAAAACAGATGATTTGTGATATAATGCAGATTTGAGTCTTCTACTTGACATCGGTCGGACGCAGGCGTGCATAGCTAAGCTTGGCCGAACCACAGGTTTAGGTCTGGGTGGACGTGCGTCCGAATCATATCAGCTGGACATGTTTTCCATAGCAAATTTATCTAATTTTATTTACCACGAAATAAGGATCATACTTCAATGCAAACAGCAAAGTTTAAATTCCAGAGTTTTTGATAAACACGAAAATGGTTGGATTTTGTTCGAAAGCATTTTTGCTACCGGTACTTTGAAACTAGGTTATATTTTACAAAATGTTTTCAAAAGTTTTGCTTCCGGGCACTTATGACAAAATCGACATTTTCAACAATTACAGCTATTGCCTTTAATCACTGTGACCTTGCTGTCACGCCGTGTATTTTTTTAAAATTCACCTTTTTTTAAGAACTCAGTTTGAATTTGACTTTTTCTACAGATCAATACGTGGTTCCTTCAGATTCGAAGAATTCAGATCATTGCACACAAGTTTTCTTCATAATGTTACGGTTCATAAGTCCTTCCGATCATTATTGAAGAAGATGGCATGCGTGCGAAAAAGCGTTCACCAACTTCTCCTTAGCATTCTTTACTGAATGTAGCTATGTGCGCTTTGGTTTGTCCGAACCGAAGTGATATCACAACACGCACGCCACCACTGAGTGATGTCCCAATGGCTGCCTATTGTTTGAGAAAGTGTGGACCATAGAGTAAGTATATTAGGTAGAGTGGTAGCTCCGCATTTATTAAATGAACTCGAGGGGAATACAATTGGGTAGTGTTTACAAATGTGAGATAAGCAAATTTTTGAATAATTTGTGAATAAATTTTTGAAAATTGAATTAACAATTTCAAATTTCAGGCAAGAAAGCACGAATGCTATCGCGACTTTTTCATGAAGACTTCCATTATAATACGGTTCCTGAAATTCCCTTGATAATCAGCTTAATTTCTGCTTATTTAGGATGCTTATTAGCAAATATTCATTCCTTTTGATATCTAACTTGTTTCATACTACTTATAAAGGAGTGTCATGTCGGTAGTATATAAATTTGCAAAAATTTAACCTTTTAAAACTGCTCAAATAATTTTTTGGACCAGGAAGGTAACCTTCGCAAAAAACTGAATCTTTTCATACAAAAATTTTCACTGTATACAGACACTTTTTGAATCGACACTCTATCTACTTATACCTACTCTATGGTGTAATATACGAATTATCCATTGAAGGGGCAAGTTGTCTAATTCTGCGATGTGCCATTTCGATGTTAAGGACAGATTCGATAATCCCATTCCAGGAAACCGAAGCCGCGCGCAGATGAATCTAATTCTGTGTATGGAACTATATAGTTCTTTAGGTACAAATTGCATAATGTCATTAACCAGATTAGCAAAATACAATGCACAATTGTATCTATTACATTTGCATTTTGGCTTACTTCAATTTTCATTTATAAGGTCCAAATAGATTACAGAGAAAATGTTACTTTCAAGTATACCTAAACTTACTGATTTCTATTATAGCTTTTCGCGTTTTTAAACGCGCATATAGCTGTGGCAATGAAGCTGGTGCGCAGGTTGGGGCATCAGGGGATTAGACTATCCTTTATACGCAATTCATGGACATCAAAGTCTAAAGAAACATTCTAATTCTGCATGTCATCAGAGCAAGCCTACAGAAAATATTTTGCTTTTCTAATATTAATGATAGGAAATAATTAAATAAAATGTTCTCTACTCATCAATGACTAGAATCTCAATAGGGGTTCAAAAATACATCGCATCTTAAAAAGGATGTTTAAAACGTATGCTTTAAAGTTACAGTGAAAAAATACGGTAGATGTTCACGCTATATTTTGCCAGGAACGCGGTTTTTAAAATCATCTTTGCTTGCTGCCCGCTTGTCAATCGATGCCGCAGACCGAGAGCTTGAAAACTGTGTTGGTGCAAAGGAAATGGAGCACAGCATAGTGTTCAGATCCTATTAAGACAGTTCACGTAATAAATCTCTTCTTTTCTTCTTATAGAGCTCACTTATCTTCTACGACTGAGAGTCATAGGATCTATTTTAAGCAAAGATGGAACCGGAACATGCTACACCACCAAGGTCTGATACCATTGCGTCTCAAATCCGTGGTAAGTCTACGTTCCACTCATCTTTACAGAGAGAGTAGCGGTAGTTGATCTCGGTCCCCCGTCGTATCTTCGCTGCTGCTTGTCGGGGAGACGCACATAAATTTTGGTTGAACCAAGTATAGACTTCATCATTGCGTACTCAGATAGGCAGCAAAGATAGATCGGCGAATCATGTTGACCAACCTTTCAATGAGCGACAGGTAGGCAATTCAGTTCAATCACTCTTGGCTCACCAATGGCCACAGTCTCCGCGACGTGTCATTTTGTTGCGGCACTCCTGACTGTCCTTCTCCGCCAGACGGATTACAGGGTTTGTAAGCCGCGGAGACCATGGATGAATAAGTTTTCCTGAGCGGGTGGTTGCATGACATAACCACAATCACCACTGCTGTATTAAACCGCTCACTGTGCTCAATTCAGCATGCATTGTTTTCGGTCTACCTGGCTCCCACAAAAAGGCCAGGTTTGATCTGCCCCATCATCGACTCTCACCCACACCATGGAACGCATTCTCGAAGGCCACGGATTTGGATTCAACCCACTTGCATTGCTACTCAAGGCCATGATTAACGCAGGCTAAGGACTCGACTCGGATTACACAAATGATAGGTTGACTGCTGGAAGTAAACCCAGTGGGAAGCCATCCGAGCTAATTTCCCTATCCAATTCAAAATCTTCAAATGAATGTTTCCAAAAAGTTTATTGTCAAATAATTGGACACACCATGCTACAAAGGAGTGTAATAGAAGATAATACACACTTTAGAACAGAATTTATCAATTGCAACAGTTATCTTTCAATCTGTCACAAGAGACAATTACGGAATGAAATGGCAGCATCATCTAGTCATATTACTAAATTGTGGGTTACATGAAGCTAATTTGAGCATGTGCTGTATATGCGCATGATTGCTGAACACATAAGTGCGCGATTTCTAGACACAGGAGGTGCTCGGCGACAACCTCAATTGCATGCTGCTTTCAAGCATGCATATGCAGATATGTGCATTCATTACCTGCCGCATTCGATGGTAAATGGCATGTGCCTTGATAGTGTCTGACTTGCTTGCATTTTTCAGCCAGTATTGTTTGATTTCTTAGCTTATAGCACCCACCCATGGTTCTTCATTTAATCAGGAATATCATCAATTCCAAGAAAGCGCTTCATCAGTTGTTGTTGCCCACTATGAGGACCAACCGCATTTCCAATCAAGTGATGGACTATTGTACAAGATCTCTCTACAAATACTTTCTCAAGGCAATATACAACATTAACTTACATTACCTACAACATGCTTCATCATTAGAATGTCATCAACTACACTCGATTTTTAACATTTCAAACTGCATAATTGATCATAGATCCCTTCACAGAAATCAGACATTATAGTAATCATGAAAATGAGATATCTATTATATACAAAATTGACATGCCAATTATTTGAAATACACCAACTACAAAATCAGGTAAGCCAATATTTTAGCTGTAGCAGCTACGAAATGACAATTTTGACCATGATATTTCAATAAGGGTTTTAGGAACAATAGGTGAGGGTTAGGACATCGCGGAAGCATTGAGCCATTAATTATTAAAAGCGTCATTACTGATTTGTGATGAATGCTATAATTGATCTTAAAATGCTTGAATTTGACATTGATAATAAAGAAATGTGTTATCTCCACAGAATTAGACCGGTCATCTCTTCTTTTGTTTGACTCACAGAATTAGATTGTTTAAGCTTATCACTTTGTTAGACGTGCAAACCAATTCAAAACGATGACATATGCAGGAACTTACTAAGTTGGCAAAAAGACATTTTGATACCTTGCAGAGATAGGAAAAATAGTCGTGCGCTGCTTGCGGAATGCTGTGAATTCCTTCAAAATGCTCCCATCGTCTCGATTCCTTCAGATTCGAAGAATTCAGATCATTGCGCAAAAATTTTCTCGATAATGCTGGGCCCTCCGATTATTATCAAAAAAGTTAACAGGCGAATGAAAAACGTTCACAAACTTCTCTGTAGAGCTTGACATCGAAAGTGCCTATTTGCTATGTGATCCGGTTGATGACAGTCATTGAAACTTCGCACAATTTGGCGTGTTTAATGTTGAAGTCGCTGCTCATTGTTCGATTGCTATGGTATTTTGTCAGCAGATTGTGCCATTTCATTAACGTTACATGTTCCAATGTTTCCTTTCTAGTCAAACAGAAGAAGAGACGATCTGTCTAATTCTGTGGTTTGACTAGAACGGAATTATTGGAACATGTTATGCCTATGAAATGGCACAATTTGCTGACATAATACCATAGAAATAGGACAATAAGCAGCCACTTCAGCATTAAACACGTCAAATTATCAGACGATACAAGCTTTATAGAGAAATTTGTGAACGATTTTCGTACGCCTGCTAACTTTTTTAAAGGCCCTACATTATTGAGAAAACTTTCCGCAATGATCTGAATTCTTCGAATCTGAAGGAATGGTGCCGATTGGAACATCCTGAAAGAATTCACAGCAATCCGCAAGCAACGCACGACTATTTTCCAATCTCTGTAAGGCATTGAAACATCTCAGACTGCATAATTGATCATGGATCCTCTCACAGAAATCAGACACTTGTCTATAGAGGACAATAGCTGACTAGGATGGCACCAGTTTGGACTCCTGACAGCGGGTTAGTTCACGACTTCTCTGTCTTTAATTTGAGATAACCTCTTGCATAAATGCCGCATAACCAACATTCTTCACGCAGAATAAGATCCAAACGAGATATATTGCCTGTTTGAATTCTTGTTACCTGTCTAGACGATATCAAAGAAAATTATAATAATTCATCGTGTACCCACAGACTTAGGATTCATGGTTTCATTTTTTGCATGCAATGTGGATGTGTTTTTTGGAGCCATTAACGCAAAATCAGCTAATCTTGTATTCAAAAGCTATGAAGAAAAAGCAATGTTGAAAGTTTTTTCTACCTTACTTTTGATGACAAAAGAATGTCCCTACGACTGGTCAGCTATGTACTTTTGTAATTTTCAGTGCATTCTGATGTACTACTAATCTTTTCAACAATAGTATCGCAACCATTCGATATTCGATAGAATCTGTATTTTAAAGTCCTCAGTATGACTGACTTAGGGATGTTTAGATCTGTGCTGGGCAAACGTTTTTAACGCTATTTGACGGTTCCTTTGCCTGAATAAATGTTTACGATCCCGTATCTGCTGACTATGTTCTACGCAATGTAAATTTGCCCCGGCACTTATGGGAGTAATAAAATATATATTTAATGACTTCTGACTAATCACTGTTCTCAGCCCTTTGACCTTTTTTTACTTATTGAGCGACGGCAGATAAATTGTTTCAGGAAACATTAATATTTGTGGAAATTGAAATATTATAGAACGAAATTGAATTCATCAAAGACAATTAACGAATGTCTACTTTTGATCTTTGAGAGAAATTCATTAGTGACAGCACTAAATGAAGATCTGAATCCTTCGAATGATTTCGAAAACTGTAAAAAGAAGGATTAATTACAATCAAAAAATGAGTAAGAAACTGATTTTTCATTAGAAATGGAATGCAAGAACTAATAATAGAATATGGCAATTAGTACCTATACTGCAATACATCTTCGATCGCATTTAATGCGAAAATAATTTACTGATTTGTAAAAAACACAAATCATGTTACTTTAGTATTTCATTGAATCAATTAATGAGCACAGTGTTTCATCAGAAATTAGTGATATACTATTGCATCCATTGGATGACTTCTACTACAAAATGTAGGCTATACAGACCTCATATATTCACTATATTCACTGAACAAGCCAAAAACTAAAGCGAAGAAATTAATACTTTTATCAATTTGATAGGAAGAGAGAGAGAGAGAGTTTGTGCGTGTCTCTGCGATAGTGGAAGAAGATTAATTTCTGAATGACTTTTCACGATTTCAAATTTGTCAAACTAGGGAATTGCATAATTTGCTACCAGCTATTACAAATGATTTCAGCTGCAGACCGTTCTATGATTGCGTACATGCAAGAATTCGTGAAATGAAGATAATATTCGAAGATAGGAATGGAGGTTGCAGATAAATCTGAATCTTATTTGAACTAATTCAAGTTGAAAAATAGCTCTTTTGTGGTAAATAGGCAACATTTTAAAAAATATTTTTGGGTTGTTTCAAATATTTTGATTTTCTTAAGCAATTTCAAATATTTCCAATGTTTGTAAACTCAAATAAAACTTTGATTTATATTGACTTGTTAAAGGCAATATATTGAAAATTGGGATACATCAGTACTCAGAAGTCGCCATATATAAAGAGTATAATGTACATCTTCCACTGCCTTTGACCATCATATCAAATTTTTAAGAAGTACTGTGTTAATTGGTGGAGGCACGCGTTTTTGTCTCAAGAACGAAAGGCTATATTATTGTATCTAACTGACGTCAACGACACCGGAAACCCCCCGCTCTATTGAATTAGTGCTGTCAGGTGGCGAAAGCTCACTTCCGAACAGGCTGCCACCTACAACTTTGCGCCGATCATCAGTGTCGATGTCGAGCTTACGTTTTCGACATGCAAAGCGATTTTATCTGACAATCACCGGCGGCTTACTCCAGACATTGTTTTTACCAATAAATATTTCACGATTTTGAAGATTCCCAGATGAAATAAGTAAATATTTAAATGGATATTTTGATACTATTTACTAAATATTCTTCCAAACCCTAATGATCATTAACTAAATGAAAGTAATATCACAAGCAGGCAAATTAAAAAATCAAGAACTGTCTAAGTGTGGTCGCTGCCAATTCATCATGCATCTTGAGCTTATCATTGTGCTTCATTTTGCATTGCAGCATATTCAGCACTTTACTTTTCAACTTCTTAAGTGAACTACAGCACAGTACAATACGTAAAAATAATCATGTTATTATTTCAATGTTCATGAACAATAAATAGTTCATGAACACCAATAAGTTCGCAACCATTCAATTCAAACTTTTCGTTTATGAAGATCTTCCTCATCAACTTCATCATAAATATTCGTCTCGCAATTCTTTGTTTCGCAAGCTTCATTTACGACACCATTGCTCTCCTGGAAATGGAAATTCGAAATAATGCAATAATAAATTTTTCAAACATTTCAGACACAGATTTTCACATATCATACATATTGATTTAGATAGATTTTTCTAATAGTACCATTCAGTGCCGCTCAGTAATGAAGTCTCAGTTATCTTTTTTTATTAAATTGATACAAAAACTAATTTAGTACTAGGATGAATGCTTTTCGAAACCGTTGTGTCTTTTAATTGCTCGGTGGCCACAGTTTGAACAAGAATGGAAAAACGACATTACACTGGGCTATGTCTGACGTGTTTGAAAACGTTGTTACACATTGAACACAATGTTTCTGCTCCGTCTTCAATGTTTGTCACAATGTCTACAGTGTTGTGACCACAGAGATGAATTGCCTTGTCTGTGTAGGTTTAGAGATGACTTTCCTCAATACTGATGGTCACGGCCAGAACTAGTTTCGAGGGGCAAAAAGATCAATTTTCCATTGAACGTCAATTTTCCATTGCAAAAAGCCTTAATGCTAAAGACCCTGAAGATTGGCACCACATTAACCGAACACAGTAGTGAATATAGGTCGTGAAGAGTCGAACGGCGTGAATAATATTTTCATTTGACAAAGTTCTCACCAAGAAATATTGAGTCAAAGATACGTATTTCTCATTTGACAGGCCTGCCTGCAATCTGAGCATTGAAGTTCGTGGGTTCTCTGATAAGCGGTTTTTCCACAATGCGCGTGCTTGGTCAATCACACAGGCCAAAGAGAGACGGATATCTATGTTAATTTCTATCGCTTGCTGCCATTGCACATAATGGTTGGGATGCGATTATGTCCGCTCTATTTCCTCATTCGCCTGAAGATGGCTGCCTGTAGCGGCTGAAAGGCCTCGCCAATAAAGGGAAATCGACGACATCGATCGTTTTGGGCTTCCTTCTCTCGAAAAGTTATGTCCGCTCTAGACTAACCCACACGCAAATGAATCGATATCTATGGTCATGCCCTATTGTAAGATACATCAGAAATAATGTCATTGAAATCTCTCAAGATAATGTTCATATCAACCTTTTTTGAGTGAGGTCTCGAAAATGAAAAATTCGCTACTCGCTGCACTTTAGTAAAATACAAAGAAAATGACGAAAATTGCCTGATTAACTGAGATGGATAGTTTATCAACTTATTACACATATTTCGTGCATGTTGATGCACAAAAAAATATTATCTTGAATCAGATCTGCACACATATTAGTCTTCATCACTTTTCGAATTTTCGACGGATTTTCACGATTAATGCTAATGCAAATTCCTTAAAATAAGTGACGTGTCTGATAAGCTACGCATGTTTCGTACATGCAGATTTCAAAATAAAAATGCTACCATCTTGTAGACCTACCACTTGGAGTGTAATTTGAGGTCTTGCAAATTTTACTATAATTACATAAAGTCTATTAAGGCTCTGTTTTCAGACTTAGTATAGTGTTCTTTGTTGCATCATTCTAATTTGACCTGATGGTGTTAAATGAATATCATTCGAATCCAATTCTTGATATTAATGACATGATCGCTTGGAGTCTCCAGACTTCAGAGTAAAATAAAAACTAGAGATCAGAAGTTTACGATAGCTAATTCAACTGAAAATTCAATAAAACTTTTTTTGTCTATACGCTGTATTTCTAAATCAAACCTGTGCAAATTGATGCTGTTCATGTGACGGTCTTTGTTTTAAAATCAGCATACACGAAATGAAATTCAATCTTCAAAGGGGGAGGGGTCTGTGGCATTTTTTCATCAATTCAGATATGAAATGAAACTGTCTTAGAGCTGGCAAAAAGTGCAATCATAGATGTTCTCGGAAATCGTGCTGCTATTACGCACTCGCTGTGCTATTACATAGATATTCCTGTTTTGTTAAAACTTTTTTATAAAAATCATGAAGTACAGTTCAAAATTCATTTACTTGAACTTTTTAGTTCAAATTGTGTGTTAGAAAAACTAGCAGGTTTTGCTCATTAGAATCTCAGGAAAGCTGACAAACTCTCCACATCACGGATTATCCCCATTAAAAGTCATTAATATTTAAAAGCATTTCTAGCTGAGAAGAGATGCTTCTATTTTTCTTACCAATTTTTCAAGCTCATAAGTCTCTTTAGACGAGTCAGCCGCACAGGAGAAGCATGAATTTTTTGAAACCACCAATCGTTCGTCCACATCTTTAGCAGGACCTGTGATGGCGCTTACCAATAAGCCAACAACTACAGTGGTGAGAACGCCAAAACTAGGAAACCAGAGGTACGAAATGCTGTACAAATTGTCCAAGGCCCTGGAAAGATAAATTTCGCAAGTGCAAATTGAAACAAATCTATAATCAAAACGTAGGACCATAATACATGCACTGCAGTATAAATAGTTAAGCCGTTCTTCCCATAGAGTAGGGATATATAGGTAGAGTTTTGACTCAGAAAAGTATCTGCATACAGTGAAAATTTTTATATCAAAAAATTCAGTTTTTTCAGAGATGACGATCCAGTGGTCCAAAAAAAATTATTTGAGCATTTTTGAAAAAAGTCAAAATTTGCCAATTTATATACTACCGAGATGACTCTCCTATATAAGTAGTATGAAACAAGTTTGATATCAAAAGGAATTAATATTTGATAATAAGCATCCTATCTAAGCGGAAATCAAGCTGATTATCAAAAGAATTTCATGAACTTTATCTTAATGAAAGTCTATGAAAAAGTCGCAATATTATTCGTGCTTTCTTGGCTGAAATTTCAAGTTTTTAATCCAATTTTCCGCGGCATGATTTTATGATTCGATCACTAAATTCATGTTTCATTTCTTGGATTTGAATGGTGATGTAGAACCATTTACATCTTTCAAAGTTGATTGAAATCATTGTCTTTGATTATGTGATTTTGCTGTGCCAGTGACAGGTTGCCTGTGATATGATGACGCTTAAGAAGATACTCTTGAGGTTGAGGATGAAAGCAACAGAACCTCGAATTGCTAATTTGGCAAACATTAAATCTCCAAGGCTGTCATGACACGGAGAATCTGTAAAGCACCATCATTCCTTCTGCATTACAATCATGATCATTCAATTCCGTTGTAATTTCTACAAAACTGCAAAAATGTGCATGTCTCACATTTGGTGACAATACCACGTGTGTCTTCCTTGAGTTCATTTAATAGACTCGAAAGTGTATACAAATTGGGGATTTAATAAATGCAGAGTTACTACTCTACCTAATCTACCTACTCTATAGCTCTTCCTACCGCCTTATAGAGTCGCAATTGCAAATTGAAAATGCTTACAATAGCCAAAAAATCCAATTTCTGTTCCATCCCCAATTATGGTTTCATGCATTTTATTAATAATTGTCTTACATATGAACATAGCAGGAAGTGTTGCACACTTTAATATCAATTAGGCTCATTATATTTCAAAAGAAGAAACAATATTCACAATTTATCATAACAGAATAATCCAGATTAAGAATCTGATTTTCACCAATGCATCATTTCACGCATTTTTATCATTTTCAGTTCGTTCAGTTCTACACGAAATATTCCAATGAATTCAGTTGCAGGATAAAATATGTCATTAGTTATCAAAATTTATAGAGTAAGATTCAAGAGATATCGCTAGATCAAATTATAAAAGGATGATTAGTCGTTTTGACATGATTATAATGAAATAGATGATTATCATTATATAGCAGATTTAGCTTATGATAAGAATTTGAAAGTGGATTGCAAATTCCTCAACTAAGATTTCGAAGATGATCGCTGGGAGATTTCACTAACATGCCGTTATCCGAGTCATATCTGATAGGTGTTGTATAGCTTTATTTGCGCTTTGAATGCTAACTTGACAACTTTTCGCGCTGAAAGGTTCACGATTGTTTCCGATTATAATTAGTAAGTATCGTACATGATTTAAAATGAAATTCTTTGCGAGTAATCTAAGATTTAGCAGCAATGACAAACTTTGTTCCTCCCGCCCCTCTACAAAAATATTCATATTGCAAAATTGCATTAATTGTTCACGCATAGTTGAATAACTATAATTGGAAGAAAGATAAGCATTCAGATGTTGTTGATATTTGATTGCGGTAGACCTGCTTCAAGAATCACTTACGTTATTTCCATGCATTCTTGTAACTATGCATCTCTAAATTATCGCCGTGGAAAATGCAAGCAGTTTACAGTTACATTGTACGTTTTACTCTGGAGCTGTTTAATAGGCCCAGTTCTACTCGAATAACCCAAATAGAGCTGTTGTTACTGGAAGCCGTGAATTATGCGATAAGCAGGATAAGTAAATCACTCTGGAAAGAGGTGGTGGAGATGCCAAAATGCTACAAGAACATATATTTTCACTCAAGGAGCCTTATAATGAAAATCTGTTAGATAAAGGATTCGTTGGTCCAACTAACCCTAACGCTCCAGCAGATTCCGTCAAGTTTGTTATTGCTTTTGGATTCCAGAACGTGCTGTTCCTGTCACAGAGTGATGTGTTGGTTGGTAAGCTGACAGAGGGTTTGTCATAGACATAAGCCCCTATATTCATCCAAGAACTGAGACAAAGGCCGCAGATTGAACCGACAAATGCACCCTGTGGAAATAAAAGACAAATATCAAAATTCTTCTAACAAAATATGTTTAGGAAAGATTTTGACTATTCAATCTTCATAGTTGCAAAATTTGAAATTTTCTGGTATAATGAATTTATGACCTGCTTCCAACTGTGCTTTCATTGAGAATAATGGATCATGGAACACTTTAATCTCTTCGCAAAATGCTTGCTATTCAGATATCTCATAGCAACTCATACAGAACAAAATAAGGATCAAACTCAACCCCATGTTGAGTTCTAATTCTCTAATTGTCATTTTTCAACATGCATTTGCTGGCCAAAACTGAGCAGTTTGGACTAAATCATCAGCACTTAACTTTTTCCAAGTGGAGGGATGGAGATTCGACCCCATGTCGTATTTCCTATGAAACGTTGAGAGCCTACGTCGCTTTATCTATGGCCGTCCGTGACTGTTTGGTTTTTCAAACTTTATCTTAAATATTCTACATTTTTTTGATGATTTGAATAAAGCTGATTTCCCAAACCATTCCTTTGAAAGCAATCAATAAAACACATCAATTCTTGATTTTAGTTCATTATTTTAGAGAAATGAAAATAGATGATAACATAGTTATCTATGGATGCAACTAATTACTGTGTCATAAACATTGAATATGAGCGAACCCTTGATGGTCATGCATGGCACAGCGTCACCATCCAAGGTTCCTTGATATAAGTTTGATTAATTCGATGATTCAATGATTAATGGTTTAATAATTTCTTTTTTCTTTTCTATTCATCAGAATATTTTGACATTCAAATAATTACTCCTCCATTAATTTTCATTTCTAATGGTGTTTTGTGTTTTTGTGTTTATACTGGTGCGGTATTATGAAGGAAACTTCATTATGCTTCATATTCATCCATTTCAGGTGCATAGGGCCTATTATGCAAATCAATCTTATCGATGGTGTAAACGTAGGCCACAAAAATGACTGTAGTGACTTTAGTTATTTAAACATAATATAAAGCATTACAATGCTTAAGCAGATTTCTGAAAATTATCAAAATTTTCACGAATCGTTGAAAATTACGTGGGAGAATGATCAAGATAAAACAAGTTAATACATTCATAGGAAGGAGCGCTTCCTATGTTGTTAATATGTTGTTACAGATTTGTAACGCATTTCAAGATCATTGAGTAGGGCACTTTAACTTTCATTATCTAATCGATTTTCCTGCGTCTGTGCCGTCAAAGTTATTGGCAGTATATCAAAAATAGCATTCGGCTATATCTGCGTAGGTTTAACAAACTTTTTGTTTGACATTCTTACCAGACATACCAACATGACTACTCTTTGGCTAATTATTGCATCATTATTCATTGCATTATTATTCTACGGTGGACGTGACGCGGTAGAAATTCACTTTTGGGACGAATTTCGTCATTATCTAAAGTATATGGATCCATCAGTCTTTCTTTATGAAACACACCATCGTTGTATGTTTTTCTCACATCACACAATTCAAGCATAATTTTGCTGGCAGACACGTTGACCTGCATTGCGTAATAAATACTTGAGGTAATGAGACATTTGAACTACTTCCTTTATGTCAAACAATAATGTTTTTCAAATCTTTTGAAAACAAATCGCATGCGTTAAATTGTTATTTCTCGTCATTAGCGTGACATCATTGAGGTAAGATTACCTATGTCAACATTGTTCTACAGCTTTCTATTTTAAGTAACCCGACAATGCAGAATTCTCTTGTCTATTGTTTTCTTGCTTGGAGTTCTAAATATATCCTAAGATTAATTGCACAATCACAGCATCAACATTTGCCATAAATGGCAAAATATACATTTGCAACTCTCACTATAGACACAGCTGACCCTCATATTGGTTGATAGAATGCTAATTTCTGACCATATATGTCAACTTGCACTATGGTCGCTAAAAATCATCTTTTTAAGGAGAAGATGAAACTCAAAAACCAAATTTGGTCGAACAGACTCCGATTGTTGTGAAGAAGACATTGAAAATTGGCTATATAAGAAGCGATCACGAAATTGCAATCTTTATCTTACAATATATATCTCAATACAGGCATGGATGACAATATCCCGTCACTTGTAATTGACAATGGATCCGGCATGGTTAAGGCTGGCTTTGCAGGGGACGAGGCTCCCTGTGCAGCGTTCGCATCCATTGTTGGTCGCCCTCGTCATCAAGCGGTCATGGCAGGTATGGGATCCAAGGAATCTTACATCGGCGATGAAGCTCAATGTCAACGCGGAATCCTCACACTTAAGTATCCAATCGAGCATGGCATCGTGACGAATTGGGACGACATGGAGAAGATCTGGCATCACACCTTCTACAATGAGCTGCGTGTGGCTCCTGAACAGCATCCAGTACTGCTGACTGAGGCACCTCTCAATCCTAAAGCCAATCGAGAAAGGATGACGCAGATAATGTTCGAGACATTCAACTGTCCGGCCATGTACGTGCAGATTCAAGCTGTGTTGTCGTTGTACTCATCAGGTCGCACCACAGGCATAGTATTTGACGCAGGTGATGGGGTGTCGCATACTGTACCCATCTATGAAGGCTATGCACTTCCACATGCAATCCAGCGTCTCAACTTGGCTGGTCGTGATCTCACAGACCACCTGACTATACTTCTTACTGAAAGGGGATATTCATTTACATCATCAGCTGAAAGCGAGATAGTTCGGGATATCAAAGAGAAGCTCTGCTACGTTGCTCTGGACTTTGACCAAGAGATGACATCATCTGCCAGGAGCTCCTGTCTGGAGAAGAGCTATGAGCTGCCAGACGGTCAAATCATCACAATTGGAAATGAGCGCTTCCGATGCCCAGAGGCACTTTTCCAGCCATCTCTCATCGGACAGGAACTTCAGGGCATCCATGAAGCAACATACAACTCCATCATGAAATGTGATGTAGACATCCGAAGAGACCTTTATTACAACACTGTTATGTCTGGAGGCTCCACCATGTATCCAGGCATACGAGATCGCATGCAGAAGGAAATGACTAGCCTGGCACCTTCTGGAGTGAAAATCAGAATCACAGCTGCACCCGAGCGAAAATATTCAGTGTGGATAGGCGGCTCAATACTAGCATCTCTCGCAACTTTCCAACAGATGTGGATAAGCAAGGAAGAATACGATGAATCAGGGCCCAGTATCGTGCACAGAAAATGCTTTTGAAACTGACATTGATTTCATTGCGACCTTTATGCATTTAAACTTTGCATTGGATACCGAGTTGTTCCTTCACATATAACTGCCATAACTTGCATTGCATTGTGTGTATGTAATTTGAATAAATACTTGAAGAACCGAAAAATATTGCTTTATTTCCATGCACTTTGTGTTGTGACAGAAAGAGATAGTTATCGAGACATCTGAGCAACAGAAAATGACAAAAAATATTTTATTACCGGAGTGGGCAACCGAGGGCTCGTGGGCGAGCAAATTGAAAAGCAGAAATAGGTATGTTCAAAATTCAGTTATTGAGTAACACATCTGTGAATGTATGCAGCAGTATTTTATCCTAGCTAAGCTGTTGTCTTTTAAGGAAGTGCATCCTAAAATCTATGAGTGATGAAATGTGAAAGGCGGAACCTATAAATTGTGGAAGCGTTTTTTGCATTATTGCATGATGGAAATTCGAACTTTTTGATAATATGATGATATTAACATATTTCATCGAAAAATGATGGTCTATAATCTAAATGAATGCATCTTCCCGCCTATGTAAAATAACATCAATAAAAACTGGTTGAACTATATGCACCTGAGGATGCATAGGCTTACGTCACTGAAACATGAGCGCCTTTCGAAGACTACGCATAGGTTTCCCTAACGGTACTCGGGCGATAATGCTATTCTACTACAAAATTGGTGCAGTATACAAATAAAATCCAGAAGGAATACTTGAAAGAAAAGTTGGCTTAAAAATCATAGATCTTCATGCGGTTGGATTCCTTCATGTGTAGCCTACTTTATGTATTTATAGGGCCATTGCAACGTTGTTTATTATGTGATGAAACATTCTGAACAAGGCATCGAACACCATGTGAATTGTTTCTGGAAAGGAATATTTTACCGCTTTTTACTAAGCTTGAAAGAATTTATTTATAGACCAAGGTGCATCAGATTAGTCGACGAAATTTTCAAAGCATTTATACACGAATATTTTCCATGGAAAATATATCTTTCATAGTAATGGGTATTGTTTAATTGTCATTGCAATTACTCAATCATCAACATTAATTTTCAACCTTTTCTAAACTCTGCTTATTCAAAGTGCCTGTAATAAAGCGATAAGGAGTCACTTTTCTCATATCGTCCAAAGTACTGCCCAAATTTGACGAAATTTCGGAACGGTATCAAGTTCCGACATCACGTCAACGAAAGTGAAATATCATTTATATGTCTAGATCTTCCTATTGATATACATGTATAATGCCTATTCATACATGCTTATCATCATCAAACCAATTGAAGTTTCCGACATTCTTAGCTGTACGCAGAGATACACAATTGTTGTATTTTATAATTCCAGTATTCCGCGCACCAGAAGTTGCTAGAATTGATATATTTACTAGTGCAGGTCTGCGACTCGAAACGATTTCAATTTTAATTTCCGTGTGAAATTATTTCAAGAAATTGTGCCTGTCTTACATTTTCGGCGTCAAGTAATATTTTGAATGGGTCATTTGAATTGAACTACCAAGATGGTTTCAATTCGGCATATTTTAATGAACTCAACGCATTGAGTTTATTGTTTGTAAGCATTGACTTCCAAGTATTACAATGATCGAAGAACTTTTGTAAATGTCCAAATAGCACGTTTGGAAAATGAATTGCAGTCAAAATTGAGACTTACGTATTTATTTGAATGGCGAAATAGAACGCCCAAAATGAATAAACCAGAGATTGGAGAGCCCACTGATCCAGTAAAAGAGATGGACGCTTGAAGAACTGATCCACTGAGTAAGGATGCGGCAAATCCGAGTCCCGTTCCACCAAAACCGAATACGACAACTGCAAAGAGCAATTATGTATACCGGTACACAAAAACATGTATTCGAAGATAAAGTAGGAATAGTGCTCGGCATACATCTTCTCTTTTAAGTGTTATATTGCTTCTAAAACGAATTTTACATGCTTGTGATGAATAGCAAAACAATAGTTCAGTTGAGAAATAGACCATTTATAACATTATTTTATCCCATTTTATTCTCTTATTTCATTTTCCTCATTTTCAATCAGATTTTGTATATATTTTTCTCGTTTACATAACTTGGAAGGAGAGGTTAGATGCATTTGACAATATAATCAAGCGAGATGTCTATGTACATTTTTGAGGAATCGTCTTACCGATGAGTTTGTTGATCACAACAGCCTTAAACTCGGATACGTTGGGGAAACATAGCGTTTGAAGAAAATCCTTCCACGTAGTGGCAGAGAGGCTGCTCAAAGATGACGAAACTGAACTGGAAAATGTCGACAAAGTGCTTGCAGATTGTTATTGCAATGTTTTATTGAATATTCATGATAATGATTTCAATTTGATCATAAGCGAGTACAACCAGCTGTATTAAAATCAGGGTTTCGCAGCCATGATCTCAGGGTTTCCAGTTGTGCATTGTCTAGACTACTTGCAGAACATTGCTGTGTAATCGAGAGACATCGAATTCATTCATTTCATTTGTTTTGTCTCTCAGCAACATGCGAGCTGCTGTACTGAAAGCTTACCAGAAAAGCAATCTTTGGGGTCAAGCTGAGGAGGAGTTGCCACTATGTCGCAACAAGCAAAGGTCCCCAAAAGTATCATCTGCTTTTGGTTGCGACGAGGCTGTCAGCGGCCTGGTGGCCTTGTGGCCGACCAAGGTTGACTTCTCGCAGATCAAATCGCTACATCACCAGTGTGGTCGACAGTAATCCCTCTACCTATTTATCTGAGCTTATAGCAGATTGAAATCTTTCCAGGACAAATGTTTGGAGACGACTTAAGGAGTTGACCTACTCCAGTCGCAAAAGACCATCGAAGCTGAATCTGTCTGAGCGACACAAGAAACTGAGACTACAGTGAGACTACTCAGACTACTATGTACATATCTTTTAGCAAATGGACTGTACATATTTTTAGCAGCTTATCTTTTAACAGGGAGACGACACAAACGGAAGAGAGATTCACTATGAAATTCAGTTTAGGTGATCCATCAAGTGATTGGATTTTCATGGATGACAATGCTCCATGCCAGGGCAACTCAATTGTATAAAAGACAGGCAGGAATACGAACCTTAGACTGGCCGGCAAGGTCTCCTGACTTGAATCCAATCGAGCATGTCAGGTCTATCTTGAATCGGCGAGTTCGTCGACGAATTTGTCCTGGCAATGATTTGAATCGGTTGGAATCTTTAGTGAGGCAGGAGTGGAATCAGATTGATCAGCAGATGATCAGAAATTTGATCGACAGTATGCCTAATCTCATCCGAAAGGCAATAGAACTTAGAGGAGACGAATCTGGCTACTATAGGGAACGCACCCATCAGTTCTTTTGAGGACTAGGCCCTTACTGGGCCAACATATAACAAAGAGAAATATTTAATATGATAGAGGAAGCAAATTCACTCAATTATAGTTAAAAACTTACTGTTTACCATGAAATGTTGCTGTTTTAACTAATTTCTAATTATAATGTCTAACGCACTGTTACTATACGAAACTGCACATCTGTTGAGGTCTGCGCAGTACCTCTTGTTGTCAAACAAGAATAACGATAGGTAATATAATCCAATGGGAAGCAGACTAAGGTTTTTGGTAAAATCTCATTTGTCTGTATCTCTGTGATTAAGTGATAAGTACTTCGGACCAGCTCTAGGTCATACATTTCATGTACATTTGTTTAAGAGACTCGAAGCTTAACACATTTAGATTCATCAAATCGCTCTTTTGCCGTCAAACTGCATCTTGATTAAATTCATCTGAAACTTCCCGTCTTTATATACATTTTCGTTTACATCACCAACCGATGCTAAATATCATGACTAATGACTTGGCTAGTGCTTCCCACTTATTACCTCTTTATGAGGCATGAGTCGCAGAGGGAGAGAGCTATGAAATTTCCTATTTTTAGGGGACTGATAAAAGTGTCTGTTTCAGTCCCTACCTCGACCCCTCTTGGCGTTCAATCAGAGGTGAGGACAAATATTTCATTTTTCTAGAGTAAGGCATTATTCGTTAAATGAAATAGGCCCACTTTAGTCAGAAGCATCGGCCACAGTGAAGAGAGTTCAAAAACTTTAATTCGCATTCACTTTACTTTACATGTGCATTTTGTAATTCTGCCTGATAAGAGCAGGAACCGGGTAAACCCGGCAGACGCGCAATTCGTAGCAGGCATGAATAGGGTGCACCGCATTCTCCAAAATTCCGATTTGCAGCCTCGTTCCCTGCAGAAACTCGTGATGCCGGTCGAACGAGATAATTCAACCACTTAGCAGTTAATACTCTAATATCAATCAAGTGAAACAGTTCGGCGATATTTTCAAATTTAACCAAAATTCTTTTTCATATGAAAAAAAACTTTTCAGAAGTATGTTAATGCTTCAAAATTTATTTCATTGAAAATGAGACACTTTGAAATAACAATGAATTATTGAGAACCAAAATTGTGCTTGAATAATAAGTGCACTAAATTTAAGGCGAGTTTGCATCTGTATAGTTCGCCGAGAGTGTTTCGTCCTTCGTGTGCGCTTTCGGCTGAAACACAATCGTAAAGAAGTCCACGATTTCATTTAGAATCCAGAAAGATGATTCCTAATGGGTATTGAGAGGAAATGGAAGGTCAGCAGGTTTCGGGAGGTCTATAACGATGACACACTTAAATTCGCTTCAGCTAGATTTTCAAATATCACTTTCCTCGCAAAGTGACGCTCCGGGCGGCTCTGTCTCCGAAACCCAGGTTAAAAGTCCATTGATGCATATTTGAGATTGCCGATACTACAACGTATTGCTTGACTACCAGAAGATGTTCAATTTTAGATATTTCTTGCTCTGAAACTGAATGCTAAACACTACAGCTACTACGAGTGTAAGCTACAAAACGAGAACATTAAAATATACTTTGACAATGCAGTACAGTCGTCACTTGTATTTTAAATAGAGTTAAACTAACTGCAGACGCCAAGAGTTGACTACGAAAACTAATTAGGAAAAAAGTCAATGCAATCTAATTTAAAATGGAAGTAATTTTATAGATCAAAGGTAAGCTTCGAATTAGCTGAAAATAAAAAGCATTTCAACAATCATATTATTAAATAGAGATTATTATATTAATTCTAAGAATTAACATGATAATTTCGATTTAATAATGTGATTTCCAAACAGTGTTTTGATAAAATTACTTATTGAATACATGATTTCAATAATCGAAGGCAAAAAATAAAACACTATATTTTACTTTTATTCAATCAGATTAATTGCAGTATCGCAATGGTGATTGAACAGGTGCATACGTGCAAACCAAAGACAAGATGAACAAGATGCGCTTTGCATGCACGCAAAATATATTCCTAATTAAAGAATGAGTTTCGCTCAGTCTTCATCGTTGGCTCCTACATGTATCTAGAACTTTAGTCCACCAAATAATCGTCTTGATTGATCGCTTTCCATGATTGGAGTGAAGTCAAAACCCATGATTTCATCTCTATTACGTGGCGTCATTTCTATTCTGGGGAGCCTTTCGACCGGCACACTCAGGCAGCGTCAAGCACACAATGCTACAGCTGATATGTACATTAAGAAAATTAATAAATAAGAATCTGAAAAATAAGAAAAAGTCATGAAAATCAGAGTTCATTGAGGTCGTGCTAAGTTCGATTAGAGGAAGCATACTTCTTAAAACACCAAGCCTCCTTTTGACAACCCCCTTTATCCAGTTCAAATTTCTGTCAATTATCTTCATGCTATTGAAATCTATTTGGTGTGAAGAGTCGGCAGCATGACGCCGACCTCTCACACCACTTTCACATGATCTTTCCTCCGCTCTAACAAAGTGCGCCCGGACTCGCCCACGTCCACCATCCACAATCCTTCGATGCACACGGTAGTCGGTACATAATACCTAACTTAGTGGCTGGAGCAGATCGCTTCCTCACCAAACAGGTCTGAAGAGGTGTAAATGGTTTCATGCCAACGCGGGTGTCCACTCTCTTCAGTATGCCTCTGATCTTCTCAAACACTCCGGAAATTTCTCAAAATTTCTGCATTGTTGATGTTTGTAGGGGCTTCCAGTTCCACCATTTGCCACACGTCATTTCAGAAAAGGCATTGGCTTTCAAGGTATTGAAAGCAGAATGTTCTTCTTGAGCGACACTTTCATCGGAACAAACAGCACGGATTCTCCAAGATAGGCATCAAACGAATCCCTTGAATACATCGAGAAGATGAGCAGATTCACGATGTATAATCCATTAGTGTGAATTGTCTTTCGATACACACTGAAAGCCAGACCTTCCGACTGTCTTTGAATGAAAATCGTCTCCATATTTCATATTGTTGTTCCTCTACATGTATATAATTATGCGGTATTTCATTGACTGCTTCACATGTGACATGAATCTTTCATTCCCCTGACGATGCCTGGCTGTACCGGTCGAAGGGCCTTCGCAGAATAAAGATAGATATCTTGTCCGCAACATCACGGTTTCGACTTCACTCCAATTCTAGAAAATTAGAAATTCATGTCTATACAACAAGATCACCTCAGCTCTTATTGGAAAGTAGACATCCTCCTGCTCTGTCCAGACTTAGAAATCGAGTATTGACAGAAAAAAGTGATCTGAATCACAAAATGATGCAGGTACTCACCTTAAGGCACCAGCAAATAGAGAAGCAATAAATATACCAGGAATACATGGGACATTGAGTAAGTCCATCACGAAATATGGAACGATCTGATTTTGATTCTGAACGAATCCAGCAGCAATTGGATCACATCCGACAAAGGTGTAGTATGCAAAGACCACAATTCCTGCCAAACATGTACTCCAATTGAGAACCAGGCCTCCAAAGATGTTGAATAGGACAGATCTAAATGTTTTTCAAGAAATCAAAGAATATATATATATATAATATAAAGAAGGAATCCAAAAATGGTCAATAATAAGCAAATAATAAGCCCAAAAGAAAAACAAAAGAAAATCAATGGGTTAAGAAATGCTGTAGAGATGGTTTACAAGCTTTTAAGCGCTTTTCAGTCAGAGTCTAAAATAGAATTTGCAACAATCAAAAGTGAAACAACAAGAGCAAAAAATAAGAAGGACGAAATCAAAATGGAATTGACGGGAATGAATGATAAACTAACGAAGGTATCAAACAAGCAGATCGACTGGAACAAAAAGTATCGGCAAGAAAATTCGCCTTTTATGAAGCTCACCGCAATGAAGCGATTGCAAGAATATACGAAAATGCCTTGCAAAATGAGATGCCCAGAATTCCAAAGAAGCTATTCAAAAATCCGATAGCACAAAATCACAATCAAGTTAACCAGTTAAGGAAAGAACAGTGTCTAAAGCAAGTTGAACACGAAATCAAAAGGCTAAGATTAATAGCGGAAATTAAGAAAGGAATCATAAAGGAAATTGATAATGAAATGGCCGAATATTTTTATACCAAATATAATTTTGAAGAAGCAGAACTCCAGAAGAAACAATGGGAGGAAATGGTGCTTAATGAGGAAAAGAGAAGCTGCTGCATCTGGGAGAGTAAACAAGGTTTCTTTAAGTCGGACAAACATCTGATAATGATTAACAGCGAAAGAAAACATATATCTAAAGACTCACATAGCAGTTTTCAGAATTCCAGAAGAACTACATGTAACCTCAACAATTATCAAAACAAGCAACGTATTAATTGTGTGCCTATCAGAAACTCCAATTTGAATAATGAAAGGGTCAGTGTACATAACAATTGGAGAAAAGGAGGCCCTAATAATATTCATTCATACCATAATAGGCCTACATGTAACTGCAAATGTACATGCACATTGGAACAAAAGCCTTTCAATTTCTACAGGCATAATAGACATAAAAGAGATATTCATTTTGTGAACAGTAACAATTTCTATGAGTGATGTTTTCCATGAGTCTACTAACATTCAAAATCTAATTTGTATCTCTGTGAGCATGAAATATATAACTTGTGCTATAATTTGAAAAATAAATCATATATCCTTTGAAAAGTCCCAAGAAGGGACGTAACCGGTTAGGATACACCTCAGTTAAGTTTATTTTTCTTTTGGGCTTATTATTTGCTTATATATATATATATATAAGTATAGTCAAACACAAAATTTATAGCATTTTCTAAACGCCATGATTATTCATATGCGACGACTCTTGGTCAATTCATTTCTTTATCTCAACGATCGTAGCTCGAATTTTGATAAGTTGTATATGCACACGCATGCACATGGAATTTTCTGTACATAATTTATCTAGTTATACTCTTAGTGTTGAGGCACTACACACGAGATGCAAATTAATTAGATTTGACTGCGAAGGCTTAACACACATATTTCTAGAAATCAACAATAGAGTGAAATGAAATAATAGATCAAATTGCCATGCTAAAGGTGTGCGGCTGACTGGATTCGATCCTACGATCAAGGTTAACGAGACCTGTGCTCTACCAACTTAGCTACAACAGTTTGCATGCAGCTGTTTCAATTGGCAGGATCAAACCCTCAGCACGACACATCAGTTATATAGCATGATCAAAAAAGTAGATATCTCGTCACAATTATGACCGCCGACATCAGATAACTCCATAATCACTTTTAATAATAGCCTAGACATGATATTTTTGAAATATGAACATTATTTAAAAGTTCTTCCTTTAATTCATTCATTAAGAGATTTCTTTTTTTGAATTAAAAGCTTAAAATGATGACGGATTTGTTAAGATGATGACGTCGATATGCATTAATGCTTGTAATTTGCTATATTGATCATGAAGAATGTATTTGAATTACACATTTAAGCGCATATGATCATCAAACAAGTAAAAGGGCGCATGCTGATATAAGGTAACCATTGCACACTTCATATCTCAAGATTCCTTCGGTATCGTAAACCAGTGGAAGGCAAAGTTCGAGACTCATAATATGGAGAAAAGACAAGCATGAAATCAAAAGCAACAATAATAGCAATAATAAGACTGTAATTTAATAAAATCAACTGTAAAAAACAAAGTTTTATTATTATAATTTATTTATCAAAGTCAAAGCACATACACAAGCTCATATTCCTATTGTTTTTATGAAATTGATATTGCACAACTATGATGAAGCGATCAGTAGATAATCCTCTACTTTATTGATAGCAGTGTCTTCACTGACATCACCATGTTTCCCGACATGATTAAGTTGTTGAGAGAAGTTGTGCTTTTGATTGAAAGCATCGCTAAGTCAATTTTGGTTTTGTCGATGGCAGAAATAAGTCGAATTTGATAATGCAAACAATGTCATTGTATTTATAATCAAGATACCTTATGAACAAAAATAAAGGTAATAAAATTTTACTAAAGAGCAAGTACATTTAGAACAGTAGTTCCCCACCTTTTCATGCTGAGTACCCCAAAATAAAAAATCATAGGAATTTTCATTATTCCGCGTACCCTCACCTATACACATAAAAAATCGCAAGATTTCAATTATACTAAATATAATTGCGGCTAGAAATATGCGAAATTCGTAATTGAATAACATAAAAATTTAACTAGGTGTAACTGATGCGAGCTTGTGTAACAACACAAGCGAAGCGAAAGTCATGCTTCAGCATCAAACGAGCACTTTGCTTGCTTTTAATCATTACTATGGTGGAGAATCCGGATTCGTATAAGTATGCGGTCGAGTTGGTGGTCGCTTATTAGCAACGGTTGCTTCAAGGCCAAATGATGACAATCCAATGCGGAATGCGCACAAACATTAACAGTTCAACTGACCCATGAACAGGAAAGTTATCAAAGTAAAAATGAACTATAATAAATCTCCCATGTTATGCGTACCCCTCAAAATTCCTTCGCGCACCCCAGGTGGGGAACCCCTGATTTAGAACTTATATTCACATACGTCCTTGCAAATTGCAGTTGATCAAATGATTTCCGTAATTCATTGTTTATTGTCTTCTTAAGAATTACTTGTATGTGAGCATACTGTGGAAAGCAAATGACAGTAGTAAAGTGGTTAAGTTATTATCAATCGCAAAATTGTTTTATCTGCAAACTTTATTTATATGAGCCAAATTTTTCCATTTCTGCATTCTTTTGCCCTTGGATTTTGAAAGTCAGATTTCCTTTGCTCCAGTAATAATTATTTGAAATACATGCAGGTAACTCCATTATATAACAGTGTTCTTCCGACTGAATACGTAATGAATGCAATATCTGATGTCAATAACACCTGCAATTTTTCACACTTTGCGCTGAAAGACAGCGTCGAGATAAGGTCGAGTGACAGAACTCTGACAGTTTAATCGAATAATTCGGAAGATCAAATACATGAATGCATCAGCAGCTTGTTCTGTCATGAAGCCAAAGGATTCTGAATGAGCATGATTAATTCTAGACATTAACTTTGTTTTTTCATAATGGAAGGTGCGCTGTAGATAATGCAATTTTACTCCTGCTGACAACATATGCCTAAAACAGTCTGCCCATTGAGCTGCAGAAAGTAAGAACAAAGATGCAAATAATTCAACAAGCAGCAATTGAAAAAATGACAAGCAATGAGCATAAAATCATTAATTGAAAGACTAAGAATTTTTTGTCTAAAACTCAGATTTGAAGTTTATAGTGAGAGCTTCTGTAAGATGTGTCGAACTCTAAAAATAGATTCGCACTGGATTGCTGTGTTTTAAAACCTATTAGTCTAATGCTCTTCATATAGCCTAATATAGCCTAAGTTGCGATGAAATCTGTAACATACTCACGCGCGAGCTTTGTTCAAAGTTGGAAGAGCGCAGTAGCGTTGGACGGACGCTTGGTTGATTCCATAAGTTCCGGCTCGGCTAATTGCCAATCCAAAGATTAAAACCCACCAAGTATGACGAGTTCGAGGGTCAAATGAGATACTAAAAATAGCATTGAATCTTTTGCATCAATTCGATATGTGCACGTGACTGATGAGGGAACTTACTTATCGAATTCGATTCTTCCATTATCATTCGCGATATTGAACGCATTGGACAGACCACCAACTTGAATGGCGCCCTGTGTATAGAAATTTAGTCATGATAAGACAAACGAGAATCAGAAGGAAAGCGAAGGCTAATATCGCTGTAAATATCGCTGATGTTTTTTACCTGAATGATGACAGTGAAAATTCCAATCAACATGATAATGGCTTGTAGGACATCTGTCCAAATAACTGCTTTAATGCCACCCTGTAATAAACCAAAAATATGATACCATTTGATACAATTCTTCGAATACTTTCTTCCTTAAAAATCTTATATAAGACAATCGAATGTGACAGCGACACACCATTAATTTAAGCACTTAAGACTGACCGTAACTTAAATCACTTTGGATAGACAAGTGCAATCGTTCGACGATGTATGTACCTAATTTACAGTTTTGGATCGCGTTTGAGAGGCACAAATTATGCCATTCACATGCGATCATCACACAAAGAGATAACAGATCGGCTGCAAGTGGCCTAAATAAAAATGGAGAGACGCAAGCTCTGCATTTCCTACCGCAAACGAGGAAGTAACGCTGAAATTAGATCCATCAGTAGAGTGCAAGATTTGTACGAGATAATAAAGAAACTGAAGTGGACCTGGGCAGGCCATGTCAGCCGCTACGGAAACGATCTTTGGTCCAAACGTTTGACGGAATTAACCCCTCGCGGATGTGCTGTAGGATGTCCAAGAAGGAGATGGTGGGACACATACAGGTTGCCCTTAAGTAAGCAAGTAAGTTAATCTGGGCTGGGACATACTTTTCGGCCCTTAACAGATGCAGTCATCAATAATGACTAATATGTGACTAATTATTCAATCGACTCTTTTGACCAACATTCCAGAGAATGTCACTTGCAAAGCAGTCTCTGGATCGTTGTTTAACGTCATTTCCACGTGCATAGTTGACACATTTCAATTTGAAGAAACATATTTGCAGCACATATAGTCAGAAGGCAGCAACTTGTTGCTTGACTAGACTTTTTCCTTCATTACCTATGTAATCTATTCAATAGATGCCTTAACTCAGATAAAGATATGAAACTCCCTACACTTGGGATCTGGTCGAGAAATCATGTTTATGACATATTTTTGCCGGTATTTATTTCATCATAATGCTTTAGAATCACATTGATAAGTCATCAATGAATTGATTCAGCGGATTTTATGATCAAGTGATCAAGTGAAGAAAATATCTTTAATTTCAGACATAATAAATATCTGCCCGGATCCGGTCCGGCCCCACTTTCAGTTCTCACAATATCACCTGCAGATATATTTAAACCAGTGACATTAAAGTCAGAAGATGTGAAAGTTCATCTTCTAACCAGCTGCTAGGTGAAAAATCAGTATTGTATTGCACTAGTTTAAACAGTCAAACGGTTTGCTGATATGATGGTTATAAACCTTTTGTGAGCAGTCGCCCTCAGATGGAATTTTCATTTTCAATATTGCATGGTGATGGGTAGCATTATTCCATCATAGTCCACCAAACTTTAATGCAGTACAGCACTTAATGGCGGCTCAATCAAATTAAAAGTTTGTCCTTATCCTCCCTCCTTTGTTTTTTTATTTTAGGATTAGTAGAACTCTGATCATAATGTTGTATGCCAATACACTTGTCAAGAGAGTTCCTGTTTCATAGAACTATGTATCTATTATGCAAGAAATGAATTACAAGTAAGAAGCAAACAACACGAAAACAAATCATTCAATTGAGCAACACAACATCAAAGCGAAAGGAATAATTAATTGATCGAATGGAAATTTTGACACGATTCTCAGAATCATTTTTATGAATTTCTTTTTGCAACAATGTTAGCATATCACGCAAGCAATCCTTTAAGTTATGTGCAATTTCTTACAAGAGAGGTCAGTTAAAAGTGTAAATATACTATTTGTGGGATCGGTAGTTCCATATAATAACACAATGATGTGAACAAGGCTGAACACACGAGTCAAGCGCTTACCAAGGTAGTGTAAAATGTCCCAACCACTCCGCACAGAACTATGGAATAAGTTGTTGGTAAACGGCCACCAGTTACTGAAATGATGAGATAAAATTTACTGAACCTTTTTGAAAATCATTTGAACCATTATCATGAATGGCAATTATTATTATATATACTCTAGCCATCCATGACCATTATAAATCTTATTGCTAGATATGTATCTTACCAAACTCCATAGCCGTTGACGGAGCGTACATTGCGATACCCATGTAGACCAACTGAAAAAAGATTTGATATAGAACTGTATAATGAGAGATGTCTTGTGCAACGGAACAGATTCTACGTCTCTGAACAAAGTTATATGGAAATATAGGATATTCAGTAAATGATATTCAGGAACATGCAATATATTGTTTTCCATTTTCAAGAATTTGCAACAAAAACAATTTGTTTCACACATGTGTTATTTGCAAAGTTTGATTTTAATTGATTTAATTTTAAATTTTAATTATTTTAATTAATTTGCAACTGCTTTAATTTATTGGTGTATGCAATATGATATTGATGTCTATCAAAAACTGGGTAATTTCTCCTGTCATGGGTATGTGTGTTGGACCAATGATGTACAAATATATTGCAAGAAGTGCACAAAAACTGCAGTGAATGTAGTAGATGCAAGTGAAACAGAGGATCGGAGGGTAATGTCTTTCTCTCAGCTCAGAGGGTAGCCAGGATGATCAGAGGCATTCCAATCTAAAATCTATGGAGCAGCAAACATGGTCACATTTTGTTGGTTAATATGCTTGTTTTCTAAATTTAAAAATTCTGGCTGCTCTTATCTCACAGATATTAACTAATTGTGAATGAAAATTTAGCCCTTCTAATAGTCGAAACAAGTACAAAGGAAGATTTTATCATAATTATCAATGCCTCTATTTCATGAAAAGCTTCGATTTGATTCACATGCTTGCATCTTTTATATTGCAGGCTATTTCATGCAGGGTAGGCTGCTTTCAATAATAATCAAACATACTGCTGAGAAAATTATTTACCGCTCGAATAGTAGTAGGCTGCTTAAATGCTCATTGATATGCAATTTACATCGAGTTGCAAGCCCAGAATGTCCCATATATTTTTCTGTAAGAATAATGCATCTCTTAACAGCACTATTTCTGTCTTGTTGTTGACCTTCTATTTATTTTTGTCGTATAATGAAAAGTGCTTTTATACTTTCATCTGTTGCGTATTCCTCGCACGCCTTTTATTATTGAGGAAATTCGAAGAATATACGTCATTCTATTATATTCCTTTTATTGAACAGATAAAGTCACTCAACTCAACATTATATCTACAGCACAATATAATAAATTAAGTGAGCTTTTAGTGCAAATAGAAGTATGTTAACAAAATAATACTGAAATCGGACGAAGTATGAAAGAAGTCTCTAATAAACAAGTTTAAAAGAAGGAAGCTGGAAAATGCTATTTAACAAAGAATAGTGAAAGCTTGCTTTTACTTTATATCGCTTGTTATTATCAATTCAATATTATCAAGCAAAGCCTTTAGACACATCTTCACTGCTTCAATTTACTACTTTATTTACACGCTGATTAGTAGTATGATGCGGACCCAGTTCAAAACGTACTTAAATAGAAAATATCACCCATATTTTGGGGCAGTTTTGGAATAAACGTAACAAATTTATACTTAAAAATATTTATTAAAAGAATTAATCTGTTTTTCGAGCGGTCACTTAAATATCATGGGTGAGTCCTGCTCGATGGACCACTTCAGTTAATCAGTCCGTTTGTTTGTACTACATGCATATGTCTTCCAATTTGACAAGAAGAAGTGACAACCAACACGTACCTGATTTAGCATGAAAAAGATCGTACCCATTCGACGAATCAAACGAGATTTAAATCGGAGTTCTAAGTACTGCAAGGAAAGATATCTGAATTAATTAATGATTATGTCAAAAGCAAAGTTCATCCATAGTCTCAAATCCTGAAAGTCCTGGCAATCAAGACAAATAATATAGCAATCTGATGCGGAGGCATTCATGAGTTCACCATTACCTACATTTTACGATTCTCATAAACATTATTGTGACTTCATCGGGTAGACTCTACTCTTCTGCAATTGGGCATTACTACCTATGATATCATGGTGAAATTAGTTCAATACTATAATGGTGGTAGAGCAGTTTATAAATGAGTGGATGAGTATGTATAAACTCAGGATCATGCGCTGCTAACTTCATAGATTTTGCTAAGTTCAATGTTTTTTTGTATTAGACTGATACGAGCAGTCGACATCTTTTCATTAATGTTCACTGAAATATGGCGATAAATGACATTTATTCTTGAATTTTCAAATAAACAATGATAAAGCGCAATCGTGATAATTATCGATGATTCTCCGCATACCTTATTGTTGGTAAGCTATGTCCAAAATTAACCCATTGATTACATTAGAATTATTTACAAAATGAGACTGAACTTGCTCAATGTCATCTTGCAATACTATTCGTGCATTTTACTATAGTCCCCATGAGAGACAATCGATATAGGCCTATTATGTCACCTGGAATCTACAGCATATGTAATTTTTTATGCTAATACTTATCTTTTGATGACCCATTATATTGCATGTATCATTTTGTACAGTCCCTGACAGTCCTTTATTTGAAGATCGTAATGTCCTTTCTTGTATATTGTCCCATTCAACATATTAATTATCAGCCTTCAAAAGTATGATGTAATATTGAATTATCTTAGAAATGATTTTCGACAGTATTGGTCAACGATTAAGGTTTACAAGTCTCATAGCTGGAACTTTGCAAGTGTCTATATCTATTGGAGATTTTCAATGATGCAAGTCTGACAATTTGACGCAGAAAACCTTTTTAACCAACTGAATTCATCACTTCAGATGCGTGACGTGACGCAAGTCGGTCTTTATGACGCAAATGGTATGTTAGACGCAAGAAATGCATTTGACTCAAGCTGAAGTAAATGAAAATTGAAGTCAGACTTTTTGACGCACTTCGTATATTTGACTCAAAAACGATCGATAATGCAATGCGGCATATTAATATCTTAATATACTGTCAGAAGTCCTCTCAACAATTTTTTTATCGAATAAAGCGCTTGACAAGAGATCTAGTGCCCTAAATGGAGACGTTTTCAGATTTGCAGAAGTTTTGCCCTCAGTGTACTTGTATTCGCACAAGGAAAGCATTTTCACTTTCGACTGACCTTTGAAGGTACAGTAGAGCACAATGCATACTTTTACACAGAATAGTAGTACATGTAATGCTGTGAAGCTCTCAAACTAATCAAATATTATCTTTAACGTAATGAAGATATTTCCCAAGATATCATTTAAAATTGAATTATCAAAAAAAATTAGGCTCTATAGGTCTTGTGAAAGGGTGTGAAAAATGCTGGCAATCAGTGATTTGGGGCAGGGTGGATCGAATTTGTGCGGAGCGGTACCCTAAAGAATTGACCGGAGGGGAGCGGAGTTTAACAGTTTTTACTGTACCACATCACTGAAAGCATAATCGAAGTCATAGAAATGAAAATGCTAGTTTTCGAAACTATAATCGCACCAAAGCAATGAATTGTCACAATTGTTGTTTCGGAAAATTACACATCAATAACATACAAATCTAATCGCGCTAGTTTTTCCCATGGATGCACAGAAGCGTCATTTTCATTTTTATATTCAACTATTATAGCTTGCTATATTTGTCACTTTGCAAACACGTTGCAATAATTTAAAAGTTGATATTAAAAATGTTGTTTCCTCTCCATGTTCACAATTTATGAACATGAGTCCGTAGAAATGATATGTTGGACTTTACAAATTTCCAGGGACATGAGATCAAGCTGTTTATAACTTTCTTCTTAATAAATATGAAATAGTATCCACGATAATTGATAAATATTGCATGCATTAGTCTGAAAGTGAACATAAATGCCAGACGTCGAGCACAGTGCACTCTAGTGTTTGCTTTACATGCATAAAGAAAACACATCTTTGAGCAACGAATAAGGGATATCACGGATGTCAGGAAGCTTATTCCTTGCTCAGAAAAGGCTTTTTCTCTAATCTTCATATAGACCTACGCACCTGAAGCAAATAACTTGCTTTAAAGAGATATCCAACAAGGTAATAGCTAGCAATGGCAAGCTTGTGTCTCTATTGCAGTAAAACAAGGAGGCAACTGTAGTACATCTTATTTTTATATTTCGAAATCGAATTTACAGTGCGAAAGTAATAAAAGTATTTCTCGAAATTTGCATTTCGAAAGAAATCGAACGCGAATTACATTTTCCGTTTAAATATCATTCTAGATTCGAAATTTTGATTCGAAAATTTGTTTAAGTCGTCTTTTCAAGATCTAAAGCGAACTAGAAAAGCAGTGTTAGTATCTTAGTAGAATAACTTCATTGATTGGAAAAATATTGAAGGCATCCGGATAGGATCCGTACATTCCGGTTTTAAATACCTCGAGTGCATTTGGATCGAATCCGAGCTACCTGAGTTCAACCTCAACGCTACTGCAAGGGAGTCTTTACCTGACAAATGTGTGGGAAGTCCGTTACCTAAGCAAATAAAATCTGTCTATCACAACAGACAGTACAATCCCCTTCTGCCAAATCCTTAATTTTTATCAGGAAAGTACTGTACAAGTATTGTAAATCTCAAGTCATTATTACCTCATAGGAACTGGTCAGTCGTAGACGATAGAAAATCGGCACAAATAATGTTGCTGAGATGATGCAGGCCAAAGCTGATCCAAAAGTTGATATAGCATACATAGTTCCATTCTGGTACATTTCTGAAGGGTTCCCGAGTATTAGAATCGCTGAAGTGAAAGACACAAGCATTGAGATAGCCGTTGGAATAACTTGCATTTTCCGGTTTCCCATCAGGAATTCCTCAGTGGACTTCTGTTTTCCACCCGTCAAAGAGAAAAAGATTCCAATCCCACAGGAGGCTAGCAAGAAGATGGCAAAGACTATGTAATCCGCAACATGGAATTCATTTTTAGTCCGTTCATACAACATGCTTGTGGACAGTATCTTTACAATGAAATGGCATTGACTGAATCAAACAGTGAGCAACCTCGAGTGCAAGTAAATACTGTCAAACTTATGTAACAAAATTCATTTGAGTGAGTGGATGATACAAGTGATAATTAGCGATCAATGAACGAACAGTTACATCTAATTGAATTGATCAATGTGCGTGGAGATAGCAAACTGAACCAATATTTCAGCTTCAGACAAGAAATGGTCTTCGGAACTTCTGCAACTGCTGTCTCCATGAAAAATGTTCGACTTTTGATGTACATGTGCGCTCATGGTATGGCTCCTAAGGTATTCAAAATTTGTAGCATGGGAATGTAAATATAAAGCATGGTCATCTATTAAGGAGAGATAAAGTAATGAATAATTCATCAAATGTTTGTAAAAACCATTTTGAAATACTTTGCAAAAATATGATTCCATAGCTTAAAAGAGTTTTTATTGTCCTTTATGCAAATTTATGTAATGATGCGGCAGATCAAGCAAATCAAACGTTCCGAAGTGTGTGACGCTTTCATTTCATGAAAGTCAAGTTTTAAGAATTCAACTTGGGTGGATGAACCAAATATAAGATAATGAAAGTGATGTCTTGACAATTTTCATGTAGCAGTGTGAATAAGCTGCTTCAACTGGCAGTTTCAAAGGTAAGCGAATAAAAAATGTCTATTTTCCTCACTCTGTTTCTATTTCACAAGGCTAAGCGCTAAATCCTGACATCTCCAATCAATTCACGAATTGGGACACAGTTTTATCCAATTCAAGAGTCCCCGTCGCTATAATGCAGCCAGTATAATCAACTCTGCAAAGTTCAACTGAATAAGTTACAATACTAAGATATCAAGATTTGTAGCTTCTAGGAAAAATACTCGCGGTCAATAAAACGTAGACACCAGAAGAAGTCATCTTTATTAACGAATTAAATGTTTAATAAGATGTGTGGCCTCCACACTTCTGCATGCACTGTTGTAACCGGTTAGGGACACTGTTCAGCAGGTCCTGGATGACAGTTTGAGGCATCATGTTCCGCTGTTCCGCTAGTCACGGCCAAGTGTTCTTAAATCTGTCAGAGGATTTGGTTGATCTTCGTGATAGAGTCAACGTCCCATTTCATCTTAGACATCATTATTTGTAGCTAGTAGGTTTATATATCTAGTTTCCACTTACAAATCTGCAAGGATTGAAGCTGAAAATGGAGTCAGAATAGAAAAACATGCAAGTCTTAGACATTAATGAGTGTTGTAGAGCAACGCAACGTGTCTAGGAAAGCGACGTGTCGAATTAAATTAGCAAGGGCTAACCTTTGGCGAAACACAATTAATAATGAATTACATCACAAATCGAACTATTCAGTAAGTAAAACCAATGTGAAAAATAAGAATAAAACACAAATGTAAATGTTGATAATATTCAAATGGTAGGTAATGAAAAAAGGGACTGTGTAAATATAAGTAGAGTGGGAAAAATGTTTGATAACTTACTCGAGAACTCCAGCCTGTCTGCCACACTGTGTGTGTAAGACGAGTAATCATTCCGAATAAGACGACATCATTCGCAAGTGTAAGCGAATATGCCTTCGCTCGACATAATTTTAATTAAAAGTTTTGAGAAAGTCAAGTACAGTGATGGAAAGTAAAAATATAAGCTATTATCAACTATATATTACGACCTTCTATCCAAGGCCATCATCAGGTTCTGAATCAATTCATGTACATTAAACAAGCACAGAGAAGCATGTAATGCCTAGGCTAATAAATACAGCATCGATAGAATTGACTTTGACGCCGATGAGACTAATTTACGATTGCGAGAAGCTGTCCTAATAAAGAAACACAATCCTCAAATTAACGCAAAAGCAGAAGTTGAAGAATTGAAAGACTTTTTATACTTTTGATTTTAATGAATTCCTCTTAATGCTTATAACTTAACATGTTTTTTACTCTATGCTTTCCACAACTCTTCCACTTCTAAGCAACATTGCATAATGAGCCTACAATGTTTTTGCGATCAAAACTTGAAATTGATTTTCTGTACAATGCACATAAAATGGTTCAGAACCTGATGATGGCCTTGGATATAAGGTCATAATGTATAGTTGAAAATAGCCTTATATTTTTTCTTTCCATCACTGTACTTGGCTTTCCCAAAACTTTTTTAATTAAAATTCGCAAATGTATGTGATTAAATATAAAGCATGTTTGTACCACTATCATTTGGGGTGGAATCAGGAATAGTTACATTCACAATAAAAAATATCAGTCGCTAATGACCAAAGCCTTTGGTGCACCCATTACTGTACTGCAGATTTGCCATCGGGTGCTCTTCTATCATGGCCACTGCTTTTGAGCATGTGTGCATGTTCACTGGTTTTTGTTATTTCCAAGATATTCCAAGCACTCTTCTCGGCGATAGTTTGTCAAAAATATTGTGAGCATGCTTCTCAATCAAGATTGTCAGTGAATGACATTTTTGATAATTTGCTTGCCCTCACTTAAAAGCAAAGACAACACCATTAATATTTGCTCTCATTGCATGACCTTGATATTGCTATTGAATTGAGGAATCGAACCATGCTTCGTGAACCAAGTTTATGAAGCTAAAAATATAAACTTTAGTTAGAAATGCAAACTAGGTATGTAAAATTAGAAAACCAGTCAAAGATTCATTTACCAGCTCATGTTTCATGTACATGTATTTTGCTCATATTTAACCCTTGACCCACTGGGGTGTTTGGACAAACGCGCCCTGCTTGGGGGATGAACGATCAGTGCCCCCTCCTTTTTTCCGAAACTAGCGGTCCACATTCAAAACAAAATACACTAAATGAAAGCTCTTACGGTGACGGGTCAGAATATCATAATTGTTTTGATATTCAAGGTTATTGTGCAGGTCAAATGCAAGGTCAAAGATCAAAAAGATAATTTTTTACGATGTATAGAAATGCCATATGAGATTTCAAGATAAGTAATGTACAAATCAGAGGCCGCGTTAGTGGCCGACGATTTGTTCATTACTTACCGAGAAATCTGATGTGGTATTTCTATTGTCTACTTATATACATCTACATCTATCCATAGACTTCCTGTAACAGAACATTCTTCTACAACTTAGAAGTCTATGATCTTAGCACTAACTTTTATGTTGTAAGTATTATAAAATGACGACCGGGTAATGCACATTGTTCAGACTATCTATGGTACTATTTGCTAATAAGCGGTCAACAATGATGAAAAAAGCGGTCGTGAAATGGCTAAGGTAATTATAATAATATCATAGATTTATCAATTGAACCTCTATAAAATTTTACCGATAACTCTGATACATCCATGGACGCCTAGATATATGAAGCACACAAAAGCTAGATATATTGTCTTAATTGACGCAGAATAAAATAAAATGAAATATGGTGCTTCATATATCTAGGCGTCCATGATACATCACACTGGGCCATAGAAATTAATAATACCATAGAAAGTCCACTTACTATTATCCACTTCTATGCACTGGGCATAGTTCTGTATAGTACCATGGACAACCTGAACAATGTAATTATATATGCCTATTTAGAGGTCAGCAATGATACAACTAGAGGTCGCTTACGCGACCTCTAGTTGGATCATTGCTGACCTCTAAATAGGCATATAAATATAACATTGTCTACTTATATTTCTACTACCATGGTGCAATGATATAGGAACAATGGCAGTTTGTACATTGCTGCCTGCTGTCGGCAGGCAGCGATGGCGTTACCATGGATTTCTATATAGTATTGCATATACAATATACTATATACAATACTATATAGAAATCCATGGCATCACCCTGCCGTCATTTTTCATTACTTATAACATAGAAGTTACTGCTAAGATCATAGACTTCTAAATTGCAGAAGAATGTTCTGTTACAGGAAGTCTATGGATAGATGTAGATGTATATAAGTAGACGATGGCCTCTGATTTGTACATTACTTACCTTGAAATCTCATATGGTATTCCTACAGTGATGCCTGCCGACAGCAGGCAACAATGTACAAGCTGCCATTATTCCTATATCATTGCACCATAGATCTAGAAATGTAAGTAGACAATGATTATTATTTCTTGCCCTATCTCAGAAACCATTTGACTAAATTCAAAACAAAATGAAAGCTCTCATGATGATGATTCAGAATTTTATGATAAAACGTTGAGATTGGAAATGCCAATAAATATTAGCAAGCTTGTATTTTGTATTCCAGTCCAATTGCGAAAATTTCACAATTTTAAATTTTGAATTCAAAACTTCGAAGTCTAAGTGAAATCTACAAGAGAAATATCACTTTTTGTTCAAATTAACACGAGAACACTTTCTTTTTTAAATTCGAATAGTTTTAATATTATATAAGGGCACCTGAAAACATTCAAAATTCAAATAAAACATTCATTGTGACGAAACTGTAAAGTCGGCATTATTCAAAATTGGTGGAAATCTGTGGAACAAACTGTCTAAAATTTGGAGTTCGTATATTCCTTGATTCAGTAGCTAGACAAAATTTTCGGTAGGGGGACTGACCCCCTTCCTAGTGGGGCGAAGGTTAACGGACTGATGGATCACTGAAAGAGCGAAAATGTGATTAATACGAAAATATCTTTATGATGGGAAACATTCGCATGTCATTTCTATTATCTATTGCATTTTCACACGCAATATGTGATCAGGATGTCAGGATGTTATAAGTGTTGTAGTTCTCAATGAAATGTCCATGAAACACTTGGAGGAGTCATGCATCATTTGAATGATAGTGCTTTGATTCTGTTGTTGAATTTTATGACCCAGATCAGTCACCTAAAAGAAAGGAGTTCAAATCTAAACGCTTGATCTGTAAACAATGTACATTGCTTTCAAGCAAAGAGTGAGCACATAGTTTGACAGAGCAAATAATTGCAATAAAACAAATTAATAAGATTCCCGTTCCACAAAAACACATTCGTAAATAATTTTGGAGGATAGGTTTCTCTTATGATCTGACATCAACATTTGCAAGATCTATAATTTCATGTATGACTGCCTCTTTATTTTGATTTTCATTTATTCACCTCATTTATTATTTTACCATTAACCATTTCAATTTCACAAATTCCATTTTATCATTCCTCATCCCATACTACTGGTAATGTTTTGCCTAGAAAGGCTAATAAACGTTCTTAGTTCGGAGTGGCAACGCAGTATTAATTGCATCGCCAATACGATCGCATTTTCGATTTCATTAAATGAACTCTTATTGTTATCTTGTTACCTAATATTATGTTATTAATACTCTTATTTATCTTGTATATTGTTACCTAATGTGAAATCTACTGTGTTCTAATGTTTTTGAGAAATCATAATGGAATTGACTACCATGGTAGTAATTCTCCATAGGAAGAAATAGTGCTTAGAAAATCCGTCCAGTTACTGATTATACTTTAGACAAATGTGTTTTTTAATTAACTTCGATGAGACTCAGTTAATAAGACTATCTTCTTGTCTTTGCAATGTCACGAATTATTTGATACTGAAAAATCGCCCATCCAGAGAACACAAGATATATTTCGTCACCCTCCAAATTCGACGCACCATTAATGCAACCTCTTGATGTGGCTGTCTCAAATTATTCAAAATGTCCCGGAGAACAATCTTGGATAATTATCGAAAAGAAACACGACAAAAAAGGTGTAATACAGAAGACGGCATTTCCTATCTCATTGAGCTAGTTATGTCAGAAGGTTTAAATTCACATTGGAAATCATCTCAAATCCGGATTCAGAGCCTCTATATTAGTTCCTCGGATGCCAGAGGAGCTAATCAAACGTTTGCCCGGAGAAGATGCGTCTGTTGATTCTTTGTGGTGTCTGCAATAACAGCGGGTAGTGACCAATTCGTTTACTTGCATGAACTGTCAGCGTGAACGGTGTATAATTGACTCGTTTTTGATGTTTCGTCATGTTATACTCCTGTTTTTGATGGAAATAATGACAGCGTTCCGAATTACCCCCATTGTTTTTTAATATACCAAGGGTTTGGTTTAAGAGGTTTTGTGATCTGCTTTTTATATCATTGAAATTTCAATTGCGAAAACTAATCAAGGATGATTAGTTTGCGGTTGATGTGGATGAACGTTTTGATATGGCTTCGAGGAATGAAATAAATATCTTGAAAGCCCGTTCGGAATTGCCCCACATTATTTTCCACGAGATCTTTCGACCGGTTCTCATCACGGTGGATACACTAGAAATGAACATGAGCGTTTGGTGCACACTTCTTCTGACTGGTAACGCGATTCAGAAAAGAAGTTTTGCAGCTTACGTGACACAATCTGGATGGAAGATGGAATAGATATCTACCGTAATTCAAGGTGCATCATGATGAAATGAAGTTTTACAGTATGAAGTAATTATGACAGCAAGACAATGCAAAATCAATTGAAATGACAATAACAAATGTTTTGCTTTTTTCAAAAAAATGTCATTTCCAGCGTATTCACCGAGTTTCTGCAGGTTCCGAGGCCTAAAGTGAGACTTTCACAGAATGATATGCACCCTATGCCTACAACGAATCTGTGCGTCTGCCGTGTTCTATGATTAGTTCCTCTTCTTGTCAGACACGATCAAAGAAAGACACCTGTTAATCTAATGGAACGCAGATTGCAGTTTTTGATTGGGATGAAATTTTCTATGCTTTGTCTTATTTACTGAAAGCCTAAAGTCAAGAGCTGTAATTTTTGACATAGAATGTCTTTAAGTCATTTCTTATCATGATCATGCAACCTTGACCATAAAACTAAGCACTTTCAGATTTGGTAAGCTTCCAATTATTTTATTTATTATAATTTTACAAGGCCCATTATATTTTTAGTCTGTCAAATCATGAAAAATTACCTCCCGTACGACGCCGTTAATTAGACCTGAAGACTTAGTACTTTTCAGTTGATTAGGGAAAACACAGAAACTTTCTTTTTAACCAAAAACTGCAATCTGCGTTCCATTAGATAAATATGTGTTTTTCATTGATCCCGTCTGATAAGCAGAACTTGGCAGACGCATAGACTGTACACCATTCTGTGAAAGTCTCATTTTCGGCCTCGTTCCCCGCAGAAACACGTTCCGGCTACCGGACTATTTTGGCTACTTGACTCTGCAAATGCTTTCTCGAATTTGCATTGATTGTCATTGTTTAATTAACAAGCTTAAGATATTTCAGAGTGTAAAACTTCCAGTCGTGCACCCATGCAATCACAAAGTAATTAAAGCTCTCATACAAGAAACCGCTGTGCAGCAGATGATCGTGTTGTTACAGAACTTTGATTAATATTTCCAAGTTCAGTTCGAATAAGGAAGACCCTTGTTAATTTTGATCTGAACCGTGCAGTTCTCCTGCTAGGAAATTAATAAAATTTCTAAATGAGTTTTGCGATCTCCTCGAACGTGTTGCCGTTGATTTCCAATATAAGACATATGGGCTAATCTCTGGATCAGACGAGCTCAACAGCAAATATGAAGAACATCTTCATATTTCTTGGTAAGATATCGAACTTATAATACAAAATTGTATTTTAGACTTATTAGGAAGACCTTGAATTCAGAATATCTCAGATAATTTAAGGCAGCAGATTATCCCTTTCCTTTTTCCCATCCAATTTCAGAAAAAGTCGTTTGCGAAATATTTTAAACTCCAAGGAAACTAATAACCATATATTTTCGTATGTAAATATAAATGAATTCCGAATTAGTCCGTTGTGTGCGGATTTTCATCACGACGAATTTCAATAATGCAAAGACAGCACAATAACAGATTACCAGGGATGAATATAAATAAAAACCATCAGACAGAACAGTGGTATTTCTAATTGATTCCAGTATTCCGTGTGTAAATATGAGATTGCATTTTCTAAATCAAAGACAAAGAAAGATATATGCAGTTAATTAAATATATTTCTCATTTAAAAATGAGTTCTTAATATTTTGATTCTCGCTTGAAGTGTAAACACGTATCTATTAAACATACAATGTTTAAGCGGCGTTTTGTGACTGAGCAAAGATTACAAGGTCACTGAAAAAAGTTGAAATTTTGTTGACGGAATGTAAGACCGAAAAGGGACATTTGCAGTGAAATGAAAGAAACTGGCAAGTCATGGAAGTCGGTAGCGAGTTCCTGCACGCATCATGCCACAGAATTAAATAGGTTGTTTCTTCTTCTGTTTTACTAGAAAGGAAGCATTGGAACATGTAATGCCTACGAAATGGCACAATCTGCTGACATAATCGAGCAATAAGCAGCCAGTTTAACATTAAACACGTCACATTGTGCGAAGCTTCAGTGACTATTATCAACCGGATCACACAGCAAAGAGACACAGTCGATGTCAAGATCCATTGAGAAGCTTATGAACGTTTTTCCGAGCGCTTTTTAATAATGATCGGAAGGACCAACATAATCGAGAAACCTTTTGCGCAATGATCTGAATTCTTCGAATATGAAGGAATCGCGGCGATCGGAGCATTTTGAAGGAATTCAAGCAATCCGCAAACGACGCACGACTATTTTTCCTTTCTCTCTAAAGCATTGAAAATTTCTCTTTGTCCACTCAGTAAGCTCCTCCATGTGCCATCGTTTTGAATAAGTTTGTACTTCTAGCAAAGTGATGTAGCTAAACAATCTAATTCTGTGCATCATGCTGCTAATAAGAATATACGAAGTTTAATGCATTGGCAAGAGAATTGAAAATGCAGAAACAAATGGACTGCAGATCGTAAAAGTGCTTGCGAGAAGGAATCTCAGAGACGCCGAAAATTAATTAGAAATTGGAAATTTAGTTAAACTAAATCAAGACTTCATTCAAGATAAAAAAATTTGTAGACCAACATGTAATTGGCAAGGCTGCGGAGGAGAAGGCAGAAAATCAGCTGTCGGAAAAGTCGCCTTCGAATGCATGTCCAAGCGTTTGCAACTTCATAAGTTACCTGTACATTTATTTACAGAATAAGTTGATTAAGGTCGAAGAAGTCGATTAATCGAGTAAAAAGAATTTTCCCAGATTTCATATTAGCTGGATCTGAATCGCTTATTTATCAATTTATCGAATGAATTACCTACTACAATTGCATTTCGATTATTTTTGAATATTGTGGAAGATTTTCAGCATCCGCTTCGTCACCTACTGCTGCCTATAATGATTCACTCTGTTCAATTCCAAACGCCCATTTCACGAACATCCCTAAACCAACGGACGTTCATCATTTGCATGTCAAAAGCTTTATAACTCTGGCTTTACCTTGTAACTTTGTAAATAAACATTCTTTCTTTCTTGTTGTGTTTCGGTTCACTTGAAAGTCTATGTCTATTTCTATGATTGCCACTCCAAGACCACTGACACTTCCAACTTCTGAATTTCACACATGAATTTCACCTGATGAAGGCTTCGGCCGAAAATTTGAGATTATGCTGTAATATTGTAAGATACATACAAGTATATTGTTCGAGTTCTCAGCATATTTTCGGATATTCTTTCTTTTTCAAACATGTCTTTTGGGGCCCTAAGATTCTTATTATTGGGGCTATTGTAATTTTCTTTAAATATTCGCTGATTGTTATTATTATTATTATTATTGATATATATTTCACTGATGAAGACATCTAAAGAAAAGTGTTAAATAGTTAATTGCCTATGATTGCTTACGAAAAAGGTTTTGTTATGTTTTGCCTCCTGAATGTCGACGAGACAGTTTGAGAAAGATCGTTAGCGATTGACCCAAATACAAGAAAATCTTTCGTTGTACACTGTTAATCGCTCAATACCAACCAATCACATACAAAGGATGCATACCAAAATATTTCTTTGGTATATTTCTGTATTCTCTTGGTATATATTTGTATGCTTTTCGTATGTTATTTCAAATGTGGTATGCTTTACATACTAAAGCCATACTAGCACAATGTTAAAAGAAGGCATAAATCATGTTCAAAGTATGTTGATTTAAGGACTTTTCTCAATAAAGATCACACTATGTTACTACTGTTTGGTAACTAGTGAGATAATGACATTTAAGAGTCATACTTTCAATACTGAATTCGATTTAAATACACGTAAGTCTGAGGCATTTCATGAATAATCAATAAGATTTTAACCATCAACAATTATGCATTATGTAATTTTGAAATTTAGCAAATTATCAATCCGAAATAAAAACACATTATAATTCATGAACGCAAAAATAGTTATGTTTGAGATATATAAGTCAACAAGATTTCACTAAAGATAAAGATTAAATGAAATGATGTTTATCAACTTCGTCATAAAGCAGAGTTAACTAAACTTCCTGTTAATGTTGATAGACAAGTAGCATCGACGACATATTCGAGGAGCATAAAATTCACAATAAATCTAATGTACTTAAATATCACTCTATCAAACAAAAAATTTTCACGACTGGTATTACCGGAAAAAGTTATTTGACAGCAGTATGTAATATATATATATATTTTTTGCTATGTGACTTAAAGCTGCACATACCAAACACATACCAGAGGCATGCGAATAAGGATGAATTTGAATCGGGTCTCGTATATAAAACATACCAGCAATTCGTATTTCAGTGTAAAACAGCTAATAACAGATAGAATAGTTCGTATCGCTACATACCAATCACATACTAAAGTAAGTGAGATGTGGTATGAAAAACATACCAGATCTCTGTAGACATACCAGAATTTTGTATCAGATGTTAGTTTCAAATTGTATGTGATTTTGGTATATGTTTGCATGTAATTTTCGTATCCAGCGATTTAGTGTAGTATGATAAGCCTTGTTGTGGATTCTAGTCAGTTTCTGTCCACTGCCATCACTCCAGAAATAATTTGATGTTTGTAAAATGCTCGCATCAATGCAATCACTCCTCATCATGAAGTTGCAGTCATCGGCTAGCAATGTTTCATAATAGCGACAAATTTAGCGACTTTCATCAACAAATATTTGTTTTGAAATTGCATATTCGATGCTGGAAGACTGAATGTAAAAAGTTGTTCAGATCCGCTATTTGTGTTAAATCCATTCCGCATCCGTAATCTCACGCACTTTGTGCATGTGGCCCACTTCCACGACTGAGCATGACTTTTTGGCCCAAATGTAACATAACGAGACGGTTCCCGCATCACCCGTCTGTAGACCTATTCCCAAATATACAAGAAATGTACGTTCAACATAATCGCATCAAATCATGTTTCCTGATAGCACTATGTATATGGCATTTCTGATATTTCAATCGCAGCTTGGTCAGTCCCAATTTTGAAAGATCCGGTTAGCACAGAGGTTCCCAACCTGGGGTGCGCGAAGGAATTTTGAGGGGTACGCTGAATATGGGAGATATATTATAATTCAATTTTACTTTCATTACTTTCCTGTTCATGGGTCAGTTGAACTGTTAATCTTTGTGCGCATTCAGCATTGGATCGTCATCATTTGGCCTTGAAGCAACCGTTGTTAATTAGCGACCACCAACTCGACCCAAACCACTTCCTTATATGAATCCGAATTCTCCTCTATAGTAATGATTAAAGGCAAAGTAAAGTTTTTACACAATCGCGCAAAGTAGTGCTGAGTTAAATTTTTGTGTTATTCAATTACGAATTTCGTATATTTCTACGCGTAATTAAATTTTAGCATGATATAATTCTTATTATTTACATGTTGAATGAGGGTACGCGAAATAATGAAAATTCCTATGATTTTCTAGTTTGGGGGTACGCAACATGAAAAGGTTGGGAACCCCTGTTTAGCACCAGCCTTCTGTTCCAACTCTGTCGTAAGCAGTGTCGTGCATGTAGTCTTGCATTCATATTAGCCATGTAGTATGCATGTACATACTTGTCTGGATTGCGTCATTTGCAAGCAAATTAATCAGAGCAGTACTCATCCCATTTCACAAAAACTTCAATCCATTTTCAGGTATTTTCTCCTGTTTCCTTGTGTCGACATATGGAAGGTGAGTATTGATTGCCAATTTCTTCTCCATTATTTAATTTACATCAGCGAGCAATTTTTTTATCCTTGCTTTGTCAAAGTAGCTTTGTTCATTGCTTGCTGTTTTGTATAATCGACGGACAAAGAATTACACCATTATACTCGGGGTCTCAGGACCTGCTCGATGACAAACTTTTGATGAAGTGTCAGAACTCCGAAACGTCAGGGAATTGAAAAGATAAACATTCTGATCTCACCTGGTTCAATTACATCACGACATGATACAAGATGCTTTGGTGGACCATGGATTCCTTAATAGTGGTGGCCACTACTATTAAGGAATCCATGGATGGACAATCGATCCCCGTTACTTGCCTTAATGTCGGCGTCACAACTGGAGTTTGACTATTGGAATATCAAGACTTGTGCCTTCTAGGAGACTTTATTAAGTTTGCACTTGGTCCTCTTTTTACGAGGGGCAAATTGAATAATAGCGGTTTCCTGATATATTTATCCGGTTGGCAATTTAGATGGGGGAGGATAATACCATAAGACCAGCATACCGGTGCACTCAATGAAACCGGAAAGGAACATAGCTGTTCTTCTGAGGAAGGTCCTCATCAAGCTCCTCAACGTGAAGGAATTATATATACATGTACTATACTTTGCCAATTCACAATGATTGAAATGATGCCGTGACTCAAGGCATTTAACCCTATCTGACCTGGGCTTTTTTAACTGTCTCAGCCTGGGGAGGGGCCGATTCCGCCCCCCCCCTCAGATTTCCTAAACTAAATACTCAAATTTAATGAAATTACATGCATATTATATTTTGGGCATGATCTTTTCAGTGGTGGAGTCGGTTTTTCAAAACTTTAAGTTCTCCATGCTATAAGTAGCAATTCAAAATTTGAAAGTGCATTTTTTACAAATTTTAGATACTTTTTTATTGTTGCAAAACCAATCGCTTCGGAATGTCAGTAATACTAAAACATAACGCGAAAGTGTTCTATCTGGCATGTTTCTTGCTATATCAATGCTAGTTTATTGCTTTTATTCATACATGTATAATAATGCTGTATGAATAGTATTTCGAATTTCAAACATTGAAACAGTAAAAAGTCTTTTTTTCATCAGATAAATTGACATAAATTTCATTCCAAATTGGCTATCTATCATTATATAGAATATACTATCACAAAGAAACCTAAATGAGGACAAATACGCAATTATTACAGTGATGCGTTTTTCCAAAAGTTTCATTATTCGTGTAAAAAATGAGAAAATGTTCATTATTCTACTATTTATTCATGAGTAGTATATGGAGGATATAAGACTAAAAAGCATTCAAATACTATCCCAATATCATATTACAAATAGCATTGATGTTATCAAAATCATTAATCTGTGTCTATCATGCAACACTACATTAATTTATTCGAGAAAAAAGTTTGAAATGAGAGCAGAAGGTAAATTCCAACGATTTTTAGGCGTCGTAACTAGTTTTCATTTAGCTCGTACGGCCAAAATTAAATCTTTTACTCCCAAAAGATGCGCAATTAAAAGTTAGGAAAAGTCACGGAAGGTAGACTTCTCACACAAAGACGTTCAGCTGTGGGATTAAAAGTATCTAGGGCGGGCCGAATCGGTCCCTCCCCAGGCCAGATAGGGTTAAATGACATTTTGGCAGTAAACGTGTGGCAGGTTTATAGAGTGTTGTCAAGCATTATGTAAAGAATCACTTGTGCAAATTAAGAAGTTTGCTAACTAGCATTTTTCAAAACCAAAAAATGACAAACCGTCTGCTACATTTAAAAACTTACTTAAGAATACAATCTTATTAACAAAATAGTAATAATTCAGTTATTTGAACTCTGTGGTTGTAGTGCAATTTATTTGAGAATGTAATGTTAGCGAAGCATTCGACTTTCATGGTTTTTGGTTGATGAATGATTATCAAGCAAACGTGACAAAGTGCTACGTTTGCAAGTACACTTTGACAAGAACTTGTCACGAACTTGCAACAAATATTTGCCAGCGATGTAAGCAATACATAAGCAACCTCAGATTAGAAATTCATTTCTGTGGTCAGCAGACATTAAGACTCGAAAATGGATGTTCTAGAGCAGTCAAAAGCAAAGCAGGAGCGAAATTGGATTGCTATGGTTAGGCCTAAATGTCAGTTTTGTTTGACCCAAGCAGAAGACATAATGAAAGGTGAATCATATTCTTTTCAGTCGCAAACGTGAGCGGCAACGTTCGGTCAATGCTTGATTATTATATTTCATGATTGAAATTTTTTCATCAGCGGTTGACCGAGAAGCCCTGAAAGCAAATTGAATATGCTTTCAATGAAATACTAAAGAGATAAAGCTACTGATATCTGACTTTTCGCTTTGCCTAAATCAGTGAGACTAGAATGGACATCAATGCCGGTTCGTTGATGGTCTTTCAGGTCAATGTCCGTTCTTGTCCTATATTTTTATAGAGCATCGGATTTCTACGGATAAAATCACATTTCATCGCTTAATAAACAAATGTGGATAATAGTAATATCAATGACTGGCATATTCTAAATTGCAAGTAGCAGAAGGAATTGCGTCGACATATAGAAAAAAATTCTTCGATCATCGATGTAACATGTTTAGACAAAGTTGATTAAAACCATGCCATAAGAAGGGTTTATTTGATTCATGTAATTTTGCTTCGCATTCATAAATGTTTCATTAAACGTCAGCTGTTTTGTGTGGGACACAGATGACTTTCTGGAATGTGCTATGTTGCTTTACTGTTGATCTAATACTTTCTCTAGGCAGATGTGCTATCCCCAAAAAAATCAGTCAATCTGAAGCCGCATGTTTTTGTGATTAAGGCATAAGCGAAATTAAGCTATATCCAACATGCTTTTCAAGAATATTTGCATGAAGAAAAAATGATAATTCAGGCGTAGCTGAAAAGTAACGGAAGCGGAAAATATGCAGATGACAAACATTGATTTTAATTACTACGCGATCACATTAGTTAGTAGGCGTATATTCCTAGTGAAGACTTAATTTGCAAACGTGTCATTGCATAATCATGCCTCATAGCACATATTCACTCTGCAAAAAATAGCACACACGAATAATTTAATATTGGCCTATCGAATCTTCAATGGAAAAATGGGAATATCTGAAGAGCTATTTTGCCCGATGTCGGAAAGCATCATCAAACTTAGGTTCACAATTATGACATGAACAGAATTTGATCAATTTGCGGGATGGGGTCAGACGTGCTTTCTGTTAACAATTTGTGTGGTTGAGTGCTAATGAGTATCCAACAAGTGTTTCATGATATTGGTGGTCTATTCAACTAGGAGAACTCCGCTTCGAACAATTTTGGTACATGTTTTGAAAATCTGTTTTATTCAATTTTAAAGGTTTAAGCATTTCATTCAAATGATGATTTAAACCATTCACTAAGCCAATCCCAAATGAATTCAGGCAAGATATTCAGTCCTTAAGGAAGTCTCACTTTGATTCACATACTGAGTTTTCACCGCACAACGAACCAGGGTTGATTTAATTCTATGCGGTAATTAAGAAAAAGCGATTTCATCCAGTCAGCCTGCAAAATGTCTTGATCCAGGTATTCAGATTGCACGCTATGTCCCGATCAGAATTGATAAAATGTAAACTTACCAGCTGTGAGGAAAATGCTATGAAGAGATGTTCAAAATTCATTCAAATGATGTTTCAAAATATATTCAAAATGAGATGTTCATTGATGCTTTCGCTCCACGCATTGGGATTCCAAAATCACGAAGAAATCCTTACTCAGAACCGCGGCATTGAAGAATCCTATATATACCATTCTACCGTAAGCTAATGACGTTGATAACGACTTCGGCCAAATGAGAAGAATTCTTCCTGTGCATCTAAACATTGGGATTAGACTTGAGCCACATTCAGATAAAGTCGGCCTTGCTAAAAACTCTGATTATTTTCCGTAAAGAAGTAAAATTCGGGATTGGCTTAATTTGTAATCCCGTGATTGTATATTTTGCCATAAAGTATTATCGTCAATGTTTATCCATAAAATGATCACACATGCAAGTATAGTTTTAGAAAATCAAGCTCGCATTCAATTCTAGAACATTAATCCAGATGACTCATCAAGAGGAATTGGAAGCACAACTTTGACTTATTATATTGATGTGTGAATAGCAAAGCTATCTGCTGTACGCGAATTCATGGAAGTTTATAATCAATATTTCTAATTCTAATATTTAGTTAAAAATCTCAATCCAGGAATTTCACCCTCAAGACAGACTTGGAATTGGGTGCCCTTTCTATCTGCTTTAACAAAACAATATCTGCATTCAAAACATACAGCAATTACACATGAAAGACAATATGCATAAATATCGATCTATGCTAACGGGTGAATGGTACTGTTAATCCAATTAGGTGTTGAGGCACTGCATTTGTCAGTGAAAAAATTCGATAACTCATTCAATTAACATTTGGACACTTTCGCAGATAGCCTACTCCACAAGATATCACAGCACATTAGGCAGGGTTTGGGAAGAATTCATTGCAGTTCAACGAGCCTCATTTTTTGCCAGTAATTAATTAATTAATGTAATTAGATCACATGACCAATCAATTAACTGCAATTGATTGACAATTAGTTGCAATTATTTTTAATCATCGACAAAGCTATGAAGAGCTGTCCACAAAATCACTTCATTACTGACATGTCAACTGCTTTTGACGGGAGGTAATTATTCATAGCCATGTTAAAACAAGTTATTCTGCTCCCTGTTCTTTTATTGCAGGATGAGGTAACCTTGGTTCACCAGCTATAACCATGAGTATGTCTCTATGAGACGAAACGTCGGGTTTTTATCAGTCACTTACTTGTTTTTATTTTAACTACATTACCTCATCCTGCAATAAAAGAACAGGAAGCAAAATAACTTGTTTTAACATGGCTATGAATCATTACTGACACTTGATTGATAAATACCTAGAAAGTTATTTCCATAACACAAAGGTCTACGAAGGCGCATTAAAACACTTGCATGAAATAGAGTTTATAGTCCGGCAGCCACAACGAGTTTCTGCAGGGAACGAGGTCGAAAATGAGACTTTTGCAGAATGATGTACATCTTGTGCCTACTACGAATTGGCACGTCTGCCGAGTTCTAGTGAGTTTCTCTTCCTGTCAGACAGGATCAAAGAAAAACGCATGTAAATCCAATGGGACGCAGATCGCAGTTTTTGGCTCAAATGAAATTTTCTATGTTTTCGCTTATCAGCTGGAAAGTATTAAGTCTAGAGTCATAATTTTTGACATGGAATGTCTACAGGTCATTTACTTTCATGTTCATGCATCCCTGTCTATGAAGCTAAACACATTTCGATTTGGCGAGCCTCTTAATGTTGGCAAACAAAAACATTTTGTGCTACTTTATCCACATTCAAGTTCCACATTCTCACATACATTGCCGATTAGATGTATGACAATAGCACATGCACATTATAGGAAAGGACCTGAAGACATTCCATGTCAAAAATTATGACTCTAGACTTAATACTCTGCAGTTGAAACATTGAAAATTTCATCCCAATCAAAAACTGCAATCTGCGTTCCATTAGATTAACAGGTGTCTTTCTTTGATCGTGTCTGACAAGAAGAGGAACTAATCATAGAACACGGCAGACGCACAGATTCGTTGTAGGCATAGGGTGCATATCATTCTGTGAAAGTCTCATCTTCGGCATCGTTCCTTGTAGAAACTCGTTGTGGCTGCCGGACTATTACCATACATACATTTTCCACATCATTATGCTCGTTGAACTAATTTCCATGACAAAACATGTAAATGAACTGACAATAATATCAAGCAATGACTGATGATTAATATTTACATTATCCTCTGTTACATGAACGCAATGTTTTCCAGTTAAGACACTGTGTTTCACTAGGTTTACCATAGTTTGAATTTATCTCAGATTATTGGAATGTATGAAACACATCTTAAGTGCGAGACTTTTAAATCAAAGCTTAAATGAATGCAACAGATTTTTAAGAGCAAGTTTCGAATTAGGCGTAAATCAAACTTTTCTGCGTTTTAAATACATGTAGGCCTATAGAATATTATATTATCGACTGCGCAAACCTGTATCTTATATTGTATACCTTATAATAATCGTTAAATAAATTGCTTTTTGACTTATGAATGATTGCAATTAATTGGAATAATTGGCAACTGATTCAATCAATTAATTGCAATTAATTTTCAATCGATTAATTTTTTCAGCCCATGAGTCATTGGGTCTCACAGGTCTGACACGAATCACATTACTGCGAGAATTATTTCAAATCAGTCACTTTCCTTTATAGACTGAAGTGCAAAGACGCTTCACCTGCCTTATGTCAAGCTTTAACGAAAGATCCGAACAGGCGAAGGCAGTACCGTATATTGCTGTCAAATTGCTCGTACTCCATCGGTGCATGCGATCAGTTGAGTCGTAAGTATCGCGGCTTTTTTATCTCTTTCTGACAAATTCCTAACATTCACTTCCCTAAACTTCAGGATGTCATAAAAACTGGGACACGTTCACCTTGGCCTGTGCCAGAGTGATTTCGACTCCAATGAACGTCTGGGCTGCAAGAGCGTATTGTCGGAATCATTTCGGACAACTGGCTACCCCGGTTTCCACCGATGAAGTCGATCGCCTCAATGATCTTCTGTAATTGCGAAATGTGTTTTCTTATTTTATGCATTTGTTACAACGATCATTCTTCTTCAGGCAAGAGGCCAACGTTTCTGAAGCGTGGATAGGAATTTACACGACACAAGGACGTGTCTTTGGTACCGAGTCCGGTGCCTTTATTGACGCGGCATTGCAAGAGAGAAGTAAGTGCAAAACATCAATTGCAATCCTCATCATTTCAACACAACCGTCACTCTTGTCATAAAGTACGGTCAACTCCGCATGTAGCGATCTCGTCACAGTTATTGTTCACAGTTATGTTGAACTACAAAATGAAGACTTTCTTATGACCGTAGCCCCTTCCTGTATACAATTGTACGATCGAATATTTATCATATTGACACATAAATCAAGTATTTCTATTCAGATCTATTAGATCCTATATACATGTAGATCTATTTATAAACAGTGGTCGTGTGGTAGAGTGCTCGCTCTGCATTCGGGAGGCCTATGTTCAAATTTAGGTCAACCAAGGACTTTTGAAATAGGCATATTCTGCATTCCCGCTTAACACTCAGCACGAAAGAAAGAGGTTGGGATTCACGGAACTTGGCCACATGGACTCCATGCTTAAATCCTTTAAACAATTGTTGACTTGAATTTGCATGTCTCGTCGAAGTGGTTGAGAAGGTATTTTAATAATAGCAGTATAATTCTTTACTCTGTCAATACCATCTTGTAAAATATCAAGTCTTCAGGCAATCATTCATGTAGTTAATTGATACATACGGAGTTCTTCATATTGTATGTACAACATGAAAACACAAGCTAGAGTTTTCCACTTAAACACTTTTACAGAACTGAGAGCGCATTTTTATCTGGATGTATTAGTGGTCTGAGTACCTGAACCTCTCACAAATTTATTTCGGGCTCGTGTTCGGGTTGATTTAAAATATTCGAGTTTTCTTTTCGGGCTATCAATTCACAATGCCTCGAAATTTCCTTTTCATTCAATTCCCTTCACAAAGGCTGACGCCTACCCTCACGAAAATTGTATATGGGAACTCATGGAATTTAATGCGGATTCATGAGAGCTCATAAGGTCTCATGTTTCTCATGATATTCTCATGAGAAACATATTTAACTCATGATGCTCTAATGAGAATATAATGAGTGGTTATGAGAACATTCATGAGGATTATATCTCATGATGCGTTCATAGGAAAATCATGAGCATTCATGAGGTTTTTGTGAAAATATATTTATAAGTAGTAAGGTATGCATGCTAGCCACGAAATGAAGAGTCATAAGAAAGCCTATTCAATTGATAAGAATCTCCAAGTTTAGTCTATAAAGGATATAAAGCAACAATATAGAATATATTATAACCATCAACAACAGCCTTCGCGAGATGATGCATGTATAATTTGACTTTACATATAAATGTTGAATGCAAGATGTTGAAAAAAAAATATATATATATACAATCACAGTTCAGTATCTTATCGCAATAATAATGGTTCACTTTTGCAAATATTGAAATAGCAGGCTATTGTGAGCATAGCGTGCTAATGCCGAGGAGCAATGTGAGGCTAAGAAAACCTCACAATTAAATGCCAGCAAAATAAATTTAGAAGTATGAAAGAGCAACTGTTAATCTACTAATGAGATTTTTATGAGAATTTCATTAAGTTTGTTGAGATATTTTATGCAAAACGCTCCAAATCCGCATGAAATTTCATGAGACAGTACATTTTCAATATTGGGAAGTACATGTTCGCTCTCCATAGTCGCATGCATTTGATTATTCATTGAATTTTTTCGGGTATTGTTCGATTTTTTACTATCTGCAAAATTTTCTGGCCGAGTTCAAAATCATGGTTCGTGTTCAGGCGAAAGGTGGTCGGGTTAGGGTTTCAATTCACAGCCGTTGCAAATCTCTAGTACCGTACATATATGAACTAATCAGTCATGTGTGTGAAGAAAGCGTAATGAACACAACTCTTCTATGTCGAACAATATCTAATGAGGTGTTATTCAGTTGATATTGTTGCTAAGCATTGAAAATTTAAAATCGTCGCTGATATACTTATAATCTATCATGTTGCCTTTCATTTTAGTCCACAGAGTGACACGAGGTGCACAATTTGCTGTCCTTAAGAAAGTAGGTGGTTTATCACAAGATGTAATGCAGAAGAAGAAGGCGTTCATTTGCTCTCGGCTCCCCAGCTCTGCATGTAGCGCGAATCCATGTGGCGAAAATGCTTACTGTGCATATTCATCTGGTGGTTATGGTTGCAAATGTGCCGCTGGTTATTCAGGAGATCCTCACGTCAGATGTACAGGTAAGAAAGAGCAGAAATTCTTTGCTTTAGACTTGTCAAGTAATTCATGAGAGCAAGTGACTTTGGGCAACCAGAATTATTTCGGGTTTGCCGAAAGTCATTGAAAGTTGAAATTCATTGATAGATTTATATGAACTGATTTACAAAACGTTCGACTCACCCTTGATACAACAATATGTCAATCTATTGAATCCATCAGCATTCATCGCATGTGTAGTCTGTCGTGATTGGGGACCGATTTACCAGCAAATTGCTCGAGGCCACAATTGATTAATTATCACACAATCGTTGCTAATCACATACCGGGTACTTTGAAATTTTGCTTGGTTTAGAGAATGTCAGTCTCATTTTTAGGCCTGGATAGAATCCTAAGGTGCTTGATGTGGAACCTCACATAGCTTCATAAACCATTATTCTCAAAAATTAAATACATGTACAATGTACACGCAGAATTTATTTGTAGAATGCACAGGGGGATTTATCTACCTCTTGTGAACAGTAAACCACTTATAGAAGGCACCATAATCGACTAAGAGGATCTTATTTTTTACGTTAATACTTCCAACATCTTTGCTGTGTGATTGTCAAGGGAAGGTAATTATATCTTTCTACCTTTGGAATTGCATCTGAAAGCATGTAGAATAAAAATGGGATCTTTTAAACATCTGCAAAAATGACATGTAAATTATGAAGATGTGCTAGGGAATAATCAAGAATGAAAAGATCATGCGCAAACAACAAGGTCCATCGACTGCATACAATAAAGAGAAATGCGAGTGAAATTCACGAAAAATCGACTGATTGAATAATGAAGCAAATGTTTGCACCAATATCGAGAAGACTCATGTTTTATTCACCAAGTTGCATAAATATCATTCAAAACATAAGGCGCATAGAGTACGTAAGTATATTAGGTAGAGTTACTTACTTACTTTCTCCTTGTAACGTCTTCTTTTCCTCTTCTGTTGAGGGTTGGACGATGTGAGACTTCTCCATCGAGAACGGTCCATAGCATCACTGGCAGATATTCCCATCTCCACCATGTCCTCATCATTGACGATTTGGAGCCATGTCTTCCTCGGTCTTCCACGAGGACGGGAACCTTCGACCAACACGTCGAGCACCTGCCTGATTGGTTCATCTGTATGTCAACGCTTGATATTACCGAACCACCTAAGCCTTTGCTCTGTTATTACTCCGTCTAACGGTGTGAGGCCACACCTGCTTGCCACGGTAGCGCTGTCGATCCGATCAGACAGTGAAATGCCACTCATGTAGCGAAGCATTCTTCTTTCACATGACCAGAGTTGTTGAACCAGCTGTTGAGTGAGGTTCCAGGATTCAGCACCATTAAAAGAAGTACGGGCCTAATGCAAGAGTTGTATACGTTGCCTCGGCACCGCAGTGGAATGTGACGGCTTCTGAGCAGACTGGCGACGTCCTTCCATCTGCGCCAGGTTGACGCGATTCTAGCACGAACGACGCATTGAGTTGCTACTCAGTATAAATTAAATCCCATCTGCCGATGTAGTTTCGATAATACTATGAACTCGAGCAAATATTTGTAGCTTTAAAGAAATTGCCATGGAATTGACTGATCATGATAGCAATACCGAAGAAATAGTAGAATTTTGCAAATCCTTTTTTGCAAAAAAATTCCAATAATGTCATTCAATCAAATGACATGTACAATATACAGGGCGCTCAAAATAACCCAATTTACCTTTAGTTACAGCCGCCTCTGAAAAAAGTTGTTCAAGTGAAAGGGGAGAGAGATTTCATCATATTACAGTACAACAGTGGCGGCTCGTCAGAGGAGGCGAGGGAGGCATTGCCTCCTCATGATTTTCTGCGGCAAAATATTTTATATTCCTGACATTTTCTACTCTATTTTGTTTAATTCATTAAAATAGTAACATTGATCACATGGCAACACGCCTCAGCCGAGCAGCGCAGATATCAAACTCGCTGTATCACAACACATGGAGGCGTGCCTCACCTCACAGTGTTATACGCGCTAGAGAACTTTGATGACACGTGATTGGCTGATTCATTCAGCTGCTTGTTTACAATGTAAAAGGGAGGCATGCCTCAGCCATTATTCGCGTTCGACGTTCGGTACTGCTGCTTCGATATGGCGTCCGCTGCGAATGAAATATGCACAGCAGAGGAGGTTTCCTATGTGGACAGCATTCTCGAAAAGCCGTTTTCTACGATAAAGTTATCGATGAATTTGCATCTATGAAGCAGCGACGAATAGAATTTTTGTACAAATAAATAAGCATTACAATGCCATGCTAAACTCATTTTGTGTTGTCATTTTCAAAGTAGGGCCTATTTTACATTATAATTTACTAGGCCTATATTGTATGACTTATTTCGGCGAGCACATACCTTTAATTTTGGGAATTAATTGATTTTAAAATATCCATTTGTGAAGCGTGTCAAACTACTTCTGGCTTTTGCTTCATAGTTAAAATTTAATTGCTAATTTTTCACTTTTTGCCTCCTTATAGAAAATACCCACGAGCCGCCACTGCAGTACAACATTGATCAAATCACCCTATGACCATAAACGACTATATATCTGAGTAAATCACATATTATTTGGTTTACACATTGTCATCATAATTTCTCATATATTTCCCCTCATGTTGTCTGCATGGATTTTAATTCGCTAAAGTAGATTGATTACGTACGATAATGTGGATATGTCATTCTCTCTGGCAACAAAGTCAGCCAACTTCTCCATTTCTGGTGGCAATTTTTAATAAGCATGTAAGGTAATGAAAACCAAAAGGTAATGCACGCTTGTTTTATCATTAGAAAGAATTTAAGCGTAGTAGGCCATGCCAATATCATTGTATATATAATATATATAAAATAATATATAAATATAATAATATTTATTTTACGATAATAATATAAAATATCAAGAACATTTTCATGATCTTCCTTTACCTACTTTTTTCGAGATATATGAAATCAATTTCTATATTCGTAGTGATCAAGGTGATCGCTATATACTTAACATGTCTAGGTAGATTGTAGCAAAGTGCAGTTTGTTATCCACTCAGATGCTGAAAGGTCAGTGCTCGAATCTGAGGCCTTAGTTTCATAGCTCCCACTCTTCTACCTCTTGCGAGACGTGAGACGAGAGATGGGCGAGCAATATTGCGTTTCATTTAGCGACTGCTTTTAATTGAAAGAAGGACATTGTGAAGAGTGATGTCATACTATTCATTATTACAGCACCTTGCATCTGCAAAGCAATTGGTGATCCTCACTATTCGACTTACGATGGTCAAACGATTCATTTTATGGGTTCCTGCAAATATGTACTTTCGAGATCAATAGACCAAACCAGCAAAAATAACTGCTCCTTCAGCATTGAGACCAAAAATGAGGATCGAAGAATCGGCAAGAATTATGACTTTGATGTCTCATGGACCAAAAATGTCATCTTCAAATTTCAAGGGCATACGGTAGAATTACGAAAGAACGGCATTATTATCGTAAGTTTTGTTTAATCAATACTTTGCATTAAATTTTCAAATAAAATGAGATCTAAATTTTAAATTCTCGATTTTCTGATACTCATAAGGACACCTAGCAATGGAGCAAATACTGTTGCTTCTCCTTCATGCAAATTATATGATATTTTCAGTTTTCATATTAAAAAAGATATTTACTTTGACATGGCTTTTAAAAGAAGTAGAGCGTCGAACAATATGTCCTAAAATATAAAGTAATAAAAGATGTATCACACAATTTTATTACTATATATTATTATTCATTTATAGCATTTTTACTACATCTATCGCCTTATAATTGTGACTGTGCTGATTTTAGTGACTTAATGAATCATTCAAGAAAAGTAAGTTAACCAATTAGATTTGAAAATTATAATTCATTAGTAGACCTGTATATGACGTGGGTGAAGTTGAAGGAACCCCCAAGCGGAACCGTTTATTACTACGGCGGGATTCAGTTCGAAGCAAATTCAACTTTATCAAAATGGGACAAAATTCCACCAATTCGCATTCGTTTTTGAGAAATTCAAGTTTAAATATATAGGTGGTTCCGTTGTGAAGTTAGCGGAACCAATTTCTCAGTTTCCCTGATATCAAATTTCCCTGATATCAAGCAAATCAATTTTATTTTGTCACTACTTTATTCAATTTTTGCGCTGTTCAGTAGCAGATGCTTCATTTTTTCACAATAATGCAGTTAAAAGCCGCAATATCGCAACATTCATGCATGTGTGTGAAGCTAGCGGAACCACCCAGTGAAACCACTTTTTATTACAGCATGAATCTATTCGAAACAGTGTTTGTTTTGTCAATTTGAGCCTCCTGATTATGAATCTGGGTTCAGATTATACAAATTCGGATTCGTTTTTGAGAAATTAAGGATTAAATACAAAAGTGGTTCCGGTGGATCGATCCGCTAACTTCACACAGGTCTGTAAAGTATATGTTCTTTTCCGATAAATCCATGTGGAATAGAGGCGACATTTTTAAAAAAATTATCTTTCATTTTACGGCACACTCATGTGAGTGCGAGGATCTAGCAGCATAACCTTTTGTCTCTTGGCCTAGCATTTTATCATCCCTCTATTAAAGCAGGCGAATATCCTACGCGTACTTTAATATCAATATAATATTTTGTATGACATCCTCTTTTCAATACATTTACTTTTTGCCGATATTCATTTATTCATGTGAATAGACTGACAAACAGACAGGTTTAATGAGATTTTCCCGAAAAACTAGGGCAGTTAATTCTTAACTGATATGTTGACTTCAAAAATTTAGACGTAAACCACATTAGGCCCAATAGGTTGAAAACGATTGCGATGCTGCTGTATATTGTTAGACAATCATCTGATCATGAATTCCTGGCGATTTATTGATCAATTTCGATATGATGGATCACACTTTTGATCGACTTCATTAAAATGTTTTATTTAAATGAAGGCAGCGTCTAACATGTATGAAATCTAGCGCAGAAAACGATTGTAGTATTGAAACTATTATTCAGTCAACTGATGAAAAGTTGCAGGCTATTTATTGATCAGCATTGACTCAACCGCTAGCTGAAAGCTGCTATGTGGTTGCCACATCGGCAAACCTATGTCTTCACTTTTATCTTTCATGCATGTGCTCTTCATCAAATCATCGTCCTCGGTTAAATTTCACAGCTCTTCCTTGAGAGACGGTTTCACTTTCAAGTTCTTGAAAACAAAATTGATTTGAGTGACAAAAAATGATTTTTGGAAAATTGAGCTGGAGAAAGTGAGGAATAGACTCACAAAACTCTTGACTGAGACAATTAGACATATCGCGGAAACAATTAAATTGCTAACGAGTGGAGTAATTGAGAGTTCGTGGACAATGAATCAGGGATGCGGAGTCCTAACATATTTATAGGACTCTGACTCCGGGTGGCAAGTATATCAGCCTTAGTTCTGGTAACCTAAATCATAGATCATTATACAGTGCGCGACACCAAGTTGGAAACTTGGCATAAATCTACGGACACGTACATTTTTCAACACCTTCTAAATTTCTTTTGCTATTAGGAAATATCGACAAATCTATAATCATCTGAAAGAGAATTTTCAGAGCTATTATCTGAATGTTGTTGAATTAATTGTTTTTGAAATTGGTGGTTCCTAGAGGCCCATAAACCCGAAAGCCCCAAATTTTCTTTGACTTGTTTTGACAAGCACATAAATCAATTTGAAACATTCTCCTTGTGATATTCAAAACCGTCACAAGATTGGCTTTCAGAAAATATATAGTTTGACAATATTTTTTCGAAGTTTATAGGGAATATTTTGAAAGTAGTATAGATAGAAGATGTGGCGATTTTTTCATTTTCAGAATGTGTTGCGATAATAACAGAAATAACGCTGTTAACTAACTGGTGGCATTTAGTTACCTCAAAAGTAGTGTTTTCTGCTTTTGTTGGGTAAATTTAAGGCCCTTCGAAGAAATATTCTGAAAATGAAAAAATCGCCACATTTTCCATCTATACTACTTTCAAAATATTGCTTATAAACTTCGAGAAAACACTTTCAAACTATATATGTTATGAAAGCCAATCTTGTGACGGTTTTGAATATGACAAGGAGAATGTTTCAAATTGATTTATGTGCTTGTCAAAACAAGTCAGAGAAAATTTGGGGCTTTCGGGTTTATGAGCCTCTAGGAACCACCAATTTCAAAAATAATTAATTCAGCAACATTCAAATGATAGATCCGAAAATTCTCTTTCAGATGATTATAGATTTGTCGATATTTCCTAATAGCAAAAGAAATTTAGAAGGTGTTGAAAAATGTACGTGTCCGTAGATTTATGCCAAGTTTCCAACTTGGTGTCGCGCACTGTAGGCTTACCTGAGCCGGATTTTAGTGATCATTGCTGTATCAAATCAATCATCTTCTATGAAAGTTTACCAACTTTGCACATCACTTGTTGATGTGTGCTTCACACGGTTTTTCTCCAGTCTCTACCAGGCAGGAAAATCCCCATCCTTCTTCAAAAAATATGAGTACACTTTCGATTTTAATATGCGCTTTAGAGGAGCCATCACATACACGATTAACGTCTGGGTAAGAGGTAATGTTCTCAAGCAAAATAATATTTTACTTTTATCTCCGATGTGACCTTTCGTGCGCATGTGTGATCGAGGCTAGGAAGGCTTGTCTTCTCTGCTAAATCACCGAGTGAAACGACAATCCTTTTTCACTATCACGGTTCATTTTCTCAACTATTACAACTTTACATGCACTGCTGTCACTGTACTTTTATTTGACTGAGAAAGTTGACATCAAGACAGTGACAGCTATCCACGAGGATAAATAATTTGTTTGTATTATATTTCGGGTCTAGTTATACGCCGGAGTCCAGAGTCCCATTATTTGATAAGACTCCGACTGCGACTCCAGCAAAAATGATAAGACTCCGGGACAATGAATGCATCATTCAACAATGCAGTGTCTTGAGACACATGACGTGAATATGAACTCGTAAATCTTAGAGGTGTTCAATGATCTGCGATAAGGAAACAGCTGTCAATCTCTATATTACAATTTGTAATGTAAACTGAGGTCATTCAAAAAATTGCTTATAGACGATAGGTACTGATTTATTATTGTGCAATACACACACGATATTTCATGGTCTAACCAGACCACGTCTTCAGGCAACAATGACAATCGAAGATTCACGAAACTGCATCACAGACACATCGACATAACTTACACATAACTTACAGACTAAAAATGCTAGCTATATTTTGGCATGTAATGGTTATCCAAGAAATTTTGTACAAAAAAGTTCATTTCGTGTCACCCAAACGCGCAACCATGAAACTTTTGAAAATAAAGTTGTACTGCCATATATTGCCTCTGTTTCTGAGGCCATTGCTCGTTTTTTGTATCGCTATAATGTATCAGTCTTTTATAAGCCAATTTGTAAAATGAAAGATATTTTGAAATTGCCAAAAGATAAAGTTGAGATGTCAATTTTACGAGAATATATTTAAAAAGTTCCTTGTGCTGAATGTGACAAAGTTTATATAGGACAAACCGGCAACAATTTTTTGAAACGCGGTTGAACCAGCACCGCTCAGCTCTGAGATTAGTACATCCTGAAAAATCTGCACTAGCCGAGCACGCGTTCAAAGAAGATCATCAGATTGATTGGAGATCCGCTGAGATTATTTGTCGTGAGGCCAATTACAGAAAGCGTTTGTTTCTTGAAGCATGGCACTCCAAAAGACAACCTTGCCTCAATCGATGTGATCTATTTGTTCCTTCATTATATGATGAACTGTATAATTCCAAGTGACTTTTGCTATTAACTTCATTAATTTTGAGACATTTTTTGATTTTTGATTTTGCAATTACATGTATATACTTTCGATTTTCACTATTATTATTGACGCTTCAGTATTATTATTGACTTACTGATTGACTTATTGACTTTTGACTTATTATCCCGGTGAATCCGGGGATGTGTTTTTAAAATGCCTTGCTGTTGTTATAATTGTTGGCACTCAGCTTTAGTGTTCTATTTTCTGTTTCACGCAATGACGTCATACAGTCCTATATCTACATGTCCGTGTCTTTCATCTCTACAATATTGATTTCATGTGCAAATTCGATGTGTCTGTGATGCAGTTTCGTGAATCTTCGTTTGTCATTGTTGCCTGAAGACGTGGGGCCTGTTCTACGAATCGTCATTTGTCAAACCTTCATTTCAGCAAATATAACGGATAGATGAAAGCGAATTAAGACGGTTTAATGAACTATCTTAACTGCGTTCTACCAAGTCTTCATTTATCAGTCATCTTTGTCTCTTTCATCTAACTGTCATTTATCTGTGATTAGTTAAAAGGGCGTCATTTATCTGTCATGATAGCTTCGCAGATCTCTGTAATTAATGCTCATGAACAGTTTGACCGAAATTACTATAAGAAGTCTGCACGTGTGTCTGTAGAATCATAAGTCTAATATCATGCCGATGCGCTCTGCACGTTGGCAGACGGACGAACTTAATATTCTGGTAGACTTCTACTCTGAGCACTATGCTGTGCTCTCATGCCAGAGCACAGATCTTCTGTCACTCCAGAGAAAGAAGGTTGCATATGGAAAATTGGTTGATGCAATCAACGCCATCAGCTCCAACGGAAGAGATGTGTCAAATGTGAAGACCAAGTGGTCGAATGAGACTTCTAGAATTAAGATCCTGGGAGACAAATGGAAAGATCTGCAAGTGGAAATGGGCACAACTGGAGGTGGTCAGGTGGAGCATGAGCATCTCTTTCAGAATTTATCTCCGCTGGACAAGAACATTGCGAAGCTGCTACAGGGGTATTGCAGGAAGCTCGGATGACACATTTCAGAGGTCAACAAAAGAGAGTGCGCCATCCAACAGTATGGTGCCAGGAGCTGCTGCAGAGTCGAGTTTGACTGAGTCCCCTGTTGAGTGCCTGAGTGAGTCCCATGTTGAGCCGGTTTCAATGGAGGCGAAATCTACAGTGCCGACAAAAAGAACTCTCCCGATTGATGAAATTGAAAGAATGATCGAAAATAGAGGAAAAGAAGTTGAAGACTTTGGAGGACATACTAGTGGTGAAGAAGGAGAAAGTTTCCGTAATGAAAGATGAATTAGAAATCCAAAAAAGAAGATTGGCAATTGAGGAGCAAAAATTGGCTTACCTTCAGTGCTCTTGCAGTTTTCGTGACAATTATACATGTAGATATGATTGACTTTGTTTCTTAATAAATGTACATGAATACGTGGAATACTGTTTTACTTCTTCTGTGATATGCCGATATGCACTCAGAATATAGTTCTCCTTATATGCTAGCAGGTCTATATTCTTACGGTAGATGCAAAACATACTAATATTACTGATAATTACTAGGGTTGTGCGCTAGCCGCACCGGAAAGAACCGGTGCACCCACAGAATTAGAATGTTTAATTGTATCACTTTGCTAGAAGTGCAAACTGATTCAAACAAATGGCACATGCAGGAACTTAATAAGTGGGCAAAAAGAAATGTTTAATACCTTGCGGAGATAGGAAAAATAGTCGTGCGTCGCTTGCGGATTGCTCTGAATTCCTTCAAAATGCTCCGATCCACACGATTCCTTCAGATTCGAAGAATTCAGATCATTGAGCAAAAATTTTCTCGATAATGTTGGGTCCTCCGATCATTTTAAAAAAAGTTGGCAGGCGCATGAAAAAACGTTCACTAACTTTTCTGTAGAACTCGACATCGTGTGTGTCTCTTTGCTGTGTGATCCGGTTGATAACAGTCACAGAAACTTCGCACAACTTGGCGTGTGTACTGGCTGCCGTCGTCCGTCGTGGCCGCCGTCCGTTTCTGCATTGAGTAACATTTCATTCATATCAGCGTATTCATCCTCATCAAATGGAATGTTTTTTTCAATGGCGATGTTGTGTAACAAAATACAAGATCTTATTATCTTGCACGCCTTTGCTGGTTTATATTCCATCGTGTTCAATAAGACACGAAATCGGCCTTTCAAAAGTCCGTTGCATCGCTCAATGACGGATCGGTATTTGGAATGCCTTGCTTGATATACTCTTTCTTTCTCCGTGTTGGGATCAGCTAATGGAGTCATGAGCCATCGTCTTAGAGGATATCCAGCATCGCCCAACAGCCAGCCAGTCGGGGGGTCCAAAGTAAAGCGTCTACATAGCTCAGAATCTTTCAAAATGAATGAGTCATGAGCTCCCCCAGGAAATTTGACCAGACAAGTAACACATTGAGTGATGACACTCCTTTGCGATTGATATATGGAAACGGATTTATGCTTTAATACGGATTACGGATTAATATCCTTTCACGTCGCATAGAGCGTCGTGAGCGTCGTCGTAATAATAGTAGATACATTGCTAGAGTCCTTCTCGTTTCAGATAAATGACGGATAAATGTTGGTGCAGACCTTCATTTATATCTTGTCTCTGATCAAACTGAACTGTTCTTAATGACAATGGAATGAAAGATTGATAGAACGCTTATTGATGACAGATTAATGACACTTAAATGCCGGCTTCGAATATGACGATTGCAAGAACAGAACAAATGAAATGACAGTCTAAAGAACTGTCATATTTCTAAATGACGATTCGTAGAACAGGCCCGTGGTCTGGTTAGACCATGAAATATCCTGTGTGTATTGCACAATAATACAGATTGTTTCATAAAAAATGGATCACGCTTAAACATCGCCTTAACTTCAACTTTGTCTAACTCCGCCAAACTTGAACGAATTTCTCTGAAATTTGGAAGATATGTCAGTTGTGCTTACTAATATCATTGTTGGAAATTTCAAGCATGAATATTGAGTTGTTTTCCTGTTATAGATAAAAAAGTAGTAGATAATTTGATCTTCATTTAGCAATGTTACACAAAATCATACCTCACTCTTATAAAATTACATTTGTTTCCTTTGTTATGTAATATGTTGTTCTACAAGCCAAAAGCTATCAAGCAAAACAAAAATAAAGAAAATCGGTCAATCAGAGCCAGTACAGCACCATTATTCATCAACAATAATGTGACTCCTACATGTGATTAAGTGGACTTCATGTTCCATAGCTTCCTGACTTCGTTGCGGTGGTGTTGGCAGCACTGCTGATTGCTTTCAGCTAGAAATCTATCTCTTACCGGTTGAAAACAATACAAAGCACAAATGAACAACAACGAGATCGCATTCACAAAAGGCAAAGTGTCAGGCTTGCTAGAACTAGGGTTTTCTTTGCGAGCTACAAGCAAGCGACTAAATGTCCCTTACACAAATGTGCATCGATGACATAATGATGATTTTCGACTCTGTCGTAAAGAAGGCTCTGGCCGTCCACGCAAAACATCCAAACGTAGAGACCGCCTAATTTTGAGATTTGTTAAAGTTGATCCAAGTCTCTAGTTAACTGAGATGGCTGCACTAGACTCGTCCATTTCTAAGTCCACTATTCGTAGAAGACTTATTGAGTCGAATTTCAAGAGCTGTAAGAGGCCCTCTCAGATCGAATTATCAGATCAGCATACAAAAAGACGTCTCAGATGGGCAATGAGTCATTGTCACTGGCGAAATCAATGGGATCGGGTTGTCTGGTCTGATGAGGCATCAGTCCGTCTGAAGGATAGTGATGGTCGATTGAGATTATGGATAAAATCTGATCAGGAAATTCCGAGACATTTACATCGTCCCCGGGTACAAGGTGGTGCGACTCTACTGATTTGGGCTGGCATTTGGACCAATGGCCGCTCTGAACTTCACATACAGCAAGGAACCATGAATTCTGAACACTATGTGAATGTTTTACGAATGAACATTGGCCAAATGACAGATCAACTTGGTGATCCATCGACTTGGTTATTTATGGATGATAACGCTACGTATCACAGGAGTAGTAGAGTCAACTTATGCAAGTCTCAATTAGGGCTTAGGACATTATCTTGGCCAGCTCGCTCTCCTGATCTGAATCCCATAGAAAATGTATGGAGTATTCTAAAACGTAACGTTTGTCGTTCACTGCTACCTACAGATGGTGTATCACAACTTACGTCACTGTTAAAAAGAGAGTGGAGAAAGTTAGATCAGTCCAAAATCAACGATATCATCGAATCAATGCCTAGACGAATTGGTGATGTCATTGACAATAAGAGTGGGGCCACAAAATATTAGCTTCTTAAGAACCGTTACTGTATCATAGCTTATCAGATTATATAAGGACATTTAAATATATCAGGGACATGAAATAACATGAAAAATGCTTTCTGTATCATACTTATGTTTTATTTAGTCAAATTTTAGGATGATCCACTTTTTATGAAACGGACTGTATTTATTATAAATGTCAAAATATTTTATTAACTACGGTATCTCTTGCGTGAAATGTTATCAAAATAATTCTAAGCAATTTTGGGTAATTTTCAAGTAGCTTATAAAAGTCCCACGTAATTTTTGCATTCTTTAACACAATCGCTGTCATTCTTTAGTCTTGCATCTTCAAGGGAGCACGACATATCTAGAAAATAGAGAGTCGATCTTCTATTTATTCAATTAAAGTGGACATCATAATTTTTTCCTTTATGAAAGTCCGAATATGCTGCATCGAAGAGAAACAGGGTTGGCTTTTTGCCGGCTAAAACTGGTTTTTGCCACTAAGTGGTAAAAACCAGGTAAAAAACCGGCAAAAACTGGCTATAACTAAAATTCCGAAAAATCAGTCTATTTCTTCGCGAAATGATCAACAGCAAGTGGGGGTTTAAGCTCTACGGTGCATGCGGGTTTGCAGTTTGCAACTCATATCTTCCAAAAACATGACATTCATTCTGTGATGGAACCACATGATATGTTTTTATAACGAACGACAAACGATGTTGTCTTTCTTTACGATTGCTCTGCCCTTTTCTTGTGATTTAAGAACAAATGTAGACTTCAGCACCATTCTGGCTCTTTGGTTCATGTAACAGAAGTTGTTAGATACTCGCAGAATTATCATCAAATGAATGAAAAAATGAAAATAAATATATGAATATAACTGGTTTATACATAGAACTAAATTAAGCAAACCACTTTATTCATGTGAACGAGCATCAATAATCCCACTGTCATTCTTCTGTGTTGAGTGTTCAGCAAGAATGTAGAGTGTATTTCAATAGTAGCTTAGGCTTCATCAGATCTAGATTCGAACCCAGGTCTCATGAACGCAGAGAAAACATTCTATCAAAAAGTCTCTGCACCGGAAAATCTCACCTCCCAAATCAAGCAATGTGCAACAATTACTTAGAATACATTTCTACTTTTTTTAGAAATATACTAAATGTACTAATGCTTGTGACTAGCAGGAAATCATGATTTGTAAGAACAAATAATAATTAAATAACATAGTTCGCACCAGCAATCTTGATAAAGTGAGGTATAATGCATGTCTAAACAGCTTCAGTTATAATCTCAACAAAAGAACATGTCCAGTAAGCTGTAAAATTGATCTTGTTAATAGAATATGAGAGCGACAAACAATTTTGACAAAATATATATTTCCATATTTTGAGCTCAAATCAAAACTTTACTTTCGGTTTTAAATTCATTTAACATAACCTTATCCTCCAAATATGTGAGGGCAAATTACCATGAAATGAAAAATGTTGAAGGGCAATATTTTTAATCTAGTCCTTCTGAGAGTGCATGATAAATTTCATAGTAATATTCGTGTAATCACAATGGGTATGGGACATTTGCCACTGACTTAGAAGACAAGCTATTCTATGAGATCAGCAGGGAGGTTAATCGTAGAAATCCGAGGCCAGATTTCCACATTTTCCTACCTTTCTAGCTCCATGGAATGCCTGTTTTCATTCTTTGATATAGAGCCAAGTGATTTCCTTCCAGTATGGACGTCTGTTGCATCTTACAATGAATGAAATTCGTAAAGCAACAAAATGCGTGAACATTTCGAAGAAGAAAGCTTTATAACAATATTTTTTATAATAATTCATATTCTTACACCTATACTTGGAACATATTCTTGATTGAAATACGATATTGATAGGTTTGAATTGTGAAAATACAGGCCTAAATGTTTATCGAATGATGAAAAAGTAAAGTGAACTTATTGTGACTAATGTTCATCAATAAAGTAAGGAGTGACGATGATCCCCTATATTGTATGCACCCAAAAAACTTAAGTAGTAATGCTGGAAAAATAGTTTTAGCCAGTTTTAGCCAAAAAATGGTGACAAAAGCTGGTGGTTTTTACCGGCCAACCCTGAAGAGAAACCAAAAGTCAATCCTTCATGTGAACTATCCTTTATTAAGGCTAGATAGTATGGGACACAGACCGGTCCTCTTGAGAGGAAGATTACATTTCATGAATAGCTAGTCACCAATTGGTCCATTACTAACAAGTCTAGCTCCCTATTTCATATTCTTCGTGGAGCAGTTCCACGTGAGACGTTGTAGATCGATTCTAGAAAGTTCAGCACCTATACTGTAGTTTCGCATGTATTTTCTTTTCTTTTCCTCAAAGTTCATTACAGATATATTGTTATACAGTAGGCTTAATCTTAGTTTATTTTATGCAGTTAACTGAGATTCCTAGAGGATGATGATTTTCATTCAGTAGACCTCCAACTTCAGTAGAGCGCTGTTAAAAGGTCCAATGATGGCACGAGGTCAATACAGAGGAAACTGACTTGTTGATATTCCCTAATACAATGCAATAGGTATGTCATTCTACTTAATAATTTTTTTGTAGTAAGCATTTTACTAACCTATTTTGCCACTTCGGGTATGTTTTCGCTCTCAAACCGCGGGGTCTTATTTGCTCGCTACACTTTCCTCAATTTCTGCCTGTTGAGTAATATTGACGATGTTATGTAAACAAATAACCGATATAATAAATCTATCATTAAAATATTTGCCTTACTGCATTGGCCTAATTGAGTCGAATATATTTTATTTCAGCTTGATGGAGAGGAAGTTACAGAAATTCATAGTAAATCAATCACTGCGAAAAGGATCGACAACAAGAAAGTTGTCATTACAACTGCCCCAGAGTGCGGAATCACAAAGATCAGTTTTGATTCTACTAACGTTGAGATTAATCTCGATCGGAAAATATGGGAAAATAAAATCGAAGGTATATCATTGAAACAACCTATGTCATTTCTCATGATGACATGATTGTTAAATGCTGCTTCGTAGTCTTTCATACACCGTAAATCGCTCAATACCAACCAATCACATACGAAGGATGCATACCAAAATATTTCTTTGGTATATAGTTGCATGATTTTCGTATGCTATTTAACATGTGGTATGCTTTACATACTAAAGGCATACCAGCACAATATTAAAAGAATGCATACATCATGTTCAAAGTATGTTGATTTAATGACTTTTCTCAATAAAGATCACACTATGTTACTACTGTTTTGTAAGTAGTGAGATAATGACATTCAAGAGTCATACTTTCAATACTGAATTCAATTTTAATACATGTAAGTCTGAGGCATTCCATGAATAATCAATAAGCATTCAACCATCAACAATTATTCATTATTCAATTTTGAAATTAAGCATTATCAATACGAAATATAAACACATTATAATTCATGAACTCAAAAATAGTTTTGTTTGAGATATATAAGCCAACATGATTTCACGAAATATATCGTTTGAATGAATTAATGTTTATCAACTTGGTTCATAAAGTAGAGCTAGCTGAACGTCCTGTTCATGTTGTTAGTCAAGTAGAAACGACGACAATCTTGTGGAGCATCAAATTCGCAATGAAACTAATCCATTAAAATATCACTCTATGAAACAAAAAGTATTCTCGTCTGGTAATACCGAAAAAAGTTAATTGACAGTAAGCAGAATGTAATATATATATATATATATATGTATATATATATATATATTTTACTATGTGACTTAAAGCTGCACATACCAAACACATACCAGAGGCATACGAATGAGGACGAATTTTCAAAGGGCATCGTATATACATGTAAGACATACCAACAACTCGTATTTCATTGTAAAACAGTCAATCACAGATAGAATAGCTCGTATCGCTACATACCAATCACATACGAAAGTAAGTGAGATTTCGAATGAAAAACATACCAGATCTCTGTAAATATACGAGAATCTCGTATCAGATGTTAGTTTCAAATTGTATGTGATTTTGGTATATGTTTGCATGTAATTTTCGTATCCAGCGATTTACAGTGTAGATAGTCTTTCTTATTAGCATTCTTTCTATCGAATAAAATCGTGATTGTTTTCTAACTAAAAGTTTGATTATTTAGGTATTTGCGGAGACTGTAATAGTGAGAGAGGCGATGATCTCGTGACAAAGGAAGGAAAGGATGTTTCCGGCCAGCCAAATCGCTTTGCACTCGTCGGTAATTCGTGGAGAGAAAAAGAAAGCACAAAAGAAAGGTAAGCTGAAAATACATGCAATATAGTGATTGGAATACGTAAGCTTGCTGTATTTGTCATGAAGATAATACTTATCGGCAAGACAAATGAAAGATTTGCTAATTGGCAACAGGATTTTCATCCCAACTTCTTTCAATCAACCTTTTCATCTTTAAATTTCATAAAATTCACGTTTTAACGAGAACGTAGCATTTTTTTATTATTAAAATTTTATTTATTAGCCCGAAAGTACGGGTAGTTGAATTTTCATGTAAGATGTTGAATAATGCATACCTGGTTAACACCCCCTGCTTTCATATTTGAACCTTACACATGCTGCTTTCACTGCTCTCCGTGACTATGCTTCGCGCAGTTTTTCTTAAACTTACCAATGATTTCCATTCTTCAAACTGACAAAGTAAGCTTTAGATCATTAACAATGGACATTGTAAGTCATTCGCTGCCAAACGTATATGAAGGAAATTTACTTAAATGCGTTTTGGTACATTTTCCTAAACCAGCCAATCACATTAGCTCGCATCTTTAAAGGATGTAACAAACGCGCGCGAAGATAAGTCAATATTCGTATGAAAATATACTAAATCTCTATTATCCTGTGATAGACAATGGATAGATTTGAGGTCATTATTTGCTATGATTACCGAGAGCCGAAGGTTGCCGTCTGCACCAGGTTAATAATTTCCAATCAGGAAAATAATTACCTGCTTTGTGGAATTTATTAACCTGTAGACATAGAAAGCCTTACAAAATCATGCATTATAAGAAGATTTCGCACACTGCCATAGAAATCCGACACGCTTCGATATTAAAGGACTTGAGCGGGCATTGACAATGCTACCCCGTGTTTATGTGTTTTAATGAAAGCAGTATATATACCTAAATGATGGCGGGTTAGGCTGGAGGCACACAGGAAAAGCCGCGGACATAAGCCGCCAGCCGGTTGGGAATTCCAAAGAAATGAACACATATAAATGAATGAGAGCAGGCACACAAGAACTGCCGCTGACAAAAGCCGCCAGCCATCAGCCGTGTTCCGCGGTTATTTAGTGGGCACACAGGAAAAGCCGTTGTTCACCAACCGCTGACGTTTGAAGACGCCTTTTTATGAAATGAACATGTTCATTCTGCGGCTTGCCCTTGGTAAGTGTGAGAGAAGAATTTATGAATAGATGTATGCTGTTGAGGTGACGAACGTGAAAGAGCCAATCAGGTAACAAGTAATTGTTAATGTCAAATGCCTAGCTACTACGTCATACTCATTCTTGCTTCCAACTGTTTATAAATAACCGCTGTAGTGACGGGGAATCTCTACATGGCTGAAGTATTGTTCAACAATGCTTCAACCGCCGTCGACTGCAGAACACGGCTTGTGGAACAAAGCTTCTGTCAGACGGAATTGCATTTGCGGCTGAACCGCACTTTTCGGTTAGTGTCCGCGGCTGTTCCTGTGTGCCTGTAGCCTTACAGCGACTGAATCTGGCTAGATAGGTTGTAAGCTCACATACAGTTATAATCCCTTTTGGTAAATTTGGTAGCACTTTTGTAAATTAGCAATTTACAATAGTGCCTTTGTGCCAAGAATCTGCAGCAATTACTTGTTTACTAATTTGATTTCTATTAAGATCTAGCAGCAGGCCTACTGACATAGATTGGCGCAGTCGAGCAGCGGACACTACCGTCAGCAAACAGCAGTGGTCCATTCCAATTAACTTAAGAAAATGGAAAAGTCGGATTCTGGAAATCTACAATATGATTGAATTTGTCCGGCTTATTGAGGTCTTCACTGTCGGTGATACCGTGCCTTCTCTTTGCATACCGGATCTTCCTGGCATTACACTCTCGGAATATGTGATCTGCCGTCTCAGTCTCCTAGTGGTACCACCTACATTCTTCCTCCATCTCTTTATTTAATCTGCGGAGAAACTTTCCTAACCACTTAGATTCCTAACCATCACATCCTAGCTGAGAAATGATACAGTGTTCCTCTTTAGTGAGGTGATATTTGTTTCTCAACTGCGTTCTTTGATTTCAAAGCATCCTGGCTTTTATCATGTCTTGTCTTAGTTCGGTTGTCCATTTTTCGTTCATTTTTCTTTTAATTGATGCTTCGTATCCGATATTTCCCCCGGTCTCTGAGTGCGCAGCCTCGTTGGCGGTTAAGTCCGTCCTTTCCTTTTCCTCAATATCACAGTGAGCTGAAACAGTGACGCTGTCCAAATGTTCCACTATCTGGGCTCATATCAAGTGTTGACTACAACTTGTATGTCGAATTTGGTTTCAAATTATTTAATCATTATGTTCGCATCCATGGAAATAAAATGTGCTGAAGGAACTTGAGAAAATAACCACCTACTTATAGACACTGTACTTGCTCGCGCTTTAATTTAATTTTTTGTGTAGATGTACATGGATTTTGTCCGACATTGCTTCATGTTTTACATTTAGCCTTTTTCTTTCAGATATCAAAAAGCAACATTGCATCATACCATTTTTGATATTCTTGTGTCTAATATTTAGGGAGACGAAATTCTGTTCTGGGACAATAAATGTTTAAAAACCATAATTAACCATAATAATTAACCAATGTTTAAATGTTATAATGTTTAAAAACCATCATGCTTTTTTCAGCGACACATGTAACGATGACAACAAGAGCTATCCAGAATGTACATTCGAAGAAACGAACGAAATTAAAGAAGCTTGTAGAAAAGTTCTCACTGTTGCCTCTATAAAAGCTTGTGCCAATCGAAACCGAAAGGAATATATTGATCTCTACAGGTATTCATTTCAACCACGTTTACTATTTTATAGTTCCAAGTGCTTAGAATTTGAATTTTTAGTGCTTTAGAATACATTATTGCGAAGTATTGCTGGTTTTATGATCTATAGTATATTTTGCAACACACTATGTACACGTTATTTTCGTACTCTCATATAACTTTGCATTTATTGGAAGTAAAGAATTCAGTCCAATTATATTCTCTAGTTTTATTACGAAGTCTTCATATTGTCATAAGTTATGAGTATAATGTCTTTTATGATAGAAAATATTGCTAAAGACCAAGAGATTGACAGTTTCAGCTCATTATTTCTTCTGCAATGCTTTTGGATGAAGTCATATTTCCCTCGATCACATGACTTAGCTAGAGGTGACTGAAAAATGTTGGCACCGCATGGAAATGGTTATCTTAAGGACATAAGTTTTAACTTTAATTGATCAGATAATCATGATGAAAGAAAACAGGATATTTCTTCAATTCAGACATCTATTAAAGCACTGAAGTTCTCCTACGTTTCGCCTTGGCTTGCAGGACACGGAGTAATGTTTTAATAGGGGGTTTTAGTCATAGCAAATATATTAAGCAGAGTAGCAACTCAGCATTAATTAAATCCCCAATGTGTATACAGTCCCGATTTAATTTACATGAACGCTAGTCGAGACACAGTATCACAGAGAGATACGCACATTTTTAAGCTTTTGAAGATATTTCCAGGGATTTTACTGATCATGATAGCAATACAGAAGAAATGATAAAATTTTTTACAAATCCTGCGTGTCATGTCAAACTTGGAGAGGTAATAGTTTGTTAAATTAGCAATTCAATGGGTTGCTGTTACTTAAATGCAAAGCCAAGAGTATTAACTGGCCGTGATCATATCACAAACTACTCGCCACTGAAAAATCAGAATATCATAATCAAAGGGGTCATAATTCATCCGATGGTGCATGAACTACTTGAAAGGGCGTTGTCAGTATGTTTCCGTTGATGGCTGGAATAGCTCGCTCATGCGGGCAACGTCAGGCGTTCCGCAAGGTTCATGTCTGTCTCCTTACCTTTTCTGTTCAGAAATCGGTTCCTTGAAATGCTACGGTGCAGAATCTAAGATGTTTAAGTATGCCGACGACATTACTATGGTTCTTCCCGTTGACACAACAAACAACCTAAACAACGAAATAGAGAAGGAAGTTATGAATGTTAGTCAATGGTGTTATTCTCAATCGAGAGAAAACCAAAGTCATGGTTGTAAAGAAACAATCCACACCAAGTTTGGTAGATATTGGAATTTTAGCTGCCCCTGTTTCTGAGATGAGAATTTTGGGTATCCAGTTTCAGGATAATTTAAAATGGGATGCCCACGCTGCTAACATATGCAAAACATGATCGAGAAATATCTATATTCTGAAGCAATTAAAGAAAATGGGTACATCTGAAGACAAGCTTATTCAAGTATACAACTCAATCATTCGAAGTGTTCTTGAATATAACAATCCATTCTTCGTCGGAATGTCTACGACAAACTCCAACAAAATTGAAAAGGTTAGGAAGCGTTGTCATCGCATCATCTGCGACTACCACTGCACATGTGATCTCCTTACCCCTCTTCACCTTCGCCGAGAGACTGCTGCTCTTAAGCTTTTCAGGAAGATGCTTGATCCTGATCATCTGTTACACCACCTTATACCGCCATTTCTGCCCTCCTCCAGACGAATGGAAGTGCCTCTATGCCGCACGCAACGCCGTAAAAGGACCTTCATCCCTGTCGCTGCTAGACTATTTAACGAGGGAACGTAGAAAGTGGATTCTTTTTGTGGATTTCTTTGACTTTCTGTGACATGACTTGATACTTTACACTACCTCACCAAAAGAAATGTTCGATTTTCATTATTTCAATATAAACACATATATCTGATTAACTTTAAAGGATGGAAATCGGACCACATTACTATTCAGACTCAAGAAATGAGAAATGCATTTAGTGAATAATGAAATCATGCTGATGAAAATTGAATTAAAGACTTGAAATTTCAGTCAAGAATCACAATAAGTTCTCAACTTTTCCATGAAGACTTGTATTATAATGTAGTTCATGAAATTTCCTTGATAATCAGCTCCATTTCCGCTTCATGATGACATGTTAGTTATTTTTCATTCGTTTAGATATCCAACATGCTTCATGCTACTTGTATAATGGCTTCACGTCACTAGAATACGAACACAGGAAAAATGTGATAAAATTTAGCTATTTAAAAGCAATTTTTTGGACAGCAGGTTAACGTAATCTCCGCAAAAAACTGAATCTTTTTACATAAAAATTTTCACTGTATAGGCAGGCCTACAGATATGGTCACAGTCGAAGAAATATACTGTTATCTGTCATAGGTCATCTAAAGCCCGAGATAGTGATCAATTCTTAAGTTATTATCAATTGATAGCTGAATTTGATTGTATCAGACCATTATTGGAGCATAAGGATGAATATGGAGCATCAGTTAATCAAAGTGTGGTTGAAACAGCTGTTCTCTCGCATTTCCTGTACCAAGACAGACAGACAAAAGTTAGTGACATAAGACAAAGTTAAACAGAGAGTCAATTAAAAGGAATGTCAATCAGTGGCGTCTTCTCCGTACCTGCGAGGCCTTCGGCGCATCCTCAAAAATAATTTTCCAACAATTATAAAAATGAAGTGTCATCATTCATTTAAATTCGATAGCTTCTCGTGACAGCTGTGCACAGCTTTCCGTCTAATAATCAGACTCTCAACCTCAGAGTGAACAGCTTTGCAGCACGTGCTTGAATCACAGCTGTTTTCTTCGAATAATTAGACACACAAGCTAGTCGTGTGTTCAGACGGAGCACTGATGTTCAGACCAGCGAAAGAGAGTTGTGTGCGTGTGAGGCAGTAAGCGCACGCGCCAGCGCCAATGTTGGCTTTCTCGACAGACATGATGCTTTGCTAGGTTTATTAACAGCAAACATGTTTCAGTAGGCAAGCTACCATCATAGGCAAGCTCCATCATAGGCAAGCTACTGAAACATGTTTGCTGCTAATAAACCTATCAAAAGCTTACGGCTTCTCACTGTCAATAATGCTTTGCCTTCTCCAATTTTTGCAATGAAATTCTACGCAATTCTTGATGGGGGCGCGGTGACTAAATATAGTAAGGGAAGCGCAACAAAATTTTTCCTAGCTTCGCTTAATGTGAGAGATGCCAATACGTCAACAGTAGCAGATGCATGACGTTCAGACAAGACTGCAATCAGATGATGAGCGTTCTCCAATGAAAGCAGAGTAATGCATCTGACTCGAACACCCAGATTCGGTAGAATTCCATAATTTGTTTTACGTGATTGATGTGACGCTATGTTTAGTGCTGCAGATGAGATCATAACCACGCCTTTCGTCCGAAGGGAATATACTGAAAAGATGACAGTCGTTAAGCAAGGTAGGCCAACACCTGATATAAAATTGAAAGTACTCACAAGAAAGAAATACAGAATACATTTTAATGCATCAAAAAAATTCAAACATGTGAGTGGCTGACCGGCCGTGAGAAACATGAAACTGTTGGCCTTGCATCCTTTTTTCTCGAGAAAATGTGGTCTGAGCAGAGAGGGTATATAGTAATCTCAGTACCTTGAGTAAGGCGGTTAAGCGACATGAGCAATCACTTCTCATGTGCACACTCACTTAGCCTTAAAAAATGTTTGTGAAATTGTTATTAAAAATTCAGCTTTTATGAAAATTAATGTAACATAAAAGTGCTTTGTATAAAAATAGTATTCCAATGCCGAGTGAATGCCTATGGTCAGGGAGCACGCGACGCCACTGATGTCAATATATAGTGAAAAAAATTTATATCAAAATATTCAGCTTTATATTGGGATTGAGGCCCTTGTGTCTAGAAATCTTTGATTGCATTATTCAAATGGCTAAATTTTCAAATTTTTCCTGTATTTACGTACTTCGGTACTTTTTAATTTTTGGTGAATTTTGATATGTAAGTAACATGAAGCTTCTTAGATATCAAATAGAATGAACAATTTGTAACAGAAATCTTGGTTGAGATGAAGGCATACTTATTATTATGAAGGAAATTTCATATACAGCCTTGTACTTCAAGGTTCAAACAAAAATTGAAGTCTTATTCTATTTCCTGGCTCAAGTTCTGAGTTCGCTAAAATGACACATTCTACATGTGGTACTACAAGATGGTACTCGTAGACCAAGGTTCGGTCCAAACTTGGGCTTGGATACCCCCCAAGATTGGACCCAAGAGTGGCTATTTCTCTAATGAAGTGGAACAACAATTTCCAGAACATGTTTGGAAATTTTATTGAGACTTAAAATTGCATGAAGATATTTTGGATCATACCATAATGTACATATTGCTATCCAATTAATATGTATCTAATGTTCATATTAATTACTACTTATTACTTGAATTTGTTATTGCGGAACTGAGACCATATTAATATTCAGCTAAAAGTTTTAATTATCAGCATAGGTTATCTCTGGTCTTAATATCATCAACTCTGCTTACGTCTACAGCCTAATAATTTCCTAATTAGAACAACATGCATGACTAAGCTACATTCCTTACAACATATCTAATCGAGAAACAAAACACACATATCATAGGCCTCGTATAAGATGAAAATAGCACAAATGTAGATATACCGATATATTTACTGATCGTAAGAAGCAATCATCAAAGAATGTCACTGCATTAGATGATACCGATATCTGCCTATTTTTAATACATGTAGCCTTATAGTAGAATAAAAAATATAGGCCGAAGTTTTTGACTTTTAAGGCAAGAGGCTATATGAAGCAAGTTATCTACGAATTGTTGTAGGCTACCAATTTAACAGCATAAGCGTTATGCAGGTATTGGTTTAATACATTGCATTTTTTCGTTTATTACTTGTTTTATTTCACGCAAAATGATATATACAAAATTCTGTCTAACACAGTATGCATTACGTTTAGCTTAATGGATTAAATTCACAAGGAAGTCATAGGTAATCAAACCATAGTTTAAAAATCTAATTAAACAAGCTATCAGATAGACATTTACGGTAGGTCTATATCAAAGTTGATGATAGCACAGTTTATCATAGAAAGACCAATCGTGTGGTTGAAGTAGGTTACATATTTACATGTACAGTACATACATGCAAGCTTGCATGTAGATGACTTGTTTTTTGACATGATGTACATGGTGTACATGGTGTACATGGTCATATACTTCGGCAGAATTTTTCCAAGAAAACCGCAGATGATCATTCATGATCAATTTCTTTACTCTTGGGTTCTCACTCTTGGGGGGGGGGTACCCAAGCTCTTCGGTCCGCACACCAAGATTCTTGGGTATCCCCCAAGACTACCCAAAACCCAAGAGCGAACCAAAGACCCAACCTTGTAGATACTAACAAGAGTTCATTCAATGTAATTGAAACTAATGTACCATCACATTGAAGATCTAATTACTGCTGAGTTGTTAAATATGCTTTTTATGTGGCACTGATAAAATTTACAAATATTAATATCCAAAATGCCATTTCAATAGGATTCTGGATGTACTGGGAACATGATGACAAGTTCGGTCGTTCTATTCCAATTATCACTCTTACATGGCATTCAGAATGAATGGTGTCAACCAGGGTGCAAAATAGCAGAGAGTGACATGAGATAGACGATAGATCAAAAAGCCATGTAAATGATGTGCGGCTGTTAGGACTCGTTAAATTAAATAAAATCGTTAAAGAAGTGTTTGCATCGAACTTTTTCAAAAGCTTTGAGACATCGATTGATACAAGAGTGAACAGCCAAGTGCCAGACCGGACTACTTTGGAAAATATGTTCTTTCCTATCTCCTTGTTAAAATTGCCAAAAGTAAAATAGAATGAGTAACCAAGTGACAGCGCTCATTGACTGTGACACTGAGCTTCGAAAAAAACGAAATGCAGTGAAATTATCAAATTTAAATTTGCCCAATGATTGGATTTCATGATAGCTGCTCAAATAAGGAGGATAAATTTCATGAAGTCATTGAGCCACTGAATTTTTTCTGATGCTCTATCTAGTGGGGACATTTATTTTCTGTTTACGATTGATCTTTTCAACAGAAATAGCATTTTACAATTCAAATACGCGCGTTTGTCAGCTGTTAAAGTAGATAATTGTATTTCATACATTCTCTGGATTATTTAGCACTCAGAAAGGCACCGAAACTAAGAAATTTGATTAGAGATAATCATGAATGTCATCTAAAATCAGAAATGTGGGTGAAAATGTATCTTCTAAAATGTGAAACATTCTATGAAAAAATTGTTATTTACATGTACATATTACTGTTATTATGATTTTATCAATTAGTATAAGCATACTATGCAGACTATGCACTTAGCTGTAGATGTTAAGAGTGATAATAAATGATGAATGATGATGAATCACGAATGTATTTTATTGGGTGTGGTGACAATGGCTTCGAGACCACAGTACAAAAATGTTGAATGTTTGGTAAATGATGAAAGCCAGCATTAAAAAACAATAGATAAAAAAAGTCACTTACTGCTGCTTTGAAGGTCTCTAGAGATGGGCATTGGATATACTTGGTTTTCTTTTGAATGAATATAGAGCTTATGATCATTTTTACAGTTCTTGCGTTATGGACAATTGCGCGTTCTTGAAGAGCAACAGGTCAGCGAAATATTGTGAATTTTACGAACGAATAGCCGATATGTGCAGGAGCAAAAATGTTCGTACAGAGAATTGGCGAGAGGAAGTAGGATGCCGTAAGTTTTGAGCTTCTCAATTACATTAATTTTTCTATTTCATGCTTTTCTAAATCCCTTCATGCACTGTTAAATCATATGAAAGCTATAGATGATACTAGAATATACGAGTAGTTTATTGAATTTACTTCTATGCGGAAACCGTTGGGACAGAAAAGTGATCAGTGAAGTGTTGAAAATGAACCTCCTGACAAGTTCTGAAGCAATGATACTGCGTTTGCACGTAAGGCATGTAGGCATGTGCCATATGAAATTAACTATTTATCGGATATGCCTGGACTCGCCATCTGCTCGCGTCATCTGAAATAAAGAAAAATATCTATTTCAGGCGGCATTTCCATAAAAGCATTTTTAGGAAGGAATATACTTTGGGGGCAAACTGGACAAATTCATTTCCGTCCAAAATATACCTAATAACGTCCCAAAACTTGCTTCATAAAAAAGGTATTTTCAGTTGCTTTCAACGGTTAGCCAAATCACGTACATGTAGACGCAAGAGGGTTGGATTGGAACCAGCCGCCGGCCCAACCTCAGCAAGCTGGCCGGCCGGTTATTCTAATTACGTAGGCTTGTGGCGACATTGACGACATTCATTCCACAAACATTACAGTTTGCGGGAGCATGCAAATATGACAATTAATGTGACGTAAATAGTGCGAACAGATTCTTGAAAACTCATCTTCAAATCTCCATTCAAAGCTGTTAAACATACAAAATTACTGAAGAACTGCATACAAAAATACAGTTTAGATATGGAACTCAGAGTAACCGTTACATCTGCCGTATACAGAAGTCGAGAAATCGAATGATGTCTACTGGTCTAAGTTGAGCAGCTGTCAGCCGATTAAGGAGACGCCGGCCTAACCCCGGCCGGTTTTGCTTGCACCGGCCGCCAAAAAGCCGACAGGCTCCAACCCTGACTCGCAAAATGGACATCAAACAAATATTGTTGACATATATGCATTTTGCTCTCTAATTTATTAATTAATGAGTTTAATTAATTAATGCATTACTGTGATGCAGTACGTCTATTCTATGAATTTCATAAACCCTTTTAAATCACGTGCTTTCACTTCATTAAATTTAGCTACACTGAAAATCTTCCATTCGAGGGCCAACCAGTAACATATAAGTGCTTCGGTCAAGGTTGCTATAGGGCTTTGGTTGGGTAGCCCCAAGCCAAACGGCTTGCGTTTTGCTTGGATTTGCCCCAAGCAACCCAAGAAAGAACTTTGGTGACCCAAGCCTGACCATATGCAAATTTCTACTACCATACCATTGCATCATAGGTCCCCTAGCGGGGTTGGGCTCCACACCCAAGCTTAACACGACGCAAAATTCTAGCCACCATAGGCCCCATACTTACCATCACCAGGTAATTGGTATACCATTATTATAGGCCTATACCATACATAAATTATGCTATATAGCCTTAACCTGGCTGTATAGTAACCGGATGATTCACTGACACTGTGTCTAGGTCTGCCTAGCCCATGTGTTTAGGACATTTTGTGTCTAAGCTATGGGTAACCGGGTAGACTATGCACTTGCTAGTCAGCCTTAGGTTCTGTATTATCCCAACAAGTCAAGCGAAATGCATTTATTTTTGGCCCATATAGTCGGACCTATCGAATCTAATCTAATTAGCCTATAGGATAAATCGCAGGCTATAACAAAAGGCGACGTCATGATGTTGCACTTTTTGCATCTAGCCTATCTTCCCTATAGCAAGTCGTGGCCTACGTTATAGGCCACGACATACTTATTAATTGATTCTTGATAAGCTTATGAATAATGCCGTGGGTTGGGGCTTATTAACCGAAGACATTATCTACGATAAAGTAGAAGCTTGTACCATTACAGTGTATATGTACATGTAGGTAAATAGCCTAGATATTGAGGGCATGTCTAGCAATTGGCCTCTTATTAGTTCTCTTTTGTTGTATACCTGTATTTAGTTAACTGATAAATCGCAACCGGCATACTTGTAGACCCTAACTAACTATTAGGCCTAGGCTGTAGTTCAATTAGGTCTGGTCTGCTGCACAAAATATAGGCTTACGTGTACGTATGCCCACAGCTTAGCGGGCTGTACTGTTTTAGATACTCAATGGAAAATCTGAAATGGTGTTGAAAAAACTAGCACAAGACCGAGAGAGAAAATATAAGACTTGCACAGACTTACAGCAGAAGTTTTTCTTCGTCCTTTAGGTTTGGGCTTGGGTTTGACAGTCAACCTTAGGGTCCAAAACCCAGGCAACCCAAGGAGAAACCTTGCAGAATAATATATTAAACCAAGCATATGGTAAATATATTACCAAGTTTAACTAGACCATATTGATTATGACAAAATTCGAACCTAACTCTGTATTCGGCGTTCCTATCAGAGAATCAAGCCATTTATCGCATACAGCTACACATTAATAGCATCAGGTGCAGCAAATAAGACATAAAGACATGCTAATGATGACAGGAAAAAAATTCCTTTCTACTTTCAGCAAAGGAATGTCCTCCAAACTCTAAATACACTTATGATTTGCCAACGGAAGAAAATTCCTGTGCAGAAATTAACGGAACAGTGAAAGGAAATCTGAGCAACGTGTTCGAAGGACATTCAGAAAATGAGGGATGTGAATGTGATACAGGATACCGCAAGAGCGGTGGATTCTGTGTGAAGAATTGTGGATGTAAAGATGGAGGCATTTATAGAAACGTAAGAAATGCTTATTTGATTACATTTAATTGTGAAGAGGAGAGTGGCATTGATTATCGTATGCAGTACACTGTAAATCGCTGGATACGAAAATTTCATACAAACATATACCAAATTCACATACAATTTCATACGAAATTCTCGTATGTTTACAGAGATCTGGTATACGAAAGCATACTTACTTTCGTATATGATTGATATGTAGCAATACGAACCATTCTATGTGTGATTGACTGTTTTACGATAAAATACGAGTTGGTGGTGTGTTTTATGTACGATGCCCTTTGAAAATTCGTCCTTATCGGCATGCATTTTGCATGTAGAGCTTTAAATCATCGAGCAAAAAATTGTATGTATTACATACTTCTTTCAAATAACAATGTCAGATAACAACGTCAGTAATATCGGTCTTATATATATTCTTATGTATAGCGTGGTATTTAGCGTATTAAATCTAGACTCGATTTATCGTGAAATTAATGCCGTATGTCATCACTGCTACATGTCTATTAATAGTCACAAGACTCATAACTAGCTCAACTCCGTGAGCTAACTTGATAAACATCATTTCAATAAAACGATTACTTTCGAGCAACCATGTTGACTTATATATCTCAAACATAACTATATTTGCTTTCATGAATCATAACGTGTTTTTACTTCGGATTGATAATGTGCCTAATTTCAATTCTACGTAATGCATGAACGTTGATGGTTGTATATTTATTGATTATTTGTGAAATGCCTTAGACTTAAATGTATTAAAATCGAATTCAGTGTTGTAAGTTTGACTCTTAAATGTCATTATCTTACTACTTGCAAAACAGTAGCAAGTACCATGCAACATAAGTGTGATCTTCATTGACAAAAGGCCTTAAATCATTCGAAAAGCATGAAAATAGATGCAAAAAATATATCAAAAAAATATTTTGGTATGCATCTTTCGAATGTGATTGGTATCGAGCGATTTACTGTGTATATTGACTGTTGAACGGTATCATATTGGTAAATCAGCGAGGAACTTCAAAATTAGATACCAAGAATATTGTCGCACCATAAATAAGGGTGATGACAAGAGTGCTTTGAGTGCGCATGTCCGAGCGATTGTAGATGTGCGTCTTTGCAGTTGATACTTCGAAGCGTGCTCAGGACAGTGTTGAATGTGTGTTGTGGGAAGCGAGGTTGATCCAGACCGAGTCTGAATCGACATCACAAATTAGCACTAATTGGCTGACATGTCTTACGTTGCACCACACAGAGCTGCTTTCATATAAATAAGCTCTTCATCTCATTTGTAAATTCTGCCGTTTGCGTTGATGAAGGGTTTGGACCCGAAATGTCCGCTAAGTGATAATACTAAGTGATAATACAACTAAGTGTTTTCATTTAAATTTCTGGCATAAACCAGAGGGAGAGATTACTCATATTTTCGAATTTCATGTGCACTGCTTGAGTTTAGGTTTGGCAGCAGATATTTGTGAGCAACTGAGTCACGTACAGCTTTAGGACTGGGCTCGAATATCATTTCGCTCGTATACTTTGCGTTCGAACATGCGTGCGAATGGTGTCACTGCAAGATGTTGGTGCTTTAAATTAATTGGACCGTGGAAGTTAAAATGCGTCGCAAGATATTTACAATAGTGGAGATACATGTTGTCTATCTGTACTGCATTGCTCAACCTAATGTATTTTTATATTCTATTCTTAAAAGTTACGATGCATGCTGGAATACTAGTACATTATTGAGCTCTAGATAAGCTTGTCATTACTCCAGCAGACTTTCAAGTTTATAGAACTTTATGCAATATGCTGACAATAATTCAGAAATAAGTTGTCTTAGATAATTGGTACCCAACGATTAGTAAAACTAGACTGGTATCGCATTTAGACTCATGCAGACTGCATAAGTCTTCTGTTTACATCTGCATCATCACAGATCGCTTAACCCGACTGAAATAAATTCATTCAATAAAAAATTATTTTCATACATGTTTGATATAAATTCTGTATTTCAGCTTCTTATGCGAAGTTGGCGCAGATAGTCGAATTGCTGGACCTCACATTCCTTTAAATTTTCTCAACCACTCTGCGGCAAATGAATCAGTAATTGTTAGATGTATTAAATGGGCGAAATATCCATAATAATATCCAACAGACACTGCATTTAATGTAGCCATGCAGTCCAAGCAAACAGTGTAGAAGGAATTTTTTAGATTTACTCAAATATTAGCATTCGTGTGGTATATCAATTGACTTGTGTGAATTAACTTTCAATACATCCTTGTGGACCTGCGCGCCCAACTCTACACAATGCCGTAAAGCCTTTGATGGACCGCCATCGTGGTCAATTGTTCTATCCCACTTCTGAGGTGGTGTTCTACATATATATCAGAGGATTTTTCAATCTCATGCTTAAATATTTAAATTTGCATCAGCATCTATACTCTACCTTGTTAATCTACTACTTTTCAAAAAGCCTGCCTATAAGGATTTACAATCATATCCAGTTAGGATAACCAGATTAATCATGATGACAGGAATGCATGTCATTGTATATTCTAGTCCTTTATTGGCAACATTGAATGTCAAATTAAAGGGAACAGTGCCTGAGAAAACTGCATCAGGTGTCTGATAGACTGTGGAACCAAGCTCTGAGTGGACATATTATTTGATGAAAATGTAAGTGCAATATATGCATCCGTATTCGATGTTCCTTCTAAGAAGATGTAGCACTTTCGGAAGCTTGATTTTTAAGTGTTTTGGGGATACTAGACAATGCTCCTAATGTCTATGAAGCCAAAATCAAAGCGATCATCAGAACTAATGATAGAATGAGTGATTTTAACCTAAGAACAAAAGTCATTGATCACTTTGATCAAAGTCAGCAAATGCGAATGATTGAGGAAATACTGAATTGGAAACGAACTGCTCGAGCAAAATAAACATTATTCACTGTAAGATTTATAATAGACCGCTGTGATATATTTTTCAACTCCTCTTCATAACGTAGGTAGCTTTCTGCTAGAAGGTGGCGATCTTTTTCAACTATGTAATTGTCAACTGTGGTCTGCGTGGCACAGTGCTTGGACTAGCGATCTTTCGGTCCAGAGGTCGAGCCCCGAAAGTGTCATTAAAAGTCGCCAGGAAAGGTTTCCGGAATAAAAGATCACAATACTCTAGATTAAAGTCTATGTCAGCAGGGTCCAAGCAAACAGTAAGGGAGAGAAGTGACGTTAAACCATCACATCCAATTGTCCAAAGTTAAATCTGCATCAATGTTTCTTTATATTCTACATTTGTGGCTATATTTTGTGAGATGAATTGCTAAATAAAGATAGGCGGATATTCGAATTAAATCAATCTTGCATTGCAGTTGACCTACGTGTATATAAACCTGAGGTGATGCAATTGATACTGCAATTTAGTTTAAGGTGCTTGGAAGGTCAATTTGCTTTGGTCCGGTGATGCTGCAGTGAGCAAAACTTTTTTCCGCCTGAACAAATGAGAAGAGCCGGCAAAGACCTCTTACAATAAATAGAGAGAAATTAAAATACTATGCTAAGAATGAAAACATTTTCCGGTAAGAAGCCCGCTATAGATTTTTGCATCAAAAAATATAAACAATACAACCACTTCTCATACCAAACATATTGTGAAAATATGCAATAACAAGGCCTTTCTGTGAGAGCATCCTACCGTCATCAGGGAAATAATCTAGCAACTTAGAAATACATGCACATAAAAATTGCACAATTCACAATAAGTTAGGCATGAAAAGTGGTTGTTCTGTTTTTTTCTTAGAATTTTCCTCCTGTGGTAGTCACACTGTTTGAGTCACTCTGGTCTGAAACTCCTCATCACAGTCTGTTCTTACAGCTCTGAATATCTATTCATTTTCCTTTCATTTACAGAAGCACACGACGTGGCTATCTAAAGACTGTAAAACAGAATACACCTGTGTGGATACCAACAAAGTAACAGAAAAAACACATAAATGTGGAGTTGACGCTCATTGTGGAAAGGCATCAGGTCTACCGAAATGTGAATGTGATGTTGGATACGATGGCGACGGATTCACATGCAACGGTAATTAAGATGTACTTCATTTAAGTATATGCATTTTTCTAATATATCTACAATATTTCATATCGATGAGAATAATGAAAAATTACTACAAGTTATAGAAATCGTAGAACCAGTGTAAAAAAGCAAAAATGGAATTACAAAAGCTAGAAATCATCAAATCATTGTCCTACGAAGCTCCTTGAAAACAATTCCTCATACAAAAAAGGCACACAAACTAAATCCTTAAAAAAAGAAATATAGGTCAGAACGTTCATTTAATACATTGTAAATTATGTCTAGCGAAGAATCCTCTTCTGTTAATTTCAGATATTGATGAATGCGCAGCGACGAAATCACCTTGCAGCAGTTTGGCAAAATGCACAAACACAAGAGGAAGCTACACATGCAAATGCGAAACTGGCTACAAAGGAGACGGCAAAGTCTGTGTTGGTGAGTAGTTTCTAAAGCTGGATACGCCATTGAATGAAGCGTCAATTTTCGCTTTTCGGTAATTGTTTTTCTGGAAAACCAAAATTGGGTTTTGGGTAAACCAATTTTTTTGTATGTAAAAAATCTGCTCTCCAAAGTCAAAATGAAGCAACCGCAAAATTCTGCTTATAATTCGAGAAAATGCATTTCAAATAGACTTAAATCTTGGAGTGATATTCATCATTTATCACAACATCTTCCTATTACTGCGAATTAATTATTCTCCATAATAGACTATGAAAACATTAATCCCAGACAAAAACAGCATGCCTCCCTGCGTAGGCTATTAGAAAAAGTCAAATCATCATATCGCAACCAGTTTAATAAGTGTTTTCTTCCATATTTCAATTTTGCAAATGATATCCATAATGACTCAAGTTTTTCACTACAATTATTCATGCAATTATGGCTGAAAGAAGTCAAACGCGCATAAATCCCTCAAATGCACAATACAATCAATCCGAAGTTCATAGCCATGAAACTACATCTAATCTGCACGGTTTTGAACAACTTGATGAGATGATGACTTGATGCTTTGAACAGCTGATAAAGTAGTTCGATGTAAATCTGCCAACTGTTGTTAGTTGAAAATGTTTATGTCTAGAGATACGAAAGAAAAAATTGGTCTCAATTTGAAAATGGCCGCGGGTCGGCCCGGATGTAGGCACTGTCCGGTATTTAGTGAATAATTGAGAAATTGCATATAATGTTCGCATTTTCTTATTTTCCAGATATCGACGAATGCACTACAAAGACAGATGATTGCGATGCGAATGCCAATTGCTTTAATACTGATGGGTCTTTCGATTGTAAATGCAAGTCAGGATACGTGATGCAGTCCGATGGTAAAACCTGTAAAAACATTAATGAATGCAATGCTGACAAAAATAAATGCAAACCTGAAACTGAATACTGTAAGGATCTACCGGGTGATTATGAATGCTCATGCTTGCCAGGATACTCTGATGCAAATAATGGAAAAAGCAAACATTCCCCCTCGTGTGCTGGTAAGTTACTTATCACATAGTCACGCGGTATTATATCAATGTATTGTGAAATTAGACATAAACAACTTAAAATCGAAACTGCACAATGCATGTACATCGTAATAAGTTGAATGCATGTATTTTATCCTAAGCGAGATTTCGAACGTCAGCACTGGAGGAAGCATGCTTGATGCGTATACAAGCGTTTTGTGCTTACACGGTTCGCTTTGTCATAGAATAGAAATCTGTCCACTGCAGACTCCATTACTTTATGCATGACATTTATTGGCAGTCGTACACGTGAATTTTTTTTACACAGAGCTGATCATAAAAAATCAACTCCCTAAATTTCGCTGAAGTTCAATCGATTCTCATGCCTTCCAATTACATCGCACAACAACGTGCCATGCATCATTCGAGAGGTTGCATTCTCAGCTTTAAAATTAGCTATGACAGATTTCTAACGGTTATGGTATTTGCTGAGCAGTGCTCAAAATATGAAAAAAGTTCAATTTGCAAATCGCAGTTTTTCAATAAGAAGACATTGAGTATGATATTGAATCAGGCAAAGGAGAACGAACATTTCTTAGCTCTCTTTTGACATACTGGTCATCAAAATCGATGAAATAGCAAAAAATGGTGCTAGCGTGAAGTTATCACAAAATCATCACCTTTTTGGTTGAAAATGTTGTGTTCTCACTTTTTCATCAGAAGTGTTTGTGTTTGGTATCCTATGAATCCTTGCGATATGAGGAGTATGAATGTGTAAGCTATATTCGTATGAGTTCAATAGTTCATTTTCAAACTTCCTCATTATTTTTTCTCATTTCCACAAAAGTACACAAAAACCATGTAAGGTGAATGAAGGTTCAAAACAAGACAATTGGCGAAGGGATGTCTTTGTTCTCTCATAGCAACTGCTAATTGTTTACCTTCATTGTTTGTTTACTTTTGCGGAAATGAGAAAAAATATTGAAGAAGTTTGAAAAGGAACTGTTGAGCTCATATAAATATAACTCACATATTTGAATTCCTTACAACGCAAGAATTTTGAAGATACCAAACACAAACACTTCTGATGAAAAAGTGAGAACACAACATTTTCAAACAAAAAGTTGATGATTTTGTGATAACTTCACGTTAGCACCATTTTTTTGCTATTTCATCGATTTTGATGACCAGTATGTCAAAAGAGAGCTAAGAAATGTTCGTTCTCCTTTGCCTGATTCAATATCATACTCAATGTCCTCTTATTGAAAAACTGCGATTTGCAAATTGAAGTTTTTTCATATTTTGAGCACTGCTCAGCAAATACCATAACCGTTAGAAATCTGTCATAGCTAATTTTAAAGCTGAGAATGCAACCTCTCGAATGATGCATGGCACGTTGTTGTGCGATGTAATTGGAAGGCATGAGAATCGATTGAACTTTATCGAAATTTAGCGATTATGATCAGTTCTATATGAATCGTGAGCATGACTCAGACAGGTCCAAACACGCTTTTGACATCTAGAACAAATGAGTAAACTAATTGACTGTGCAACGCGATGTCCGGCGTTTATATTTAGAAAGCAGCGTACTCAAGTCAAGTTTTTTGATCTCTTTCCACTCCATACGGAGATGATGTCACAATTCAAAAATCTTTTCAGACAACGTTAGGCAAAAATTGTCATTATATTCTGGTGTAATGAGCAGCTCACTAATGCCAAGAAATTAATCCAAAGTTTCATTTTGCGGCAGCTATTTGCTTTACCAATGTTTCCATTGTTGCAAAAGAGTGAGAATCATTTAGGTACACGTAGATTGATTTAAGCATAGATTATAGATCGAAAAATGATACTGAAAAGTACTGAAATTAATTCAGAAGACCAATCTATTGTCAATGATGATTATGAGATATTTGTGGCTTAAGCACAATATTTGTCTAAAGCGTAAACCATTCTAGAGCATGCTCTGAAAAAATCTACCATTCTAAGTGCAACGATATAATAAAATTAGCGCATATCCTGCAAATTCAATATGACATGATTTCAATTCATTAGACTTTTAGTCAGATTTTCACGGAAATCTACCAAATTTTGATAGAAGTACTATCATGAGGACAGTCAACTCAACGGGGCATTCATTTAAACAATTTCCACCATAATTCAGTCACATTCACAATGGTCAAGGAGATTTTCGGACAATGGTGAAGAACAGAGTTCTGAATTCTTAAGAGATTGAACGACTTCGAAATTATTATTTTGATTGAATAGTTATCCATGACAACATCCTCATTTTGGAACATAATTTTCATAATTTCTCATTCGAGTCAGCCAAAGAGACGCCTGTCACACAAGTTCAAATCTGATGAGTAAGTCTAAGCCATGATGACTGCCAAAGAACATCGACAACTCAGCGTGTTAAGAATTCCATTGATTTTTTGACAACCGTGTTGTCGATTCTCAAACACGAAAGTCAGATCTTAGACATTTTCTCATCCGCTCTCGGTCCCGGTCGCGTCTTGAGCAGTGGCAAACTCTTCAGGTCTCTTGATTGTGAAGCAACTTGCGTTCATGGCGTGAGGAACCTAGGGCGAACACCAGTGGCGGTGTTGCAGTTTTCGACTTTTTTAATTATTCGATATCCGGAATTGAAAAATGAGTCTCCTTACCAGCTCGTCAATGCGGGCCACATTTCAACGGTAGCCATTGATGTCGCTAGACTAGCTGGACTGCGCGGTTCAGCGGAATCATTGCCAATCTAAAAGCGTTCAAACTAGAAAGAGTTTCAGTGCCATAAAGAATCTGTAAGCCATTAAAAGCCTTAACAAGTACGCGTTTGGGTTAAAACCTTAACAAAACATGCGATGCAATTGCCAGAAATGACCGTCTGCAATCCCTCGTTGTACGCGCGTTGATATATCTATGATAATCAGCGATAATCACGTTGTAGCTGAAGTCCGCCAACGTGCAGATAACATATAATAAAATATAAAATTATTTGTTAATAAAAAATATAAGATAGTCCTGAAAAGGACTCATTAAGCCTTCACTGGGCTGTACACACGTATTCTCAAAAGTTCATACAGACAAGAACGAAAATATAAAAATAAAACTGGACAAAATAACACTAAAACAAATATATACAAGGAGTTCATCAGCAAGCTTCATCACGATTCATCACACAGCTCATCAAAGACTGCTCTCGTCTCGTTTCGGGTCCTTTAACATCTTGGACGAATAAGCAGTGGCGGACCCACTTCATAGGCGTAAACCATAAAACAAAATATAATACACAGAAATAACGCTACTCAAAATACTGTGGATGCACTCAAATCAAACCACATTGGACGGACAATTGTCTGATTGAAAACAAGCCAAACTTTAGCAGGAGTGAAGAATGCTTGCGTAAAAGTTTTACCATGCATCTTCTTAAATCACATAAAAGATAGCCTCTTTTTGTAAACAATTGGCATGTGATTTTAATCTTATCAACAACATAGCATAAATGTGAGCAAATGCGTAAATATCTTAAAACTTGACCTTCAAAAATTGTACTACCCATAGAAAGGAAGAAGACTTCCAGGAAAGGTGAGCAATACAACTTCAAAAGGGAAATCATTAACCTTGTGATACACTGATGAGTGGACTCCATCTTGAAAAGCGCTGATGCAAACATCTAAATAAGCTACACATTAGTTGTTATTCCCATTTCTTTCCGCAATCAAATCATCCGGGTAGATTTCCATTAACAAACTGTCAAAATGTTGATAATTAAAGATGCATAAGTCATCTATATATCTCGCGCTGAGTGACAATAGTTTGATACTAACTTTTCCATAAACACAAATTCACAATGGAGAAGAAAAAGATCTGCCAACAAAGGGCTACAATTGCCATCCAATGGAACTCCACGAATCTGCCTAAAAATAAGTCCGCCAAAAACCACATGAACTTCAGATATTATGAAACGAACAGCATCTTTAAATTGTGCAAGATCAAAACAATAATAGCCAATATGCATTCTCCTAGAGAAAAGTGACATGTTAATCGCAGAGATTAAAATTCTTGTCAGATAATTGCTAGAAGGCTACTTAACAACGACAGATCGAAATTTAGACCATAGATATGATATTTCATCTTCTCTCATGAAAGTCTAAAACATTTTTAGTCACACCTTACAGATTGAAAATACTGAAATTTTGAAATGTCATAAAATGGTTCGATTGTCAGCTGCCGATGGAAAGTTGCATGTAGAACTAGTTGTCACGCCTTTTGTTGATAGTATGACATTGAGTAGGATTTTACCGTTTGTTTATCAGTTATCACTAAATATTGACGCTATACGAATGGCCGTTAGTCACGATGGTCTCATTACGTTCTACCGTGTGCTTCTAAATTCTTCAGCTTTTCAGATGGAGTTAAGTGAGAGTAAAGTGTAGCAACTTCTGTGACACAAATTTAATGATGCTTTGTGATAAAAGTGCAATTTGTCAGAACTTGGTCCTCTCGTTCATTGCTAAACAATTTAAGGTATTTTTATTGAAATATAGCGTTTTGTAACAATTCAAGTAATCCATGCTTCACAGTCTTCATCAAAGTATTATTAATAAATTTTGTCTCTTTCATAATATCCGCGTATCGGAATGAATCATACATAATGGCTTCATTTAAAATCTGAATTTTGATAGGAATTTAATAGCTTTAATGAATGCTGTTTTCTTCTTTTAGACATCAATGAATGTACGGAAAAAACCGACAACTGTAACGAAAATGCAAATTGTGAAAATACACCAGGCAGCTTCAATTGCACATGCAACACCGGTTACAGTGGTACTGGCGTTCAATGTACTGACGTTAATGAGTGCCAGCAACACGTGTGCGCCCAAAACTGCGAAAACACAATAGGCAGCTTCAAGTGTAAGTGTGTATGCACAAAATAGAATCATGTGCACAACATCAAGCCAGGCTCCTCTGTATTGCAGGTTTTTGCAAGACGGGGTATAAAGTCGACACGAAAAATGAGACTAACTGCGTGGATATAAATGAATGTTTGAATGACGTTTGTCATAAAAATGCCGATTGCACTAATGTCCCTGGATCGTATGACTGTAAATGCAAAAAAGGATATCGAGGAACTGGCAAAGATATTTGTGATCCAATTGACATTTGCCAAGATGAAGACCCATGCAGCAAGTACCCAAACATGAAGTGTGTAGTTACAGCACCAGGCCAATTTGAATGCGAATGTAAGAAAGGATTTACTAGCTTTGGAACTAATGCTTGCAAGGATATCAATGAATGCACAAGAATGAACGCCTGTTGTATGAATGAATATTGCAAGAACGAACAAGGCTCATTCACCTGCCTGTAAGTAGACTTATGCCAAATCAATAACTTCAGTCGATGCGGCAGAGCTTGGATCAATTATCTATTAATTAGCTGAATTGATATTTGGGATATTTTCATCATAGAGTACAGTGCGCGACAGCAAGTTGGAAACTTGGCATAAATCTACGGACACGTATTTTTTCCAACACCTAAAAATTGTTTACTATTAGGAAATATCGTCAAATTTATAATCATCTGAAAGAGAATTTTCGGATCTATCATTTGAATGTTGTTGAATTAATTGTTTTTGAAATTGGTAGTTCCTAGAGGCCCATAAACCCGAAAGCCCCAAATTTTCTTTGACTTGTTTTGACAAGCACATAAATCAATTTGAAACATTCTCCTTGTAATATTCAAAACCGTCACAAAATAGGCTTTCAGAAAATATATAGTTTGAAAGTGTTTTCTCGAAGTTTATAGGCAATATTTTGAAAGTAGTATAGATAGAAAATGTGGCGATTTTTTTCATTTTCAGAATGTGTTGCGATAATAACAGAAATAACACTGTTAACTAACTGGTGGCATTTAGTTACCTCAAAACTAGTGTTTTCTGCCTTTGCTCGGTAAATTTAAGGTCCTTCGAAGAAATATTCTGAAAGTGAAAAAATCGCCACATTTTTTTCTATCTATACTACTTTCAAAATATTGCCTATAAACTTCGAGAAAACACTGTCAAACTATATATTTTCTGAAAGCCTATTTTGTGACGGTTTTGAATATCACAAGGAGAATGTTTCAAATTAATTTATGTGCTTGTCAAAACAAGTCAAAGAAAATTTGGGGCTTTCGGGTTTATGGGCCTCTAGGAACCACCAATTTCAAAAACAATTAATTCAACAACATTCAAATGATAGATCCGAAAATTCTCTTTCAGATGATTATAAATTTGACGATATTTCCTAATAGTAAACAATTTTTAGGTGTTGGAAAAAATACGTGTCCGTAGATTTATGCTAAGTTTCCAACTTGCTGTCGCGCACTGTATAAGCATACAACAGGTAGAGTGTCGACTCAAAAAATGTTGGCATGCAGTGAAAATTTTTCTATCGACAGATTCCGTATTTTACAGAGATTGCGTTCCTGCGGTTCAAAAAGATTGTCAATTTTTAAAAAACTAAATATTTGCAAATTATTCCTATGTTTATATGCTAGCGATTTAGTACCTTTACATAAGTAGTATGAAACTTATTAGATATTAAAGTGATGAACATTTACTAACAAATATCTCAATTAAGCAGAAATTAAGCTGATTATCAAGAAATTTCATGAACCACATTGCAATGCAAGTTTTCATTAAAATATTGAGAATATGTTGTGCTTCTTAGCCGAAATCTCAAGTTTTTAATACAATTTTCATCGACATCATTTTGTGATCCACTAGATTTATGTTTCAATTCTTGAGTCTGAACCGAGAAGTGAACCCATTTACATCCTTCAAATATAATTCATATTCTTTAGTTATGTTAATTTGTTCTTCAGGTGGAGGTAGTTTGTGATATGATCACGCTTAATTAAGAAAATATATTTTATAACACTTTTATTTTTTGGCACTGGGTCTCAATTCGACTTCATTTGATAAAATCGAAACTGCATGCACATTAGGGGTTTGAATAATACTCAGGTGATATTCTGCCTAATATACTTATTCCATGATTTTCATATTTGATGGTGGCGCGAGTAAGATGTGCGAGTAATTTCTTTAGAATTTAAAAATAGACCCTCCATTGAAGCACTTCATTTCTTCTTTTCAGATGTAAAGAAGGGAGTCGTCGTGTAAACGGTACATGTGCTGATATCGATGAATGCGCCGAAGGTGATTCGAAATGCGATCTAACAATGACAACATGCGAAAACATTCCAATGAGCTATGTCTGTAAGCCTAAGACAGGATATGTCATCGTTCATGACTACGTTGCGACTGATGTCGATGAATGTGCAAATGGCCAGGCAAAATGCTCTGCTGTTGAAATATGTGTGAATACACTGGGCAGCTACAAATGCATTTGCAAGAAAGGCTACATCAGTAAGTGAATTATATTTGAGAATTAATTGATCATTATGTGATCGGAGATGCTCAAAACATTGATGTATTTTTTCTCTGTCTTTGTGAGCAGTATGCAGCGAAATATGTATCTGCAATAAAAAAAATTAAAGCCACCCGCACGAAAATTCCTCATGATTTTTCATGAGATATTTCTCATAAATGTTTCATGAAATTTCATGCAGATTTGGAGCGTTTTCTCATAAAAATCTCATTAATAAAATGACAGTTGCACTTTCATGCTTATGAATTCATTTTTCTGGCATTTACATGTAGTTACTGAGGCTTTCTTATCCTCGCCACGTTGCCCCTGAGCATTCCGATACCTTTTCTACAATACCTTTTCAGCATTCACAATAATTAACCACCATTGTCATAACAATTAAGAAATTGAACTGTAATTGTATATATCTATATTTTCAACATCTTGCATTCAACATCTAATTATAAAGTCAAATTATATATGCATCATTTCGAGAAGGCTGTTGCAGATCGCTATGATACATTCTACATTTTCGCTTTTTATCCTTTATAGACTAAACTTGGAGATTCCTATCGATTGAATAAGCTTTCTTGTGACTCTTTCCTCTCACGAATAGCAGGCATACCTTACTACTTATAAACTTATATTCACAAAATACTCATGATTGTTGATGATTTTCCCATGAACGCATCATTAGAGCATCATGAGTTAAATATTTTCATATATGAGAATATCATGAGACTCATCATAACCTCATGAGCTCTCATAAAAATCTCATGAATCAGCATTAAATTTCATGAGTTCTCATGAAAGATTTCATGATGAAAAATATCAATGAAATATCGCCACCAAAATGACGAGATATGGCTGAACAATCTAAACAAATTGTCACAAACTAGATTCGACTTTGAAAAGGTGTAGCTAATTGGGAAATGTGTTAGAAAGGTACATGAGTCTATGCGTGTAGTCAAGGATTACAGGTTTCTGTGCGCATAATTCAGTCGTGATTCATAGAAAATTAATGGACCCATGTTTATTCAGAAGCCTCAGAATTATTCATGTTCATTCTGGTCACCGGGTCTTTGCAATCCTTACTTATACATAAACAAAAGCATAGATAGTTATGCATTAGACATTGCAGAAGTCATCAGCTCATCGGCAGCTCAACTAGTTAGGTCTCGTGTCGCGTCATTTACACTTGTAAGTTCCAAACTTTATGAAGAGCTCCTGTTTAAATATACTTTCATAGGACAAGCTCAAAGAGAAGTGATAAGGGAAGATCATCTGATGAGGTCAAAAAAGGTACATAACGTTTAGCCAGTTGGTTAACTTGTTGTGGCCAGACTATTCCCAATGAATCGAATCGAAGTTGCCATCACAGAACAGCTTGCACTTTGTTTTATTACGCCAGGCCCTGCTAACTTTCTCCAAAAAGACATAACGCAAAAGCAGAGGTCAAAAGAGGTTTCTCTTGGCTCTAAATTATATCTCAAACTTTCTGTCAGTGATTCAGTACGCAGTGAAGTATGAACGTAATCAGAGATCAATAGGTTTCAAAATAATAAATGCGCCTGTTGTAGTATGAGAAAGATGCTTAATCTAGTGTGGAAATGCAGAGAACTATAGACATATTGGCAAACAGGTTGCCAAATATTTGCCCTGTTCTGAAAGACAAATTCGATCGAAGCTGTTGCCCTGGAATCTGATTGTGTGTTTTAGGTAATGCAGCTTGCTAGAAGTATCCCTTCTAGGAAACCATAAAAGCATTATAAGTAATTGTTTTCAACGTTTGTGACTATAATGCAATCTGTTGTCTCTATACACCATTTGATTCTGTGTTTTTGAAAAAATCAAGGCATTGTGCTTCCTCCGGAAATATCTGTATATCCTCCCTGTGTATCGCTACGCATGATTGCAGAAACATGACAGTCAGTTGACAAGGACAATGTCTGTCGATCATTACTTTTCATTCTTTAATGACCAACCAATAACTTGAAGAAAGGAATAATATCCGTCCTTGTCAGACAAGACTTTTCATCAATAATTGATATTAACGCCTTATTTAAGTTACAGATTATATTCAACTAAAACACACTTTTAGTATCGATGAATTCAGTTGCTTGATGTTTCCCTGGTTTGTATTTAATGAATTTCAATTGGTTGACCTTGCAATTTTTAGGAATGAATGGCACGTGTGTTGATGAAAATGAGTGCACGTCTGGAGCTTCTAACTGTGCCATAATGACATCAGAATGCACCAACACTATAGGATCATACACTTGTACGTGTACCGGCAGTTACAGAGGTGATGGAAAGATTTGCACTCACAAAGCTCTTAAATGCAAGAAGTCGAGTGTCACTGCTGAGGAGAAACAAAAGAATTGCAAGTAAGTGAAAAAAGTGTAGTGTAAAGGTAATGTTCCAAGATGTTTCCAACCTCAAAATGCTAGAGCTGCACGCTAGTCGCACTTATTCGCACTGTAGGTCATTTAAAATTTCAAAAAGTTTGCTGAGGGATTTGTTAGTTCATGGTCAAAAAAATAAGTTGCTTCGCGTTATAGATTGTCCCGCAATAGTTAATTAAGTCCTTCAAAACTGGAGAACAGGGTATGTGTCTTTCATAATAAGTGTAAACAATTTCTAGAATTAAATGCAGGTCATAAAACGCACTAAGAAACTTCTAATAGTGTTAATGAAATAGGGAACATACTTAAATGAGCCTATTTTATTTTCTTTTGTCATTACTTGCAAGTGACGCTCAACTAGTTTTGGCCTTACCAGTGTTACTGACCAGCTCGCAATACTAAAGTACAGTGTAATACTAAAAAGCGTGAATAAAGGCCACATACAGTTACTTAAATTATTTTAAATTTCAGATTAAAATTGATCAGTTCGCATTTAAGTCCACCATCAATATGCACAGTACGAAAAAGAAAACCCAGAACTGTGAATTATTTGATCATAAAAAATGAATCAGATAATTGTTGAGTAAAACCCGCCACTTATCTTCGTATCAATAATTCATCTTCTTTTTGTATACTAAGTCAGCAATGCTGACTCAGCATCAAGTGCTTCAGCTCATAATCATGGTCTGACGAGGCTTCATTATAACTTCAAGTACAAACATATCGAATGTCTTGGTAAAGTCCTATAAACATGAATAAAAGTGTGAATACATTGAACTCAGGTGCACAATCATCGTAGGAAACTTTATACATTCGATTATTTGTATAGAAAAGCAAGTGTACACGACCGATTCATATATTTTAAGACAAATTGATACTTAAAATCCATAGAAATTGACAACAATAAAACCTCTAGAATGGAAATTAAGCTTCATGCAATGCAGAATAACAGCACATAAATCGCACGCATTTTCACTTAGATGCACCTGCCAACGTCTGCATGATTGGGTTAGAATCAGTCACATGTGTAAATCGAAGCTTTTAATTGTTGGTTCATGCCCCAACTTAGTTCCCCCCCGGATGTGCCGCGACCTTGAGTCGGTTTCCATTCTAGCCAACTTCAGATAAACAGTTTATTTCTATGTTAAAATCAGAACAGGAGGCCTTGAGTCCGCTTGAGTCGTGTGTTGACGCGGAGCTGGTGTTAATCACAGGAACATAACTTAGGGCCGTATCCTGAAGTCTCGGTTAGGTAACCCTCCGCTAAGTGCTTAACCCTCAGTTTGTTAACCGAGGATATTTATCTGGTATTCACACAAGAAATTTAACTCTCGGTTTGCTAGCTGAAGTTAAGTCGAATGCAGCAGTTCTTAACTGGTAGTCAAACTGGAATTCCATCAGTAATTAGGTCAAGGTTCGGCTGTCAAGGAGACAGTTGACGAATAATCACTGTCGCTGTCCGGATAATCGATGTCGCGTGCGTCTACTGATTCCTTATTGCCACAATATCAAAGCGGCAACTGACAGCATGTCTAAGCGACGATCGGAGAATTTTACGTTGTTTGAACAAAATGTCTTGATATCAATCATCAAAACACATATCAATCGAATGCAAGAAGACAGATGGAATTAGCGTGAGAGCAAAAAGTGAGGCATGGACAGAAGTATGCCAAGAATTCAATAATAATGGTCATACTTCTCCACGTGAATCGATTCAATTGCGAAATCTGTGGGATCGGTTGAAGAAAAGTGCGAAGAAGGAAGCAGCCGCAGATGTGAGAGAGCGAAGGAAGACTGGAGGTGGATCTTTCGTTAGCTGCATGACTGACATATCGTCAGCTGTCAGAATGATGATTCCAGAGCAGATTGACCCACCCATTGTTTTCCAGAACACCTGTGATTCAGACAGAAATGGGAACATCACAAGTTTTCTGAATGACCAGAATGCCCAACTTCCCCAGACTTCGGAAATCCTGCAACAGCCTCCACCATCAACCCTCGTGCAAGATGATAATGATCGGCCAATGCCAAAAAAGAAGCATTCGATGAATCAAAGTGAATACTTCAATTCGATGATCGAACTTATGAAAAAAGTAAGTGACGAGAAAATGGCGATGAAGCGTGAGGAACATGAAATGAAGATAAATATTTTGAAAATCAAGAGAGAAATAAAAGCCCGAAAGTTACTGAAGATGAAGGAGGATGACGTGACATTGACGGACATTTCACTTACCAACATAACTAATTTACTTCATGGAAATGAATAATAAAAAAACTTCTTTGTGTGGAAACTTCTTGCTTTATTTCATTAGATCATTGAATGAAGCTATAAATCCAGTCAGTTTAAAGTCAGACTTCAATTTGACCGGGAAGAAAAAAATCTTTGTATGAAAGTATTTCGTGCCGACCGATCCGACGAGTAATCACTCTCGTCTAATTCACTATCAGGCATTTGGTCCTCAGTAGAAATGCTAATGTCATCAAAAGGAAGTGTGTCATTCTGCATCCTGGCAAAGTTATGAAGGACAGCAGTTGCTACTATTATGTAAGGCACTAGAGGTAGCTGCATCCGAATTGGAGTAGATAATATAAGAAAACGCCTTTTCCAAATGCCGAAAGCACATTCGACTTTATTTCGTGTTCGCTTGTGAGCTGTATTGTAGCGTCGCTCAGATTCCGTCGTGGGGTCGATAACTGGTGTCAATAGATATAGTCTACATGGGTATCCACTATCACCAATGAGATATCCATGTAGTTCACTTGATTCCATTCTGTCACGAATAACAGAGGCATCAAAAATGCGAGAGTCATGTGCTGATCCATGCCATCTTGCTACTATGTCAGAAAACAACATTTTCAGCAGTACAGACAGCTTGAACATTAACGGAAAAATAACCCTTCCTGTTACGGTAAATTTCAGCAGATGGTCCACCAGGTGATAGTATCGGGATATGTGTTCCATCAATAGCACCAATAACTGCAGGAAACCCGGCTATGTCGGAGAAATCAAGTTTGAATTGATTTAAATTTTCTGGAAATTTGATGGCTCTATCTGACAACTTGCGCAATTGCTGGGTCAGTCTATTGACGATGCGACTCACGCTTGATTGACTGATTTTGAATTCATCACCAATAGCCATTTGAAATTTATTTGTAGATAAATATTGTAGACATACCAGTAGTTCTTGCAATAGAATCAATGAAGATGCCCTCCCACGAGACACAGGATCCTCTCCTCGATCTTCTACTTGATGCAAAATTTCAATAAAAACATGCTTCCTGAGTCGAAATCGCTCGCGGAATTGGTCATCCGATAAACAGTCGTAAGGATTAGTATGATCACGCAAAACTCTTGCCTTTGTCAGTGATGCAGCGCAGCGCTCATAGAAAACGTAGTCTGGATAGTCCATGTTGGTTCGAAATGAATTTCCAGTATTTGCGTTCTTGAAGTCATAATGATTCTAATGATCGATAGCGCACTTAACTGGCATTTAACTCTACCCTCTTCCTCGGTTAAATCTTCAGCTAAAGTTAGCCGACGATTTCACTTGACCGAGGTTTGTGAATACGACCCTCGGTTAAAGTTAACTTAGCTAGCAATTTAACCGAGAGTTAAGACTTAACCGAGACTTCAGGATACGGCCCTTAATAAAATGCAGTGTGAGACAAGGACAATAACATCGACAGTAAATGGACAGCAATCAATGCTATTGCCATGGCAACCACGCATTGACGCACAGGTCAGGAGCAATCGCTTGAATGGCCAGACCACAGAATTAGATTATTTATTCGTATCACTTTGCTAGAAGTGCAAACTGATTCAAACAGATGGCGCATGAAAGAACTTAATAAGTGGGCAAAAAGAAATTTTTAATACCTTACAGAGATAGGAAAAATAGTCGTGCGTCGCTTGCGGATTGCTCTGAATTCCTTCAAAATACTCCGATCGCCACGACTCCTTCAGATTCGAAGAATTCAGATCATTGCGCAAAAGTTTTCTCGATAATGTTGGGCCTTCCGATCATTTTAAAAAAGTTAGCAGGCGCATGAAAAACGTTCACAAACTTCTCTGTAGAACTTGACATCGTCTATGTCACTGTGCTGTGTGATCCGTTTGATAACAGTCACTGAAACTTTGCACATTTTGGCGTGTTTAATGTTGAACTGGCTGCTCATTGTTCGATTGCTATGGTATTTAGTCAGCAGATTGTGCCATTTCATTTACGTTACATGTTCCAATGTTTCCCTTCTAGTCAGACGGAAGAAGAGACGACCTGTCTAATTCTGTGGGCCAGAGCCTCCATGAAACATTCGATAATGCCGATAACAATTTCTTTTGATAATATTTCATGTGCGAGAATAAAGTATTCAAATCATAGTTTCTCTAATTTTATTGCATGTCATTAGTATTTTAAGTCAGTCCTTGTTTGTTGAATTCTTTCTTGTCAATCAACTTGTTTTGTTGAAGATATGCTTGAAACCTGTACATCTCCATCGCACTGTGAAGTATACAATGCATGTACATCTATTATTAATTATTCCAAGCGAGAGCTTGTTATCAAATTTCCGGTAGCTTGTATATTATATATTCTTTCAAATTACATCATTGCAGCTCTCATACTGTGAATTCTTGCAATATCAATTATATTATATTTTCGTGGCTATCAGACTTGCCTAATTATGCTAACAAGGCAGGAAATATATCAACATGGTGAGCAAGTATTAAGCGTCTACATGCATATGTGCTGCATGTGAAACAGTAGAGTGCATGACATTGTGTTTTAATATGCAACAGATGTCCATAAATGCTTAGACGCCGAGGCAGTGTGCATTAATAGATAATTTGATGAAAGCAGTATCACTGGCAAGCGACCGAAGAACGTGTCGTTGAGCTGAGGTCTAGAGCATCTGTTGACAATATTTGTTGCACATTTTAAATATACAGATTGCCATCCGTGTCAGATAACACAGGAGTAGCATAGGCGTAAATACATGCTTATTTCAATATCATCTACTGCACTGTTATTATGGATAATCACCTCTGATGATTGGCAACGATCATGAAAACCTTTAGACAATTCCTCATTTTTCGAGTCGCTTGCATGCGATGCTTTTTTCATCTAATTATTGATGTATAACCACCGTTAATCACCGCACAAAAAAATTTACTCTTTTCGAAACGCTAGCCCAGGAGGAAGTGCTGTCAACCATCTTATATCTTCCGAACAAACATTCATCAACAGACTGGTTACTCACAGGCACAGAATTAAATATTTTGTTTATCTGCTTCGGTTTGCTAGAAGTGTGATTAATACGAAACTGACGGCACATAGAGGAACCTATTAAGTGGGCGAGAAGGAATTCCTAATACCTTGCAGAGATAGGAAAAAAGTCTTGCGTCGCTCGCGGATTAATGTGAGTTCCAGCAAAGTGCCTCGATTGCCAAAATTCCTTCAGATTTGAAGACTTCAGATCATTGCGCACACGTTTTCTCCATAATGTTGGCCCTTCCGATCATTATTAAAGAAAGTAGTAGGCGTACGAAAATTAGTTCACTTGAGGATTTCACATTCTCTCCTCGGCATTGCTCACTGTATAATGCATACATTGAATCGAAGCCAAGACAGGAATGTGTGTTTTGATGTGTGCGAAGTGATATCACACGCAGCACACAAGCCTCTCTCACTGGCTCTGGTGTCCCCTGCTGACAGCTTATTGTTTACCATTTCCAATAGCAAGCGATACACGAATTATCCATTCGAGAAGGAGCAAGTTGTTCAATTCTGTCATGTGCCATTTCGATATTAAGGTTGCATACAATTCTTCCTTTCTAGGAAACCGAAGCGCGCGCAGATGAATCTAATTCTGTGTTCACAGGCCTTCTAAGAGCAAGCGCTAATGTACTCGCTTCGTTCCTCACCCATCTGATGAGCCCATTTCCCCTAGAGGGTGTGTTTCCAAGCCGCTGGAGACATGCTGAAGTGAAGCCAGTTTTGAAGATGGATTCAAGTGATTTTTCTAACGTTAGGTCGCACCGCCCAATTTCCAATCTTCCAACGATATCTAAGTTGCTTGAAAGAATATTTCCCAGCACGTGAGGACTTACCTTAATGCCCTCATTCTGCTACCACGAGGTCAACCTGCTTACAGACACCATTCCACCGAAATTGCAACTCTTCATTTGTTCTCCGACATCTTGAACTCTCTCGACACTTCTTCAACACGACTTTCGGTTTCAGAGACACATCACTGAAGTGGCTTCACTACTTCCCAACTGGCCGCGCCCAATCCTCTCTTACCTCGGGTGGACATAGCTCGCAACCCGTTCAAGTGATCTGCGGGGTTCTTCAGGGCTCGGTCCCCTCCTTTTCTCCCTCTACATATCCGACCTCTCCCGCTCCACTGAACAAAGTGATCTCAGTATTCATTTCTTTGCTGACGACATTCAAGTTTACGGCTCTTCCAATCTGAGTAGACAAATGTCTTCGTGTCTGGATTATGTGAACGTCTGGCTGAAGAGCAGTCATCTACAGCTGAATGCTTCATAGTCAAATGTGACATGGTTCTCATCGAATAAAAGCAAAGATCTCCGATCAGCCCATTTACCCATTTGTCGCCTGTCTTCTCTCTGCGCCTCCTCGGTGATATTCTTGATAAATCATCCGACCTTGAACACTCACGGCTGTCGAACTACAGGTATATTCATCTGCTGCGGAGTTCTGCGTCAAAAAAGATGAATTTGGTGATCTATATTTCGTTCCCTCACTTTCGAGCTTGTTGTGTTGCTGGTTTTTGACGGACTTTACTATTTGACTATTGAATCGCTTCCTTTGCGGCCTACCTCAGACTACATTGAGGCGCTTACAGAATATAATCTATGCCGTTGTCGTCTGGTAGATTCCCTGTCAAGCTATTACCACATCTCACCCTCACTAAAAGTGTTTCGTTGGTTCCCTATTGAAGGTCACATTCAGTACATACTTCCCTTTACAGTATGCGTGTGCTTTCACAATCGTGCTCCAACTTATGTTCGCTCAAGTCTATATTTCTAATGCTTCCTTTATGTCCTCCACTGTCTCCACTGTCTCCACTGTTTATGTCTCCACTGTAGCAGAAACAGAAAGATCGACTACTTTGGCCAATGAACTTTTATTGACAAAGTTTGCAAGAAAATTCGTAATCTAGATATTTATAATTGCAGTCACTTAGAACGGATCATTTCAGCAGTATAGCCAGACTTGCATGTTCCAATACCATGCTATAAAGCCGCTTGTTTTGCGATCTACTGCGTTCCACTGAGAATGTCCTTCAATACGAAACGCGTCGGGTTGTTCATATTCTAACACAATAAAAAGGAGTAATTACAAGGGAACGGATCTTTTTGATTTTAACCGTCAAACATGATGAAAACCTGCATGCATAAAAAATAAAGATTGCTCAAGTTTAAAAATATTTTGCTTATCCATAAGATAATGGTCTAACTTCACAATTACTCACCAATTTCATTTGCGCTCAGACCCTATGCGACAGTGATGGAATCAAGTATATGGTGCGTGATTGTTTTCATTTTCATATTTGCAGTTGTTCGGTTGGATATGTCCTTTCGACAGATGGAAAGAATTGCTTGGACATCAATGAATGCGTCTTGAAAACTGAGAGACAATTATGTGACAAAAATGCTTACTGTACTAATCTGGATGGTAGCTTCATGTGCAAATGTAAGGAGGGTTTCTGTGGCAGAGGCGAGCCTGGTGAATGTCATGTAAGTTGAAGCTTCATTCTTCCTGTGTTGCTTTAATAGTCCGGCAGCCACAACGAGTTTCTGCAGGGAACGAGACCGAAAGTGAGACTTTCACAGAATGATGTACACCTTATGCCTACTACGAATCAGGGATCCGTAGTAGGAGTCGGAGTCGGAGTCCTATCAAATGATAGGACTCTGGACTCCGGCGTATAACTAGACCCGAAACATAATATAAACAAATTATTTATTCTCGTGTATAGCTGTCACAGTCTTGATGTCAACTTTCTCCATCAAACAAAAGTACAGAGACACTGTTGCATGCAAAGCTTGTAATGGTTGAGGGAATGAACCATGATAGAGAAAAAAGGATTGTCTTTTCACTCGGTGATTTAGTACAGAAGACAAGCCTTCCCAGCCTCGATCGCACCTACACACCAAAGGTCACATCAGAGACAAAAATGAGAACATTGCCTCTTACCTTCACGTTAATCGTGTATGCGATGGCTCCTCTAAAGCGAAATCATTCATATCAAAATCGAAAGTGTACTCATATTTTTGGAGAAAGATGTTGGATTTTCCTGCCTGGTAGAAACTGGAGAAAAACCGTGTGAAGCCCACATCAAGAAGATGGGAGGAGCCGAGTCGTATTCATCCAACTGAAAGCGACATTTGATCAACTGTCATCGAAAATGATTGATAATTGATACAGCAGTGATCACCAAATATAGGTTCAGGTAAGCCTATAATGATCTATGATGCAGGCTAGGCCTACCAGTTAATTTTTCAAAAAAGGCTTTATATGCTTGACACTCGGAGTCAGAGTCCTATCTAAAGCCGGAGTCCTATCAACCCCCGGAGTCGGAGTCCTATCAAGATGATAGGACTCCGCATCCCTGCTACGAATCTGTGCGTCTGCCGAGTTCTAGTGAGTTCCTCTTCTTGTCAGACAGGATCAAAGAAAATCACATTTAAATCCAATGGTACGCAGATTGCAGTTTTTGGCTAAAATGAAATTTTTTGTTTTCTCTTATTAAACGATAAGTACTAAGCCCAGAGACAATTTTTGGCATGGAATGTCTTTATGTCACTTTTTTCATCTTCATGCACCCCTGTCTATACAGGTTTCTGCGCTTAATAGAGGCAGTTGTGCATTACAGAGTGGCATAATGCGTAACTTAACGGCTTTAATCACAAATTAATGAAATCGGTTCATTTGTTAACGACAAATACTGTTAAACACACCGTCAATTTCAAATTTAACGACTTATTCACTAAACAGTAGCATTTGTCAGTTATAACGGCGGTTCATCTAAATACTACGTCATTTTGCAAAACTCAATATATCCAAGACAGTTTTTATTCAAATTATGCATGTCATTATGTCACATCATTATGCATGGTCATCACTTATGTCATGCATCTGAATGCATGCGGTGAAGATGCGTCTTGTTCGCCGTTGGGCAGCGCTACAAGCAGCTGGAGTGATTTCCACCAAATTTTGCTCAGCAAGCCGAGCAAGAGTTGCCAGTTGCTCTTGATATGGCTGGCGAAGTAACTGTTCCTTCACCTCCTCCAATTGGCGTCGTATACCCGCCTTCCAAATGTTGAAACAATTTTCTGCTGCGTTTAGGAAAGGTGAATAGGGTGGTAGATAATGTAAATCAGCGTTGGCATGTTGATCGCTGACGTCCGTGGCACGGCGATGACAGGGTGTATTGTCAAGGAGAAGGACAGCCTCTTCATTGGGAAGGAAGTGGCCGTTGATAAGGTCCGCCAAAAAGTCGTTAAATGCATCCGCTGTCGTTCCTCCTTCACGGATAGTGTGATGTACTAAGCCCTCGCGGCTGTCCCTCGCGGAATGTTAAGCGCCGCAGCTACCTCTACATAGTCCGAGTTTGGATTCTCATAGGCATCCACAATTCTCTTTTTATCCAGCAACGGTTATCATTCTTCTTCGTCTCATTTTTCCAACTATGCGCGCTCACAGCGCCGGCTGTCCTTAAATACTGCATCATGTCGTAACGTTTTGACATTGCCGATCAACACTCACCTTATTGCCATTCAGTATTGCAAGCGCCAGTAAAGCAATGGGCCTACGTCGTAATAAAGTACAAAAGGACGGAATGTTTTGTTTGTGCCGTTAGTCTCTATTGTTATGCCGTTAATCATTGCATATTGACGATATTCTATGGAAAATCACGTAATCAATTGAGGAAACGCCGTTATTTCCTGCAAAAACCTGTAAAGCCAAACATATTTAGATTTGGCGAGCCTCTTACTGTCGGCAAACAAAAACATTTTGAGCAACTTAGTCCAAATTCAAACACATGCTCACATACATTCCCGATCAGAAGCATAATAATATCACATCTACATCATAGGAAATGACATCAAGACGTTCCATGCCAATAATTATGACTCTGGGCTCAGTAAATATCGCTTAATTAGAAAAACATACAAAATTTCATTTTCGCCAAAAACTGCATTCTGCATCCTATTGGATTTAAATGTGATTTTCTTTGATCCTGTCTGACAAGAAGAGGAACTCACTAGAACTCGGCAGACGTGCAGATTCAAAGTAGGCATATGGTGTACATCATTCTCTGAACATTTCGTCCTCGTTCCCTGCAGAAACTCGTTCTGGCTGCCGGACTATAATTAACTCATTTCGTGATGTATGATGAAAATAATCATCAAATGAAACCTTGCTGCTAAAATATAACTTTATCTAAATTTGCGCTATGACAGAGATATGATATTGACAGAGAAGTGAACAGATAATTTAGATAATAAAATATTTCGACAGCAGTTCCGTATTTGATAATTACGTTCATCAATTCATCTGATGGCCCAGTAATTTGTTCTGAATCTTCCTAAATAATCAGAGCATATTTTTGCAGGATGAAAATGAATGCACTGCTGGAAATCATCGATGTGATGAAAACGCTGATTGTATCAATACAGAGGGATCGTATAATTGTTCGTGCAAGCCAGGATTCAAAGGAAATGGAATTATTTGCGAAGATATTGATGAGTGTGCCTCATCTGACACTAATGACTGTGATAATAGCAAGTGTTTCAACTTAGAAGGCAGTTATGAATGCAAATGCATACCTGGTTACGAATATGATGGTGAGCTAATCTTGCAATTTCTATTATTTCAATAAGGAAAAATATCAATGATCTTCGACCGAAAATTTTACTATTAATACACGACGTCTCGTCTTCGACTTAATCATGTGTTAGACATTTGTGATGACATGTACTGAACACAAAAGGCGCGTTCGCAATAGCACGATAACGATAACGAGAAAATCGTGAGCACAGAATTAAATATTTTGTTTATCTGCTTCGGTTTGCTAGAAGTGTGATTAATACGAAATCGCCGGCACATAGAGGAACCTATTAAGTGAGGAAAAAAGGAATTCCTAATACCTTGCAGAGATAGGAAAAAAGTCTTGCGTCGCATGCGGATTAATGCGAGTTCCAGCAAAGTGCTTCGATTGCCAAAATTCCTTCAGATTCGAAGACTTCAGATCATTGCCCACAAGTTTTCTCCATAATAGTGTCCCTTCCGATCATTATTAAAAAAAGTAGCAGGCGTACGAAAATTAGTTCACTTGATGTTTCACATCCTCTACTCGGCATTTCTCACTGTATAGTGCATACACTGAATCGAATGTTAGCTAGACAATGTGTGTCTTGGTGTGTGCGAAGTGATATCACAGCACACTTGGTGACAATTTCACCAACCTGTTCTCAGCATTCCTCACTGCATACATTGAATGTAGCCAGACAGCGATGTGTGCTTTGGTGTGTCCTAGGTGTGCAGGCACGCCACTCACTCACTGGCTCTGGTGTCCCAAGCCGGGTGACAGCTTATTGTTTGCTATTTCCAATAGTAGGTGACATGCGAATTATCCATTCGAGAAGGAGCAAGTTGTCTAACGCTGTAATGTGCCATTTCGATGTTAGTGACTGATACGATACTTCCATTCTATATACGTGCGTGCAGATGATTCTAATTTTTTGGGGGCGTCACAGCCTGCATGCATCCAAACTCTAAGGGTGGAATCCAGTGCGAAGACTTAAGTCGAGATTAAGGAAATCGCGGTTTAAATCAGGACTTAAGTCTAGCTTCGTATTCAATGCCACGATTCTGACATAAGCTGAGCTTAAGATAGCCAAGTTAAGTCGAGATATCTAAGTCACAATTTTGGCGGCTTAAGTCAAGAAGCAGTATTAATCGAATACAAAAATCCAATCAACAAACTCATGCAAAGATTACGACTTGATATGATTAAGACCTGGTTATTGTTTGTGCGTATCTACATAATTTGACAAAGAAATACCAACGGTATGCGGAAAATGAAGAAGAAAATCCAAGTGAAGAACACTCCAATGGATCCGATCATGTTGTAGCATCTTATGAAAATTCAAATAGGGGTGTGACTGTCAGAAGCCAATTTACTTCTCAATATTTTTGAACTAAGCTAATATGTATTGTGATGTAGCTACTGTAGGGCCTATAGTATCATTATGACCAAAAGATGATATTATGCTGGTAATGTCATGTATTATATCATGCCACCAGTGCACAGACCATGCTTGCTGAAGAGAAGTATTGTTGATTATCATGATTATAATACCATACATGACTATTATGATTCATCATTACTCGTCATTATTTGTGATACCAATACACATACTATGCTTTCTGAAAAGATCCATTCTTAAGAAATGATCCCGAATGAAACCCTTTAATACATCAATCAAAAACGGTGCAATCCATGAAGATCTATTTCAAAACACAGAAATCACATTTGATGAAAATTGGATTCGCTATTGAAAATGTCATCGTTTTTTTTTAAGATTTTCTAGCTTAATTTCTTGAATTTTCAGTTTTGTTTTCAATATTTTAGTCTGTAACACCGCATGTTCTTCCATTATTTCTACTTCACGGGGTAACTTTTCGCGTGTACACGTGTAGTAAGCAATAAATGCACAATTTGCTTGATCGGCAGTCCTCTTGGCCAACTTCTCGGTATTGTCGAGCTTCAACATTTTTTCAGGAGTCGGAGCTGGAGTATCACATTCTGAATCTATGTATATTACTGGCCTGGAGATAGATTTATCCACATTGGTAGTTGATGTTTGCGGAAGGTCAGGTGAATGAACAGGAGTGGAATATGCGTCACAATCGTTGCTACTATCCAAGGGATGAACTTGATTTGAGATTATTGACAGAATCCTTCTGTTCAGAGCGTTCATATCGCCTGGTGCAGAATGTCAACCATCAGTCTTGAACTTCTCCTTCCTAATTGCTTCCTATTTGCTGCCGCCTTCTTTGTTGAGAATTTCAAATTTTGCCAGCATTGCTTGAGTTGAGTATGTGTCCTCATTCTGTTCGGAAAGTCATTATTATACTCAAGTTCTATTGTTTTCCAGCAATTCTCTTTATCTGCCACAGTAGCAGCGTTCGTTTTCTTGTTTTCGATAACTGATCGATAGTTCTGCATCAGTTGTATAATGACGTCCTTCTCATCATTACAGAAGTTATCTTTCCGCTTAGACTCATGTCGCTCAGCCATGATAGCTTCTGTTGACCAGACGAAACAAAATTGTATTATGCACTTTTGAATTTGACACCGCTGTTGTGCGGAAATATGAATCAGTCAGATCTGACCTCGTTGCTAAGATGACAGAGGTTTAACTCGGGCTTAGTTAATTCGCTATACATTGGATACGGCTTAGACTTAAGTCTCGATGACGAATCAGCTAATCTCAGATTAACTTTAAGCCAGAGTTAAGTTTTTCTCTGACACTGGATTCCACCCTAAGACGTCAGTGACGCAATTTGCTCTCAGGGGCTATGGTTTGATCATCTAGTAGAATATAGAAGCGTGAAAGCGAATATTGCAATTTTTGAATACATTTCTACATGGGATATTTTCTTCCTTTTTTTAGCAAAGGACACACAAAAACGAAGATGTGTGGATACCAACGAATGCCAAGGACAACATAACTGTAACATGGAAACATCCATGTGCGATAATTTGCCTGGATCATATGAATGTAACTGCCTACCAGGATACAAGAAAGTTAGTAAAGTTTGCATGAATGTAAATGAATGTGAGGACAATCCTTGTTCTCAACATGCCACATGCTTGGATACTCCGGGTTCATTTATCTGCAAATGCAATGGAGGTTATTCAGGAAATGGCAAAAAATGCAGAAGTAAGTTTGGAAAATTGCCGTTTTTTATTTATCGATGTCTACGCTTTTCAATCAGTTTCAGGACTACTGAGCATGCATTGCATATTCACCATTTTTCGTATAATTCGATTTTTATAATTAATTCATATATTTTTTTAATTAAAAGTTACTGGTATTTGAACCTTTCGGTCTAAATTTATATTTTTGCACCTTTATTTGAAAGAAGTTGAAAATATATTCGCACTTTCCGTTTTTATTTTCTTATGCACAATGATCCAGCAATATGCGACAGATGTGGCGTTAATTTAAGAAAAATGCGAATAGTTATGTCGAAAAATTTCTTCAGTGCTGTTGAAACTGACTCTGAGCATTTATTGAACGATTTTTATGATCCAATTCATTAACGGCCAATAATGTTCCTTTAAACGGAGTTAGTGCATTATGTGAGATTCAATGCATGTTACATGACTTTGCAGCATGATTTCCAAATTCTTTACATTATGCTATTACTTATTTCTTCATGTAGACTTTCGCTTATGAAAAATGAACGCTTACTTTTCTTCTTCATTACTCAACTTCAGATATGAACGAGTGCGCTCTAGACATTGCAAAATGCGACAAAAATGCTCATTGCAAAGACACACAAGGTGACTATAACTGCATCTGCAATGAAGGTTATACTGGCAATGGTTTCAACTGCACAAACATCGATGAATGCGAAACTAAAACAGCATCTTGCAGTAACGTCTCAACATGCATAGATACGCCTGGCAGCTACGAATGTAGATGCAACAAGTATTACACAGGAAGCGGGAAAAGCCCAAGTCAATGTACATTGGAGTTATTTGACGAGTGCCATAAACCAGGAGCTACGGACAATTGCGATAGAAACTCTCAATACTGCAAAGATCTGCCAAAGGGCTTTGAGTGTATCTGCAAAGGTAATTTTATCAAAGATTTTTGGTTTCTCCACTTTGATTTGCATTGCATGTTCACTTTCAGCTGGATACGAAAAGGAAGGCGATAGTTGTGTTGATATAGATGAATGCCAAAGTGATAACAAATGCAATAACAATGCACAGTGCTTGAATACAGACGGAGGTTTCCTATGTAGATGCAAGAAAGGATATACAGGTAAGTTCGTATACACGTTTTGTTTATTTTAATGTTATGGAATACTGACAAAGGCCGTTTAAACAGTTCATGAAGATGTGTCTCTATCATAGAGTCTTTGCGGATTTTTGATAACTTTATATTTAGTTATTGTATGGTGAATTGTTTTACTTTATTTTCATTTTTCTTTGAACAAACCCATCTAGAAATAAAAACTAAACATTCCATGTACTCACTGACATTTTTATTCTTCAAATAGCTCACCGTCATGCTCAATGCACTTCAGAAAACGTTTCTGAAAATTTCTCAACGAATCACGGTAGTAAGAGAGAGCAATGTTGTTCATTTGTCGCTCAGTCTCTTCCCGCAAGTCCTGAATGTTCCTGTAAATAAAACCTGGAGGATAAACCAATTGCCGCAGGTGACTCCAGAACCAAAAGTCGCAGGGTGTCAAGTCCGGCGATCTTGCTGGCCATTCAATAGGTCCTCTCCTGCCGATCCAGCGATTGGACAAATGAGTCTCTAGAATTTGACGCGTTGAAAGAGAGTAATGGGGAGGCGCTCCGTCTTGCTGGAACAGAAGGGTTCTTCCAGTGCCACGAGAGAAATAAGGAACGACTTGGTTCAACAGAAGATCAGAATATCTCTTTCCATTCATGGTTTCTGAACTGATATCGTAGAGAAGAAGTCCGGAATAGCCTATACAGGCCCACACGGTGAGGCTAGGAGTCTTGCCTGGGTTGGTCATTCTAATATTCGGATTCGTCGTAGTTCAGAAGTGCACATTGTGCTTGTTGATGTTGCCTGTCAACGACATGACACACTCGTCCGAAAATGTTAGCTTTCGGAGGAAAGCAGGATCTTCTCTCGATTTTCTCCTCATTTCTTCACAAAATTGTAAGCGGCGGTCTTCGTCCCATCACAAAGAAATTGAGAATATAGCGGCTTGTATGGATGATAATACTCGGCTTTTAGAACTTTTCGGACAGTGAAATCAGAGATCCCGACATCCCTCGATATCGCTCTTGTCGAAGTTGAAGGATTTTCAGTGACAGCTTCAATTACCTTTTGCCTGTTTTCATCTCCAGATGCTGTTATGGGTCTGCCACTTCTGGGTCGGTCGTGGGACAGGCTGCCGGTTTCAAGAAGTTTGTTCTTCCAATACAAGATTGTTCTCGACGATGGGGATTCCTTGTTAAATTTCTCTCTGAATTGACGAGCCCTTTCTTCACAGTTGAAAGAAATGGCCCACGATGTGCAATAAACTTTTTCTATTGTCGAGAATTCCATCACAATATCAAATTACTCACATCCATCAGTGTATCGAGTTTATAAACACAGTGTATAAAATGTATTGATTAAAATTAAAAATCTCGTAGTAAGATTCAAATGTGAAATCTAAGTTACACTTTAAACTGTAAACAGCCACTTATCGGACAATTTGTGAGTCACATCAGTATTTTGGCACTTACTGCGTATTATCAGACAAATTTCCTGCTTGTCAGACAATTTTTGTCTCATCGCACGAACTAATTTACATTATTGCGTTTACTGCCTATCATACTACTTATGACTAATATATACACTTTTATTGAAATTGGATGGTATCCTTGATAATTTTCAATTATATAATATACAATGTTGTAAAACAGTAGGGTTCTTTGTATACACTTTGAGGCATAGCAATAACAGGTCTGGATATTTGACGTATTGATACCATCTTTTAATTTTGCTTTTACAATGTTTTTTTACAGCTTTTAAGGGTCTTTATACTTCCCTAAAGTTGACATTGACACAGCGGACTTGTAAAGTATCAGAATTGTTCATAATGCGAGTGTGAATGAGTGGAGCAGAGTTAGAACCTATGTGATTAGGAGTTACTAGTTGCCATTAGCTGATGTTGAACAGTTTGATCATATTTAAACACTTTGAGTTTGAGAGACAATGCTTTCAGAAAAGTAGACAGAATTGTCTGATATTTTGGCGAATAATTGTCTCATCTTGTCTGCTCTGAACAGCCACTTTTGGTTGTTCATTGTCTCATGTTGTCTGTTGCAATTGTCTGATCATTTTGGCTGTCTACAGTTTACAGTGTAGGTAGAGTCCCAACTCAGTATTGATTAAATCTCCAATGCGTAGACAGTTTCGATTTAGCTAGATAAATTCGAGTTGAAACCCAGTATCAGATGTGAGATATGCAGTTGCTACACTTTGGAGAAATCTACATGGATTTGACTGATCATGGAAGCAATAGAGCAGGAAGAATAGTATTTTACAAATGTAAAAATGCTGAAACTGAATGCCGTGTCATGACAATCTTGGGGAGGTAATATTCGTATGTTTGGGAAGCAGAGAGGACGACCATGTTTGTCGATCGATTTCGAGTTTATTTAAAACCCATTTTCAGGACAATCAGTATCTGAGACAACAATTTTTATACATGGATAAATCATGGTCAATATAATTCACTAAAAGAAGCTAAAATTAGAACATTTGGAGAGGCACAGGTGGAGAGAATTAGTACATTAATTAGTAAGTTGGTACTTGATTTAATGCATAGTGTCTCTGCAATGTGGGTGTGAACACTTCTAAATAAAACCTGTTGAATATCTAGTTACTATGTTTGGTAAAATTGACAATTCGATAGATGACTACTTTAATATGCACATTCTTAGAAATGAGAATATTTTCTTGAGCGTGATCACAAACTGAAAGAGCTGAATATCATATTCAAAGACAATGATCAAGATTCAGTTTAATAGATGTAAATGGGTTCGCAATATTATTCAGATTCAAGAGATGAAGCGCATAAATTTAGTGAATCATGAAATCATGCCGATGAAAATTGAATTAAAAACTTAACATAATTAAAACTAAAGACTTGCTTGATAATATGGTTCAATAACTTTTCTTGAAAATCAGCTTAATTTCCGATTTGCAATTAAAAAGTTAGTGAAATTTCGATGGACATTCATTAAGTATCACTTTAAGCACTTTCTGGCAAATCGCCCTAGTTAGTGCGCCTGTAATAATTAATAAATGCTGCTTTTTGAAAACACAATGCAAATAGAATTATTAAATATTGACTTGCATCCTCAGTTGAAAATTGGAAGAGATTTGAACGGCTGCCATTTCATCCAATATCCACAAGGGGGCATGGCTGCAACTTTAAATAGGGAGTTGTGTCGATGTTGACAGATGTGAACTGGGCCTGCTGATGATTCCTGATATTGGATGAAATGGCAGCTATTCAGGTCTGTTAACATTTTTCAACTGAGGATGTAACTCAATATTGAATTATTTTGTTTCAACTTAGCTTAATTGTGGCGCCTGTTAGTAAACATTTATTCCTTTTGATATCTAATAAGTTTCATATTGCTACTTGACCTCTACTGGCTGGACTTTGTCCTTCTTTCAAATGCCTGAGGTACATTGCAGTCAATAGTGACTCTATTTTTTTGATAGATGCTAATCTTTCTCCATTATAAATTTGCTTTTTGAGGCTGTGCATCTTTAATGTACACGACCGCGCTTGGTCGGGTTTGAGCGTCCAGGATTAAGCGCTCGAAACGCGATCGTCCTGACCAAGTTCCTGCTGAAACCTCATTAAAAATAGTCAAATAATTTGTATGCATATTTTGTAGAATTCTATTTCACGTTTTAGCTTAAGGAACTAATGTTAATTCTCTTACACACCTGGTAGATTTTAGATAGCGTAATCCACCTGTGTTAGCTAGATCTGGTAGTTTGATTGGAAACAGTCATTTCCTCTTATCATCTGAATGGGCAGACTGTTAAATAGGATCTTTTCAATATATAAGTGATAAACATAATTTTGAACAGAACGACTTACTCGACAGTTCATTACATATTCGAATGATAGTTGAATGTCAACTACTGCTGAATAATGATTGGTCGATTACTTTTCTAATAAAGTATCATATATATATATAATGCAAATTTCAAGAAAATGGAAAGAAACCCTAATCTGCAACTTTAATTTTATTGACCAATGTTTCGATTTCTCAAACAGCATCAGGGTCAAATAGCATTGCAAAGAAGGTACAGTTAACTGGAGGGGAAATTTAAAATTCAAGAGTGGGATTCAAGATAGGCTATACTCGTACACGCACTTTGACCGTGATATTATGGTCACAGAAATGAAAAGTCACGCAATGTACCTGAAACTGTCATTGTTACTGAGTAAGCAGGGTTGTCAGCCGATATTTCACACGTCATTTTTCTATGAAAGTCGTTTATATATTTCCAATTCCAAATTAGACGGCCTTAATTGCATGATTATTTTGCATGACGGTCTTATTTGCTATGTAATACCATTGAGGTAGGAGCATTTCACCATCCATCTTCGCGTTCCCAGTGAAAATGGCATTGAGGAGATTCCTATGGTTCACAATTCGGATTCGTAGATATCTCAAGCTTGACATACTCATGCACTTCAATGTTCTGAACTGCATGGGCTATGTAGAAAATTATCATAGATTTTAGTCATTTGCAGATAAAAATCTTGGATTTTCGGTCATGGATTTTAGGTTCAGTAACAATGTAGGAATACCATATGAGATTTCAAGGTAAGTAATGTACAAATCAGAGGCCGCGAACGCGTGCGTCTCATGTGGTATTTCCATTGTCTACGTCTGTGCATCTATATCTATCCATAGAACATTCTTCTACAATTTAGAAGTCTATTTATTTATGTAGTTTGTGGAGATGTCGTATTAAATTGTCTATGTCAGTCAAGATTGACAACATATGGGAGATTACAAAGGGCAGATTAGGTACATTGTGGCAATCTACGGTTATGATCTAAGCACTTAAGTCTATGATTTCATTACTAATCATTAATAATTTCATGACATTCTTTTATACGTTTATTTTTACACTTTTGTACCATCCTATTTTCCTGTTGTTCTAAATAAATAGAAATATAGATATGAAATAATAATCATAAAAAAGTCTATGATCTTAGCACTAACTTCTATGTTATAAGTATTGAAAAATGACGGCCGGGTAATGCACATTGCTGCCTGCTGTCAGTGCATCAATGTACAAAATGTCATTGTTCTTATATTATTGCACCATAGATTTAGAAATATAAGTAGGCAATGCATAATTACCTTTCAAGTGATCAGCCTAAATCGGCTGTCATTTGAAATCTTCATTCTTGTCAGATCGTGCCGATATAAGAATAACGCACATCTTCAAACGCGAAAGAATCAAAGCCAGGATAGCTCATAGAACTACAGCACTACGTCACGCACTTCAAAACAAAAACAGAAATGAATCGAATATCTGCAGTCTTAACAATAGCATCTTCAATAAAAGTCTTTTCAGTAACATCAACTGTCATAAAAAGAACACTGCATACCAACTTCAGTGCACAAATTGTTTTGCCACATACGTCGGATCTTCAATAAGACCTCTACACATCAGAGTGAAAGAACATCTTATCCGTCCCGAGTAATCAGACATTGACCAGCCAAAGACATTGACACTGCCAATATCAGAATTAGTGAGGCAGTTTTCATTAGATATCTGTGTTCAGCAATGAACTCAAGTATGAACTCCTAACTCAAGAGAGGAGAGGTAGGTGTTGCTTGACTTTTGATATGATCATCATAGTGTATATGTGTATCTTGATTCCTCTGCGAATCCCACTCTTGATTTTAAATATCCCATCCATCCAGTTAACAGGATTTTCTTTGTAATGTTATTTGAACCTGATGCTGTTTAAGAAACCGAAATATTGGTCAATAAAATTATAATTGCAGCTTAGAACTTCTTCACATTTTTCCCGTAACCCGTCATTTGATAAAATGCCGCTAAAATTAATTTTCAATATTACCAAAGATAATGCAGGAGATTGCTTGGAAGGCTTCCCCTCATTTCTAATAAAGGCGATTAGGGCAAAACAACTCGCTACATCCAATTTGATTTCTGATTGTCCATTGATCGAGCATCTGACAACCATAAGGAATACGGAACTATCACAAGAAACTGCTGGACTTCAAGCCCACTAGCACAAATTTCTGCAGGAAACGAGACTTTCAGATAGTGATGTAAACCCTATGATTGCTACGAATTTCTCGTCTGTCGAGTTATACTTAGTTCCTTTTCTTGACTTCCAAGATCTAAGGAAATACACAAGGTTGGGTCTTGGGTTCACTTTTGTGTTTTGGGTAGTCTTGGGGGTACCAAAGAATCTTGGAGTGCGGACCCAAGACTTTGGGTACCCCCCAGAATGAGAACCCAAGAGTAAAGAAATAGACCATGAATGATCATTTGCAGTTTTCTTGGAAAAATTCTGACTAAGTATATGACCACATCATGTCATAGCAAGTCATCTACATGTAAGCTTAGACGTATGTACATGTAAATATGTAACCTTCTATGACCGATTCTATGACAAACTGTGATATCATCAACTTTGATATAGACCTACCGTAAATGTCTATCTGATAGTTTGTTTAATTAGCTTTTTCAACTATGCCCTGATTACCTATGGCTTCCTTGTGAATTTAATCCATTAAACTAGATGTATTGGCATATTGTGTCAGAGAGAATTTTGTATATATCATTTTGCGTGAAATATAACAAAAAATATGAAAATATGCAATGTATTAAACCGATACCTGTATAACGCTTATGCTGTTAAATTGGTAGCCTACAACAATTCGTAGATAACTTGCTTCATATAGCCTCTTGCCTTGAGAGTTAAAAACTTCGGCCTATGTTGTTTATTCTACTATTAGGCTACATGAATTAGAAATAGAAAGATATCGGTATTATTTAATGCAGTGACATTCTTAGATGATTGCTTCTTACGATTAGTAAAAATATTGGCATATCTACATTTGTGCTATTTTCATCTTATACGAGGCCTATGATATATGTGTTTTGTTTCTCGATTAGATATGTTGTAAGGAATGTAGCTTAGTCATGCATGTTGTTCTAATTAGGAAATTATTAGGCTGTAGACGTAAACAGGGTTGATGATATTAAGCCCAGAGATAATCTATGCCGATAATTAAAACTTTTAGCTGAATATTAATATGGCCTCAATTCCGCAATAACAAATTCAAGTAATAAATAGTAATTAATATGAACATTAGATACATGTTAATTGGATAGCAATATGTTATGATGTTATGATTCAATATAACTTCATGCAATTATAAATCTCAATCAAATTTCCAAACATGTTTGGGAAATTGTTGCTCCACTTCATTAAAGAAATAGCCACTCTTGGGTCCAGTCTTGGGGGGCACCTAAGATAGACCCAAGAATTATCTTGGTCTTGGATCTTGGGGGCAGCCCAAGGTTGGATCCAACCTTGAAGCACATGCAAATTCATTGGTAGCATATTTTCCGTCATTAAGTGAGAGGTACTAAGTCTGGAGACACACCATTTTCTATGATATGTCTTCTTGTCATCTTCGACCATGTGTAAATTGTATGTTATTATTATCCTGCTTCTACATGTATGATAATGTGATTAAATGAATAAAGCTGCACGCAAAATGTTGACTTCCATGTAAAGTGACTTGAGATGTAAAATATGTAAAATGCAGCTTTAAGCTGTTGATTAAAGATGCTTGCTGGATCTAAATATGTCAAACGTAATAGATAAATGAGCATTTGAACATTTTTGTATGAATTACATATTACGGAAACACACATTACAGAAATAACAACACACCGAAACGGTGAATAAACGGAGGAAAACAAATAATTGTACTTCATCCTAATATCAGCGTGAGAGAGCAGCCACCATTTTTGAAGATTTATATAGACTACATGTATTCAAGGATAGCACTTGATGAGTGATATGGATTGCTTCATAGTCAAGGTCAATTATCTCGTGACATGCCTGTGACTAAAGAATTGTCAATATTAATTGCCAAAATATTTTGGTGTCAATCCTTCGCATGTGCTTAGTAGTGAGAGATTTGCAGTGTGACTGACACACACCCAACACTCCAGTGTGTTCTAGGAACTAGAGGTGTGCATTCGGGATGAACCCGAGTTTGTGTTCGGGTTGTGTGAGAAAATTATCATATGGAGTATTCATGCGTGAATTATGGATTTTATGTATCATAGTTATTAATCATGAATAGTAATTGAGCCGGACATCAGCCAAACTTCATCAATGCTTTATTTGCTACAATGGATGAATATACAACGAAAGACTTTGCGAGAACATGGCAGCGACGCTACCAAAGAGCATGGCATTCAGTCCAAGTTAGTTCTGAATTTCGCCCATACTAAGGGCGAATCCCTAAGAAATAGATGCAACATGAATACTTGAGGTTTTTTCAACGGTGGAAACAAATTCAAAGATTGCAGAGTGCCATTTCGCCTAGGCATAGAATAAAAAGAGTAAGCACGCAAATTCCTTGGTAGCCGCAGACACTGCGCTTCTCCCTACAAGGGCTCGTCAGTGTAACTCGGAATAGCTAATAGTTTAAAATATTTAGAATAGCTGAGCTGCTCTGTGTTCGTTGATGCTGACTTAGCCATGCAGCTGATAATCACGAAGCGGTTGTACTGAGGAGTTCTTGTTGGGCGAAACGCAGCGTCTGTCACTGCCATGGAATTTTCGTGTTAAAATTGTTCAGGTCTGAGGAAATCTTTTTATGGTATACCCAGGCGAACTGGCACTCTGCAATCTATATGATTATAAGTCACCACACGGCAGAATCAGGATAATTAACGCAAAGCAGCCTGTTGTGCAGTCCTTTAGCTTGCTCAGCCATTCTATATATTTTAACCCCCCAGAGACCTGAGCTTTTTCACACCCTCTGATACCTTTGGGGGGGGGGCGGTCCAGTGAATCCATTTTACAAATGCATTGTTTACCTACTTAAATCGATATCAAAACATTTGGAAAGTTGATTTTAAGCAAAATAATGATGTCTGCGTGTAGCAGGTCGATGTAACTAATCTTTTGAGTGTCCTTTAGTCTTTTCAAAATGTGCGAAAATGTGGTGTTTCTGTAATTCAACGACATTTAGCACAGTATCAGTTATACTAAGAGTCAGTTTTACGATGTTTGTTGTCACCATATGACCTCAGAATGAAATTTTAATGAAATTGATTCATTCCATGCAGTAGTACCCTTACATTTGTCCATTTTTCAAATTTTGGAAATAGAGCCTGCACAGAGCCATAATTGCTACGTTTTTAGACCCTCAAGACAGCTGTGGAGATCTCAATTTCATCAATTGCCGCGGTGAAAACTTTGTCAACATTCTGTTCTTAATATAGAACTAAGAATATAGTGATTATGGAGTGATTATAGTGATGAACATTGATTTATACCGAGATGTTCATATCGGCCGACCATTCATGCGCTATCATGTGCGAAAGCAAATACTCGTAATTCGCATTTTGCAATCTTCAAACACGCGCACTTGATGTTTTACAAACACACGAGCATGGTATAGACAATGAATAAATAAATTACACTTATTGTGCACCGTCGTGGACAAGCACAAAATTACTTTTCATCCGAACGCAAAATTTTTTTGATGGGAATTTCTACACCCTCTGAGACCTGAGGGGGTCCAGTGGACACCCCTTGACCTATCTACCATACATATACTGATTCAGTTGAGATGAAATAACACATGCATAATATGGCTCCGGGGCCACTGATCTCAGGTATCTAAGGGCTAAACTAGTTTGGACCATTCCGAACCATACCGACGAGCCAGTGCAGGGGAAGGCGCAGTGTCAGACGCGGCGGAACCGGAGGGGCATCAAGGGCACGTGCTACCCTAGAAAATTAACAACTTTTCATGCCCTTCTCCCTTAATTTAATTGCAGACAGCTCATTGATTTGACAGAGCCATGGCATTTTTAAAGGTTGCCGATGAGTTGCTAAGTCATCATTTTCCACTTTTAGCTGTTAAGCATAATCCTATTCAAGTGAAAGCGATGCTGCAAAGCGTGGGATGGAGGTAATTATGTCATACTTGACAGGCAATAGATGAAGCAAACAAATAAAAAGCAGAATTAACTCATTTGTTTATGACAGCAGAAATGTCTACGATATGTTGAGCGACTGCAAATTATCTTCTGAAGAATAATTATAAAAAATGTTGGGATGCAATCTACACCGATTATTTCTTTAGCAAGTAAAGTGTAATTTTATCAGCACTTCATTAGTTTTAAGGGACCTTCAGCATTGAAAGTCCATTGTTACTTTATGGAAACCCAATCACTAGCATTAGGTGCCCCTCAAGGCTTTGAACGGGTCCCTTTATCAGTATTTCCGCATGTTGGGTCTTCAGTATAGCCAAAGACAGTGAAAGATGTTACATAGTCTTTGAGTATAGCATAATGGAGAATCCCTTCTGAAGTATAAGGAGCTCTGTGTTAGTCATTGCTATTTGTGGGTAGGCCTACTCGTATTCCACAGTAGGCCTACTTTACCTCTAAATTACCGATTGACTTTTATACTAATACAATATACACATCAAAGCGAGTTTTGTTTCACAGATATTATCAATCGGTGCATGAGACATTGCTTGCCTGAAAAGTAACATCCCTGTGATGACTGCAAATTAATTAATTGAGACTATTTCCCACATAAGGGAAGTTTTGGAAGATAAGATAGTACATAAGCTTATTCAAACATGATGCTAATTGCATAGTATTTAAAGATATACCGAAAAATCTAGAAGGAAACGACTACATTGAAATTTTGCGCTAACTTTGAGCTAAGCTGTGACAGTACCACAATGCCTCCATAGAATATATTCCATAGTTATACTGTACCATGGTCGAAAACTCAGACAGAGAAAGTGCCCTTGTCCCTCTAATGGTCTTCCGCCATCCCTGGCATGTATACAAAGTGGTTTAGGTATCTTGTGGTTTGGTTTGTAGTGAGAAGAGGAAAAACGGACAATCAGGGCTTACTTCTTATCATAATAATCGGCAGGAATGACAAAATTTCTATATCATACTGATATATCAATATTTCTATAACATCTGAATTAATGTTGGCTTTGGCCAATATTGACAACTTAGTTATTAATCTACAGATTGATTTAAAGGATGATGATGCGATCATCTGGGGGATAAAAGCCATCATTGTCTCTAACTAAAAAAGTGAAGTTCAAAAAGAATGTGCACAACCCTTACGCTTCCTCACGGTGAAAACTCGCCAAAACCATCTCTGTCGTTTTCCAAAACTCGGTTGGTAGAGCCATAGATCTTCGACTTCTCGCTTCGTTTAACCCTATCAACTTCTTTATATATCTCCTAAAATAGGTCAGATAGAAGTTCGATTTTTTGTTACGTTTAGTTTGCATGTATGTTGACCTCTCAGTAAAAATTTGATCAATATTGACTTACTGAAAGGATTTTTAAAAGTACTTTTAGAAAATTGATGGTTTTCATTTAGAGTAGCATTGATTATTAACATAATGTTTTTGTATCATATTTTCATAATACACTAGGTGACATGCCACGCTCAATTACGCGTAATTCACGCGTAAACTGCGCGTAATTACACATGACCCTAAACATCCGTGGCTATGCGTGACATTGCTGCAACATCTGTCGGCAGTCCTGTTATAAAGACTTTGCGTCTCATGTGTCTGCATGTATCAGAGGCTAAACTATGTGATAGGACCTCAATTTCATGCTCAGGGAAGACAGAACATGCTTTGTGGTTCAACCGTGGTTCAAGCGTCAGCGCAGACAACCGTAGACGACGCGCAAACTATAAACGCTCACCCGCGCGTATTCAAAGACATTCCTCATGTTTTAACAGCATCAGATCAAGTGATTTCTGACTCTTAGTGCAGAGCGTATGTACGCGGGTAGAAGAATAGAATGTCTTTAACCACGTATGTTTGAGATGTTCCGTGATTACGCGTGGCATGTCACCTAGTGTATTCATGCATGTACAATTCATGATTCACAGTGTCCCCAAATCAAGATTAAGATTAAAAAATATACCATGAGCGAAACCGTGATTTTCTGTTAGAATACAACCTTAGGGTCTCAGAAACGTGAAAACAAAAATCCTTTAAAGCCAAATTTTTGAGAAATCGCAATTTTAAAAAATTGTGAGGAAATCAGTAAAAAAATGACCTCATATTTGTAGTTTTAAAGGAAACTGCTTCAAACAACTCCATGAAATACGGTAGTTAAGCCTATATACATCATATATTTAGTGGCAAATGCAAATTATCTGTATTATATACATACTGAAAGCTTGTTATTGTTTATAAGTAGTATAATATGCATTTTACAGCAAATTTAATTTCAGCCGTAAAATTAAGTTAAAAGTGCTTGTAATTTCAAACGATAACATGTCTAATGCATGTCAGTGGTTGCCTATAAATCAAACCTCAGCGTTTATGTCCATCAAATTATGTCAGCAAATATTTTTGCTCAGTTCATAATTTTAGCGCGCATATTGCATCCTCAGAAGCATGGATCTCCGACCATTCTTCTTTATACACGCATCGATTGCCTTTGGCTGCTATGTCCTGCTGTCGGATATCTAAGTTTGAACAAGTAGATGACGCGTGCGTCCGTGTCCGTCCTTTTCACACATCAGTCATCATACCATAGCGCATCACGAGATCGAAGCAATACTCATTTGAAACACACATCTAGTAGAGGCGCGTGCATGACGTGATGAGTCATCACTTCGTATTGATATAATCTTACATCGATTCTCATGAAAGCAATCGAGCGAAATGGCTGCAGCCTGTACAATCGTCGACGAAATTCATGACCGAAATAGAAAGTTTGTGTTATTTGTTATCGCAAATCGTCTCGAGCCTTATCACCGAAGGAAACTAACTACGTAAGAGAACATCTGATTGATAATTTTACCATCCATAACTCAGATTTTCATATATTTGAATGTAAATGTGAATGTCGAATTTGTACCGTCGTGAAGAAGAACAAGCAAGATGCCATCAAACTTAAACGAAAATCTGGTCGTTCTACTACGAATCAACAACAGGTTAAAGTTGACTATAAAGTCTGTGGTAATTGTTATACTAAACTCTATCGAGGCTGCAGTCATTCGGCACAAATGTATTCTTCCATACGACAGAAAGTTTCCAACGCCGAGGCTCCACTCGATTCTCCAAATGCAAAAACAAAGGAACGGGTTGCTGCCCGAATAATCAAAGAATCTACATTGAGTAAGCCTGTAACAACGGTTTACACTTCTTCAATTCAATCCAAGGAAATCAAATCATCAGACTTGTCTCATATCCAAAAAAGACTTAATCTTAGCACACGAGGGGTAAACAAGCTTTCTCATGATCTGAGATCATGCGGTTCTGTTGAAACAGGAGTACGCGATAAACTTTTTCAGATTAACCATACACTCGACGATTTTTTTTATCTTCGTTTATTGGAATATATTACTCAAACATCGGCGGACCATACACAAGAGAAGCAATGGACTGCTGTTTGTAATGACTTGAGTTCATTCATTGATTTCGTCATTGACAAGCGTGATCTCGATTCTGTATTGATCCAAATCGGCATCGACGGTGGAGGAGGATTCTTAAAGTGCTGTTTATCGATTTTTGATTCATACTCCGATTCATCTGCGTCCCGAAACAGTGATTTTATGAACTCTGGTGTAAAAAAGTGTTTCATCATCGGAATTGTGCCGGAAATTCAGGAGTCATATTACAATCTCAAGCAACTCTGGCTAAATGCTGGCATCAACCAGCTTGAAAGAGATTTCACAATTACATCGGATTTAAAACTTTGCAACATTCTTTTAGACTTGATGTCACATAGCTCACAACATCCGTGCTGCTGGTGTGATACTACCAAGCAAGATATGAATTGTGTTGGATTACGGAGGACATTGGGATCACTGAAGAATCTTTTCTGGGACTACTTCTACAGCGGATCAAAGAAAATAAAGGCCAAAGAATACGGTAATGTGATTCATCCCCCGATTTTCAGTGACAATATTCCAGACTCCACGGCTATTGTTCGCGTTATACCTCCGCCAGAACTACATCTTTTGACCGGGCCAGTCAATACCATGTATTGTGCAATGCAAAAAGTTTGACCAGAGGCAGATGAATGGCCAAAACAATGTAATGTGAACAGAGAATTGTCACACGGAGGAACATTCACTGGAAATTCCAGTCGAAAGTTACTACGAAATGTCCATGTACTTGAGGAGCTTGTACCTCAGCGATGCATTCATTTTGTTCAAGTTTTCTATTATTTTCATGGTGTAGTTCAGTCTTGCAATGGAAATCGATTGAGTGCAGATTTCGAAGACAGAATCAAGAAGTTCAGATCTTCTTATCTGAAACTGAAGATTCCTGTCACACCGAAGGTGCATGCAGTTTTTTTTTCATATTGCGGAGTTTTGAAATTTTAACGGCCAAGGTTTAGGGCCATGGAGTGAACAGACCAGCGAATCTGTACATTATGACTTTTCCACAGTATGGAACAGTTTCAAAGTGCGAGATACGAAGAACCCTAATTACGGAAGAAGGCTGTTAGCAGCTGTTTCCAGATATAATAGTCAACACTTGTAGACTAATTTTGCAATCTGTTTTCTAGTTCAATTTCGTGTTATCTATCGCGATAATATGTTATGAAATTTCTTTCGAAAAATTGTTTTTATTTGAAATGCCTGTACCGATTGACAATTAGGCCTACATGCATAAGGAGCTCGACTGATTTAATTGAATTAATTTATCTGATTTAATTGAATATTATCGAACACACAATAAAATATTATCTAATCACATTATTATCTACGAGTATACATGTTTGCTTTATAATCTTCATCTAGTGATACATGAGTAATGAGTTTTAGGTTTGGTATACAGTACATTTTTTATTTAGAATTACGAGCACTTTCATTTAATTCTACACCGTGAATTAAATTTGCTGTGAAACACCTGGTATACTACTTACAAAAACATAACAAATAAACATAATTTGCTGTAAAACGCATATTATACTACTTATAAACAATAACAAGCTTTCAGTATGTATATAATACAGATAATTTGCATTTGCCACTAAATATATGATGTATATAGGCTTAACTACCGTATTTCATGTAGTTGTTTGACGCAATTTCCTTTAAAACTACAAATATGAGGTCATTTTTTTACTGATTTCCTCACAATTTTTTAAAATTGCGATTTCTCAAAAATTTGGCTTTAAAGGCTTTTTGTTTTCACGTTTCTCAGACCCTAAGGTTGTATTCTAACAGAAAATCACGGTTTCGCTCATGGTATATTTTTTTAATCTTAATCTTGATTTGGGGACATCGTGGATTATTAACAAACACATTCACCTGATCTCCCAAAATGAGTACATGTACATTGCACATGTGTAATTGTACATGTAATGTATACATGCACATGTAAATGTAAAATGTGAAAATATGAAGTTTTGATGCGACATTTTAGATATGAAACACACAGAATAATGCAAAATACATATCACTATTCGAAAGATTTCATTCGAAATGTATCATAACTTTGTCTTAAGAGCGAATAAGTCATTAGAACGAGACATTTGTGAAGATAGAAAAATGTAATAATGCATGAAAAGGCATTATTTACGTTCAATTCAAATTGCTATTTTTATAGTAGTAAAGTTAACGTAGAATATTATGCTTGTAACATCATATAAATATGCTTGAGTAAAAGTTTGCAGAAATGCTTTAGTTATAATGAACAATTTTTGAAGAGTCAAAAAATATACATGGATTCATAGAAAATGAAAGTTTGAAAATACAAATTTTAAATTAAAATTGCTAGTTTGAAGGTCTTCGAATCATGCAAACTAGGCACTACCATTCGAAAGAAGAGACTCGAAATATGTAGATTTATTTTTTCTGGATTAATAGTGGTAGCATTATTGTTAATATATTAGAATTCTTAACAACCTTGGTTCCGAAGGGATTATTTTCTTTAATCCATTAATTATGAGAACCAATATTTTGCTTTTGCAATGAATGCCATCAGATTTCTAATAATGAAATAATTCCTGTGAAGTCTGATGCAGTTTGAAATTCTAGCAGTAATCAATTTGAAAAGTGACTGTTTGAAGACAAAATTGTCGAATCGTATCAAAGTTTATAACAGAGACAATGGTATGGAGCTCAGTTGTATATGGAAACCCCTCATCTCAAAATGTGACAATCAATTTCTTCTTTGACATTGCATTCGATCCTCTTACTTCTTTGAACATTTTCAGTAGTCACTTGTTTATGCATTTGATTTTTAAAGTAGATTCACTATTCATTATTCATTCTTAGTGCTCCCGCACTTTGATGTATGCTCTCCTAATGTCTGATTCAATCTGTTCCATGTAATTTTATCATTCTTTACTAAGATGTGCTGCTGACGCTATCGAAAGCTCGATTCATACAACACCGTTTAACAGCAATTGGAGCATTTTTCGCAAAACTTACAGAGAAGAAAGTAAAGATGAAAAATAAAAAATAGAAAAATAGAAAAATAGAAAAATAACTTACTTTACTTTATGCGGCATATTCATTGCTGAACTTCGGCCGACCCATTGAAGATGGCACGCCACAGTTTTCGCTCACGCATTGCGCCGTTCAATTCGTGCATGCTGAGTCCGGTCCATTTCATGATGTTGTTGACATACTGCGTCCTGGGCCTTCCTCTACGCCGGCTGCCCTTGCATGTTGCCTTGCAGGACAGTTCTCGTTAAAAGGCATCCTCCCTCCCTGCATTGATGACCGTAGAAGGAGAGTTTCCTTTCGGTCGAAGTAACATAAGGGTAGTGGCCAGTTGCTCGAAGATGCTGGCATTCGTTCGGTGCTCTCTGTAATTTATGCGCAACTTTCTCCTCTAGAACCACATTTCGGCAGCTTCGATGTGTTTCTCGTCTGCGCTGCAGTTTTCAGCGTCCATTTTTCCGCTCCATATGATAGAATTGAAAAATAAGAACTTAATAAGAATAAGCTTAACTATATAGACTGAATTGACTAAAAAATTAAAAGTTTCCTCATTGCCCATATGAACTTTCATGGACTGGAATCTTTACATATTTTCAGGTGATGGACTTAATTGTACTGACATTGACGAATGCAGCAATTTGAATCCGGAGAAAAACAAATGTGATCCTATCACTTCTACATGCCACAATCTAATGGGAACATACAGGTGTGACTGCAGAGAAGGATTCAAAAGTCAAGATTCCATGACATGCGTGGACATGAACGAGTGTGAGATGGATCGCTGTGACAATAAAACTACGAAGTGCACGAATTATCCGGGCTCCTTCTTATGTGATTGTCTTAACGGTTTCACCATAGATCAGCAGAAATCTACAGCCATGAAAAGATATTGCATGGAAGGTAATTTTTCGATTGCTTGATATTTCAATTAAGATAAATGAAGTAGAAATTTAGATTCAGCATCAAAGTAATAATGTTTTTCCAAGAGATAAATCTCTTTCAACGCCGCTTTCGCCGTTTGTCGAATTGAGGAATAAGTTCCATTGTATTCGCTCCTACCTTCATCATACATCATCTGAACTTTAAATCGTTGACTAACTAACGGATGAAATGCTTGCTGCCAAATGCTTTATTTCCTTTTTCTGTCTGTGTTTTTACTGTCTAGTAGCAAAGCTGCCAATCCTATATAGTTCCTACCAGCTGCTTGATTTTCCTCTAATCGGATAAATATGATATAAGTTGCATGTTACTTTTTACTGCGTTATAAGTAGTTGGATGTTAACATTTAAAGATCGGACTCACAATATTGAATTTGATTATGTTACCCGTAAGACAAAAAATTTTTATATGTAAGCAGTAAGTTTTCAGAAACAAACAATACAACATGTATTAAGGATTTTTCAAATTAAGATTAAAAGCATGGATGCATAAAGGAGCATGGTTACAGAGAAATTAACCTACCATCTCAATGATCTCATAATCTCGGTCAGATCAGCACTTTACTAAATATAATGCTTATTAGGACATCTATTAGTGATTATTATTATTACTCAAAAACAAACTCAATGTGTGAAACTCTAGTAAAATTTAAGACGAAGGGTACCAGATTATTCAGGCGGCCGCAACCAGATGTACGCGGCCAGGTAATCATGAAAACCAAACCATCTTCTTTTGGGAGGAAAAGTTGGTTTCTTTTTGACGAGTGGGTTTGGCAGCGAAATTTATTTCATTTGATAGCTATCGGTTTGGAGTGTGTGGCTGTTGTTTAGTACTCTGTAGCTTTCGTCTACTCTCGTGTACTAGCTAGTGTACTCTCGTTCTTTAATAATCTGCGTTCCTTCTTCCTCTACTATCAAAACAATACAATAAGATATTTGCAACGATTTGATGGGGACTTCTCAACGTCTGGGCACTAAAAAATAAAATGTACAATAGCAAGCGTTCATTTTCATTTGATAAATGGTTGGTACGCGGCGTCGAGCCAGGCTCTTTTTCGCAACGCAAGTTGTGAGATTACGTAGGCATGTATATGTGTAGATAGCGATGGAAAGCTATTTTCAAATATTTATTTATTCTATGTGATCATAGATTGCAGAGTGCCAGTTTGCCTGGGCATAAAATAGAAAGGCTTGAACAATTGAACAGTCAAAACAACTTGAACAGAAAGAGCAGTGTTGTGCAGTCCTTCAGTCTGTTCAGTCATTCTAGATATTTTAAGCTAGTTTGGGCCATTCGTACAAACGATCCGTTGTAGGCAGCGTCTACCTGCACTATTCATGTGATTATGATTATGCCGCTTGGCTCTCATTCGTCAAATAGCCTACTTTCAATATAATACATGAAGGTTGTGTCTTGAGTGCCAAAGAATCTGCTCACATAGTGGTTGAAACAAATGATCAAAATACATTTTTTATGGCTTTCATGGCGGTGAAAGGGTTACAAGCCAAGCGGGTAAGATGCTAAAAATGTGACGAGAAAATGGCGAGTAAGCTATTAATGGGCACCATTTTTAGCCAAAGAGATGCTAAAATGAGATACAAAAGAGATGGAAACCAAGCTTCACGATTGAAGGAAGTATTCATATTTTTATTAGTCGATTGCTCCAGCACTGAATTGGAGGCATTGTCGTCTGAATAAGCAAAGGTGGCTTTTAGCAGCCTCCTCCTGATTAATACTTTCAGTTAATTGAAGTAGCTCCTTGGCACAGTGGTTGAGTGCTTGGCCTAGCGATCTTTCGGTCCAGAGGTCGAACCCCGAAAGTGTCACTAGAAGATCACAACATTCTCCATAATAAGATCTTTATACGAAGCCATATGTCGGCACCGTACAAGCTCCCCCCTCCGGCGTGGTGATCTGTGACGCAAAGCCATCATTATTTTTCATTTTCATTTAATTAAATAATTGAAGTAATTAAGAGATTACTTGGATCGATCTATTTCTATTCGGAAATTGCTGAATTGCTATTCCTACCACTTCATGATATGGTCATTGTTTAGTTCACATCGATCTATAATTTATATTTATATATTCAAAATAGGAATAACCTGAGAACACTAATAAATAGATATAGAGATAAATAGGATTAGATTGATTCAATGAGCAGGCCGTGAGTTTCCGTAGTAGATGGAATTTTCCTGTTAGTTCATCGAACTTTGATAATGAAGCGAATATTTAACTTTCCCTATAAAAACGTAAATTGTAATCGATTGAGAGTCTGAAACATGCAGCACTCCATCATCCTGATTTTTGCTTGAAAATAAAACTTTTTTCGTTTCTAAAACATCATAATCTTATTTACCCTTGCGGAGTTTGCATTGTTGTGGAAGATGTTTGAATTTTTTTCGAAGGGAATATCATTGTAGGACTTACCCAGCGTCTTCTGTGATGAGGTTGATAATTCAATTGCGTTTGAAAACAATCCCTTCATCACAATCACAAGCACCTTCCAGTGACACCAATTGACACTTCTCTTACACCAATACCAATTGAAAATTCCTTTACTGCACTATCAATTGGCACTTCCCTTGCAGCGCTACCAATTAACAATCCCCAACAGAAATAGCTGTAACTATGGCATGGACTGACATCAAGCCTCAGTTAAGCATGCTTCGTAAAAGACGAGTATAAGTGATGCATAAGAATGTTTTTCTCAGGTTGAGGGACTAAATAATTGTTACCGACCAGGATAAATGATAGAAGTGAACATAACTAAGACGCACTAAAATAGCAATAAAAATGAAGCAAGTTTTGGAAATGTAAAATCAATTAATAAACAAAACTCAAGTAATGAAGAATTTCAATATGAAATAAAACAGCACAACTAAATATTTCAACAATAACAAAGCTTAGCAAATTAATTCTGAATTCGCAATTGCATTCTCTATGTTCATTATCGTCGATTGAAGCATTTCAAGGATGAAATATGTCAGACATGGACAATGCTGACCTAATGCGAATTTTAATTTCTAAGTTTGAAGAGGCTGATGCACCTGTGGACTTGAAAAGCAGACATTTGTCCTCTCTTGCATGCATAAATGTATTTGTTGAAAAGCATGAAAAACAGAAGTTCTCTCCCAAATTACGACTTTATATTGAATAATGAAATAAAACACTTCGAAAGAAAACTAAAAATTATACAACTGATACACGTGTAAGTAATGCTGCTATGCTGAATCTAGATTTTGTCATTGACAACTGCACTAGAAAAATCAATAAGATAATCAAGAAATATGACGTTCCTGTATGTCTGACGAGTAGACAAGGTAGGCCTTTATCACAGTGTCTAAACAAGCAAAACCCGAGCAGCAAACATAACAATTGTGATATTTTTGATAAAGTACCTCACAATTTCGATTGCAGCAATCGCTACTTAGTATATTGTTTCACCTGCCCTATTTGTAACCAGAAATATAAAGGTCAAGTTAACCGTCCATTTCATCTAAGATTCAAGGAACACAAATTCAGTATCCAGAAGCAAGGCAATAAAAGCAGAACATTCCAAAACTCATAATTATTCTCTATCTATTGATGATTTTAGCCTCGACATACTTTATCGTTGCAATGATCCGATATCCACGAGATTGTCAGAAAGTAAATTTATCAATCAATGCAAACCTGAACTAGACAGTCAACATGAGCGCTGTTGAATGTTACATAAAGCCGATTTTAGTGCAAAGACGGTTATTTCCCGTGAACAAGTCGTCAGGACGACGAAGCGTCGGGTTTCGGAGTGTTTTATTTCAATATTCAATATAAAGTCGTAATTTGGGAGAGAACTTCTGTTTTTCATACTTTTCAACAAATAGCCAACCTCCCGTGTGAGACAATATTGTAATATTGGATTTTTGAATTTGTTTCCTTTGACGGAATATTCAACAAGCCAATAATACTTCGGTCCCAGGGCTTACTGAATCCTTTGATCGCGACTTCAAATTAAGATTTACGAGACCCAGAATGAGCGTTAATCAGAAAATACAAGTTTTGCAGAAATGAAATAATATATTCAAAGGCTCAAACCACTGGAGTAATAATCACTAAAATCACAAACAAAAGATCCTTATGACACACAGAAGATAGCGCCATGTAAGTCAATTCAACAAAGAGAACAAGCACGTACCGAAGATAACTTTTGTGGAACGGCTCAAAGGCTCTCTAAGACTTGCGCGTGTCAGACTCAATAGAGGATACGTGTCTGTGTGTGTCCATAAACAGAGATTTGTCTCTCACTTTATAGTCACCGGTCGTGAGAACACTAGCATGTTTGGCGACTGGGTTGGTTGATAGTAGATCTCCCGATCGCCATAGCTTGCGTAATCCTTCAGCTCGCTTGCGTTCTCTGGTCACTGCAGCTGCTTTTGAGTCTTTCTCCTCACGACCATTTGATTGATAGCGATTGTCCAACATCATATTTTGCGACTCACGTGGGCGTCATCATGCACAGTTATTGCCGCTGCTTATCTATTACCTATTGTTAAATTTAATGTCTTGCTTAACTATTTTTGAAAATACTAATTACCTTACACGTACTTATGTTAGAATACTGTGCATAAATGTAGACTGCCAAACTCTACAGACTTCCCATCGTTTTCTTATCCCGTTTCAGATGTGAAAATGCCATCTCAGGAGTCAGGAGCAAATGGTTATTCATTTTTCCACTCATCTTCAGATTCATCATCGAGCATGGATGACTTAAATTTCTATTAACTTTTCATTCTAAAATGAACGACTAAGTTTGAATCATCATGCATTATAAAGTGGATCTAAATAAAGCATCAAATAAAATGTACAAGACTTGTTTTTCTGCTACTATAGTTGTACCATTAAAAAGAACACTTGATGCCTAATCTTAACTGCTGTTCCTGACGTGCTCTCTGGCACGACTGTAACCAATGAATGGGCCTAAGTACCATCATCACTTCAGAAGCTGACAATAATAAGAACGATCAAATGATAGCATGAAAGTAATGACACTGCTCAAAAGGAATTATTCTTCTAGTGCTTCTAGTGAAGAAATAGGAGTCAAAATTATACGGAAGATAATGTCACAAAACAGGATGTGGACTTTGATACAATAATGCTGATATTCAATGAAGCAACTAACAGCGAAATAGAAAACCACTCATGAGGCCACAGAAGAATATGAAGAGGCACTTTAATTTTGCGTCAGTGAAGAAAGTCTGGGCAAAATCATTTGATGTTTAAGTCGTTCGACATAATACAAATCCAGTGAAAGAAAGAATTTTGACGTCTCAATTTTGAACAAAATTGTATCTGATATTTCCCTGATCTCGGTGATAATGCCGGTACACGAGAGTGCAGAGGATGGCCTGTGAGATTACACTAAAGGAAGAAACTCACACCAAGTTCTTCATGCATTTCATAATAAGCTTGGAATTGCAGAGAAAGTGAATTCCAAGTCACATATAAATGTATTTGACCAACAAGATCCAGGCTTTGATCTAATCTACGAATTTTGTCACTTGGAACTTTGCTTCTGCATGCGACCCGAGGTTTAAATTCGCTACGTTCTGTATACCAAATCGAAAAGTATAGTTATTGATGTCATTATTGAAGTATACATGTGCTCAGGGCAGATGATTGCCTATAGTTGAGTTACTTCGCATTTGTACTTTTATTCTTTGATGTAATCTTCTCTGATCAGGCTTACCCGACATTCAAAGTAATGCACTACACTTGATCGATCGCATCAGTTTGCTAGTTATAACTTTCATACTAAAACACACCGGCTCCCAAACTATAAAATTGGATTGCAGTAACTTTTAAAATTAATGAAATTCATCAATGTCGTCAATTTTATCAAATATAAATAATATGTCATCGACGTGCCGTCTGAAAAGCTAGGAGAAAATGCTCTACTCATCCAACTTTGTTAATATAAAAGAAATAAAATTGTCAATATAGATGTTGCCGATAGAAGTCAGTTAAAATCCATTATCCACAAAGAGGCTTCGAATACGGCTTTGTCATATTGGGGCATATTAGCTGTTTTTGATAAAAATGGCTTTCCAATCAGACTGATTTGTGATTCAAAAAATATATTTAATTTAAATAAATGATCCTAAAAGTACATGTTGACAATTTGTTTAAATAACATTTCTCCCCTGGATGTTGAAATTAGCAAACGCATTGGGCTCGACCAACAAGAATTTTCGAAAAATATATGCATGTTTATCAATGAATTGTAATGCTACATGCCATAGTCAATGGAAACGCATCCTTATAAAAGAAATGTTGCATTTAGCACAGAGGACAATGCATTTTCAAGTCGGATGTAAAAATTCACAAATACTTTACTCAGATATTCGTATCTGACTGGCTATAGCATTTCTGTAATAAAACATCCATCAAATTCCAGCTTTAACTCATTAAATAATTATAAAATAGTATTCAGCACATGAAAAACATGACAGTACTTTAGTCTGAATGTAAAAACTAGTAAGCTGACATGATCGATCTTGAGGAGTGCCTTATTTTGAATGTCGGGTTGATCCTGATGGAATAACCAATACTTGGGACAAACAAAGTGCATAGATTACATCAAAGAGTAAAAAAGTACGAGGTATCTCAGCCATAGGCTGTCAACTGCACTGAACATATGTCATACAAACTGCAATAATGACATTAATAATTGTTTTTCGGTTACGTATAGGCCTTCATGTACAAGACGCAGTGATTTGGAATTCGTATCGAGAAGCATTGTTAATAAATTACAAGGCTTTAGGTCTTGCTGGTCAATTACTTATATCAAAAGTACTTAAATATTTGTATTTTTATAATCGTTCTTGTTTTCTTGGTATTGTTGATCATTCCTGTCACTGGCATCTTTTGAACTTTTGATCAAATCCTGTTGCCCTTTGAGTCCAATTCACGTGTGGTGATAAATTGGATAAATGGTTCCTTGGGACTGTGATCTACCTTCGAAAGAATTGTACAGACACCGTCTAGAATCTGTTTGACTTCTCCGTAAATATCATGACAAACAAATAAAAAAACTTCACATTTTCGGAAAGCCATGGTCCTCCAAGCATTTAAGACACAATGAAATACAATGAAGAAATTGATGAAAACATTTACAACGTCAACTAAATTGTGACAAATTGTTCCAATTTGAATTAAGCGTTTACTCGCTTAATTAAAATTTGAATTAAGCCTTTACTCGCTAGGATATCTCCATTGTATTTCCTTTTTGCATGAAAGGAATGACAACCACAGAGTTATCAACTGGAAAGATGAATTTATTATCTATATATAATCATCTTCTTGTGAATGCCCCTCAATCGCTCTCTATGACTTTTGTCATCAAATGATGCGATGTCAATCGTGAAAGTTTGCGATATGCTGTGCTTGAAGGTTGGACCTTGGGTAAGCGATAAAAACTATTACTGCTGCATATGCACAAATCAAGTAACAAAACTGAGCATCTTGATTTGAATCTCAGGAGAACTACATGATAAGAGCATGAAGTTCTGATTTTTCATCAAAAGTCCACTCATTTCACAGAATATTTCAAAAATGAAGTGATTATTAACTATTTCATCTTGGGCTTGACAATACCGCGCATTGGAAGTTCGTTCACATTGTATCCTATTTTCTATTAGCTTACATGGATTTTGTTGCATTTGTGCATGTTGAATTTTTATATATTTCATGCACTTCGTATCTTCGCAACCCTAAACTGTCTGCGACAGCCAACAGTTATCCAAAAATACTACGTCTGTTCATATTTCTGAATGATAAAATGAAGACAATAACTCTCGTGAGCAATGTGTAATTCAATTATAATTAAATCAAATATCTTCAATTAGTCAGTACATCAGGACAGGTTAAATTAACGGAAAGCTTGTAATGTCATACATATTAGCTTAAATCAAGAAATGTTGGATTCCATGAAAGTATTATAGACCGATTAAGGAACTGGCGATAACAAATTCAAGTGAAGAAATAGCATGTTCCATGTGTACTCTTAGGCATAGTGTGTATAGTTTCATTGCTTTCGGTGTAGTAGAGTGTCATTGTAGTTCCATTGTTTACCTCCATTATCCACTTTCCACTTATCCACCATGTGTAGTGTCAGATATAGCGCAGCATTACAGTACGCGACAGCAAGTTGTCATACACCATAAAAACACAGGCTATTTGTTCATTTAAAATGCATTGTATTGAAATGAGCACAGATTTATAGTAAAAAAGCAGTTGCTTACCAAACATTTGCATCATTAACTGTTTGAATCACCTAGTACTTCGTCCATCCTCCTTGGCATTGATTCCACCAATTTTGCACACATTACCTTTATTTCTTGGTCATGATGCCACATCCTCAAGAAATTTGAGACCAGTTCTTGCATTGATTTGCAGTGAGCTTTATTCGTAGGTATTTTTGCAATGGCCTACTAATTTTCGATGTGGTTAAGGTCTGGTGATTGGCTTGGCCACGTCAAAATATTGATTCCCTTTAGTCGAAAATGTTACATGCATATCCGGCTAACATGACATGAGGTATTGTCCTGTTGAAAATAGCAATCACCATTGTGATAAGTTGAATTAATTTCAGGAATAACACAATGCTTAATTATTCGGTTGATATATTCTTCTAATTTGAGAGTTTTGTCTAGACCTGGTCCATAAAACTCTGTGCAAAACAATAATTTAGTCCTTGTAGGGTACAAGAAATCGATTGGATTATAAGACACCTTGATAACCACTTACTGCATATCTTTTTGTTGTTCACCACAGTTTTACAGACATCCCAAATAGAATTAGAAGAGGAAATGAATTTACCCCATTGCTTTTTTTGCCAGATAAATTTCTTTTTTCACCTATTCTTTATAGTGCACATACAAGACCCAGTCCTGCATCCTTTGCTGATAGTCGTTCGAAGCTGTTAGTTGAGCTCATAGATGAGCGTCTGTCGGTACGGGAGGTTCTTCACAGTCATGTTTGAAAAAGAAAAACGGTCTCTCATTTTGTTTCGACACGTAGTGTTTATTTGATAAAGAGAATAAAATCCCGACGCGTTTCGTCCTGTGGACAGTGTCAAGGGTGCTGGCGGTTCTTGTGAGATTACAAGAGTATTATATACTGCCTGTTGTGTAATGGGAACTCATCAGATCAGTTCATGCCGACGGTTTATTTTTGGCATGTTCAACGCAATACAGCGTGCTTCGGCCATCTTAGTTGTAATCGCGGTTCTTTGCTTATCCATGATGGTGCAGTTGAAATTATTAATGGTCATCACTTCATCGGAATGTACTGTTAAATTATGTTCGCTAAGGGCGCTTTTTCTGTCTCTGTTTCTCAAGCTGCGTTCATGTTCTTGAACTCGATATCGGAAGGGTCTACACGTTTGACCAATGTAAAACTCGTGACATAGCAAGCACGTGAACTTATAAACCAAGTGCTTGTCAGTACATCTGTACTTCGGTTCAATGTCTTTACATGCATAGCATGCGCAGTCATTTTTATTATCTAATTTATTGCTAACAGAAGAAATGAGTTTATTGCCTGGTTTGGATGTGATCCTGATTGGCAGGTTATATTTACGTTTTAATTTATTTAATTTGCGGTCGCAACTATCGCTGACAAAGTTAAGAGCAAGCGTAATTGAATCTTGATTTTTATTTTTTGCTTTATTGTTTTTACTGTCATTAGAACAATGAAAACCATTATTGTCAAGTCTATTTTTCATAACTGCTAGAGATTCAATCGCGTTGTTATTGTCTGAGCAGCGACTTTGAACGTATCTTACACTATTCTTCACAAAATATTCTTTGATATGATTAGGGAGCCAACTATCTCCTCCTGCTTTGAACAATATCTTTGATACCAGTTCCTGACAGACTGTTTGAAAAGGAACTTGTAAAGATTATTGGGTCCTCGATCACTAAAAAAATTGATTGCAAGCGGTATGGTTATCGACATAAAGGCTCAACTACGTGTGCGTTGCTTGATATTGAAAATTTTGTCACCAACTGCTTAAATGAGAGGTTCCCAACCTGTGGTACGTGAGGTACATCAGATGATACGTGAGTACCTGTCCGAAGTAGGCTATATGCATCATGATGATGATTTAATCTATTTAACAGACAAAATCTACTAGGAAAGTCAACTTGATTGATCGACAACGAAATTCGATGCAATTTACAGTGTTTCTCTTCATAGTCGTAAAAGACGAAGATCTGTCATGTACATAGATTTCATCAAGTCACATCAAACTTTGCATTAAGTTGCTTAGATATCAATGCGACAGGCGGTGCGATGACATGCCGGTGTAACAGTTTAGTTTTACTCCCTGACAAAATTTACTCCCCAGTAAATTTTTCCTAGGAAATTTTTACTCCCCCAGTAAAATTTGCCTAGGAAATATTTACTCCCCCCTGACAAAATTTACTCCCCCAGTAAATTTGGCCTAGAATATTCTTTTCCCTAGTAAATTTAGCCCATCAGATGCAGTTTGACTCGCTGATTTCAAATCTGTCATTGTTATCCCACAAAAACCAAGTTTTTGCTCAGTAAATGCGATTTTACTTTTTTGGAAGTCAGTTTGTGAAGTTAGCGGATTTTTTGTTACTGACTACTGTTTTCTTCAATTCATGCTAGTCCCATCAATTTGAGGTTCCTAAGAACGAATCTGCAATCAGAATTGTGAAATTCTATCTAAAAAATAATTTTATAATAATAATAAATTTCCTAGGCAAAATTTACTGGGGGAGTAAATTTTGTCAGGGGGGAGTAAAAATATCCTAGGAAAAATTTACTGGGGGAGTAAAAATTTCCTAGGCAAAATTTACTGGGGAGTAAATTTTGTCAGGGGGGAGTAAAAATATCCTAGGAAAAATTTACTGGGGGAGTAAAATATCCTAGGAAAAATTTACTGGGGAGTAAATTTTGGCGGGAGTAAAAATTGACTGGCACACCGGCATTGATCGACCGACAGGTCAAAATCGACAGAACAAAACCATGCATTTTAGATATTGCTTGAAGCTCAGCATCCAAAATCACGTATCAAAAATGCTTATGGTAAGAAATTTATATTCAACTTGAGCAAGTCAAAAGTATTCATAAGCAATATAGGCTACGTTTCTCAAAAAACGATACACAAACGGGAAGGCTTCGGGAGAAGCATCCTCAACTTATGGAATGACTGCAATTTGTTTTTTGTTAGAAAAAATAAATTTCTTTGAAATGAAAAAAGAGTTACATCTTTCCTAACATAAAAGGAATTTCTTTCAGACTAAGTGGTATGCGGCGAACGCTCAAGATCTCAAGTGGCACTGAGACAGTAAAAGGTTGGGAACCACTGGCTGAAATAATGCGGATTCACTTGCATGCCATATGGCTGTCGATCTACAAAGGGATTTGATGAGGTTTGCCATCACATATTACCCGACAAGATGGTTTTCAGCGACTTCAGTAACTTTTTTTGATAAAATTCATATTTCTATCAACGAGTTCGATGGAAAGGGCACATAAGTGACTACGCCCCTGTTACGAGTGGCACTCCGCAGGGATCATGTCTTGGTCCGCTTGTATTTGGCATTTTTCTGTCTGACATGACACTTCCTCCGACAAGATCAGATACCATTATTGCAAATAATGCTGATGTTGTTTTAGTGAGTAATCTGCAGAAAGAAGTGAAATTCGACCCTCTTGTATTAGCATATGCTGAAATGAATGATTGGACCGAGAAAAAAACATGTACATTAAGAAAGAAAAGTGTAATCAATTTTTTGTACATCGGCGAGGTAGACAGATTAAAAACCTTTTGAGATTCCTGACATTGATTGTCCAAGTAATGTAAAAATTCTGGGTGTGATTCTTGACCATCATTCGTCATGGAATGATCCTGTCTTGCCTATCTCGAAAAAATGTCCTCACGTCTTTATGTTCTGTGGCGATTGAAGACTTTTCTCGATACACGTGACTTGGTTACTTTGTACAATAACTACATCCGCTCCATTTAAAAATATGCAGCACCTTTGTTTGTCGGCTTGAACAAAACACAAAGTGATTGTTTAGAAAGAGTGCATCGTTCTCATCGAATTATCTGTGGTACATCAAGACGTTGTTGTAGTTGTGTTAACTTCATTCCTCTGCATCATCGTCGAACTTTAATTGGTTTTCGTTTGTTCAACATGTTTTTAAATGATCCTCAGCATCATTTGCACCATCTTTCGCCCCACAAACTGCCTTATTCTGCTAAATTACTTATTTATTTAATATTAACCAATTAATTTTTTCCTCTGACTTTTGTCTTATTTATTTGTATTTTTGGTTTTGCCTTGTAAAGTATTGTTGGGTATAGTTTCTTAATTTTACATCGAGATTTTGTAGGATTCTCTTTGCTATATTTTGTCATATCGTTTGGATTATTTCCATCATTTTAACAATTTTGTAAATGATTCCTTCAGATATTTTGGGTTTTTTGTCATAATGGCTATTTATTATTTTAATTTTACTGCAAGCTTTTGTTTCTATAATTTATTTACTTTTATTGTTGTCTGCAGTCTCTTGCTAGTATCTCTCTCATGCTTCATGCCTCATTAGTATAGTTACAAAGTCGGCAACCTTTAGAGATCTTCCCTTGTCAGATCAGAAACCGGGAGAATGTCAATGGAATGTAAGGTACACACGACAAACCATAAGTCGTCACGATCCTCCACAAGCCATTAGTCACAAGCCTCAATCCATAAGTCATTTTGACATTATTTTATCTCATGACATAACACAAGTAGGTAGAAAAAGACATTATAAAGCATAAGCATGAAGAATGACTTGTTTATCACAACTTCGGTTCTATTGAAGATTGTCGCCTGAGGATTCTCAACCGGGTAACGACCTGCATGTGGCTTATGACTAATGACATCGGCTTATGGCTTATTGCTTACGGTTTATGGCTGTTTCTGTGTGCCACTTATCATCGAAACTTAAGTGTTGGAACTTTCTTTGCGGCATATGGCTTGTTTTGTGTGCCTCCGGCCTAAGTTGTCGGTGCTAATAGGGTGTAGGGAATTATCAGACAAGTTTACCTGAAGCTGTATTGGTGATGATCTACAAGCAGGCTTGCCGCTGGGATTGGGTTGGGATTGGGCTACCAAAATTGCAGCCCAATCCCAATAAGCCCTCTCCCAACAAAATGTAAATTTAATCGTTAGCACGTTACAAATATTTTCGGGTTGTACTGAGCAGTTCATTTTGCTGTGTCTTCAGTCTGACCTTGCCTCCACTTGCCTCTCTCGAATTCGAGCACTGAGAGCTCTTAGTGTGATTCACACAGTCAGCTTTAACCCTAATCTACGGCTCTAACTTCCCTAGTTGCTAAAAATAGTACTACTAAAAAGACAGCAACTATGTAATAGTATGAATAGGCTTATACAATTGGCATGTATGTTGTCATGCGCTTCGGCGCTTCTGCAATTAAGCTATACATTGTAAGCTATTTAGGCTTATTTAACCGTATAAGCCGCTGTTTACTGCCTGTTGCCTACTGTGCGTGTGAGCCCGTGTCGCGAGCTGTTTATTGACATCGTATTATCCGATATAGGCTTAATTAATACCAAGTGTATTTGTAGTTCATACATATATAGGCTATAAACGTAGGCCCCATAACCTCTTGGGTGAAGCCAGTGTCGGTGCAAAATTTAGCCATGCAGTAAGCCTATCACACATAATTGTGTAAAATCAATTAAAGCCCCTATTACTGTTAAGGTCAATATAGTCCTAGGCCTACGTCCGTGCACTTCGTCAATTCAAAAAGTATCACATATGGTAGGCCTGAGTAACAAGTCCCGATACAGCTTAGGGTCAAATTCCGCATGCTTTTAGCTCTAAAGCTGGCTATCGGGATATAAATTGGGATCTATTGGGATACCAATGAAAATTCTCATTGGGATTGGGCTGAAAATTCATCCCATCGGCAAGCCTGTCTACAAGTCAACCAGGACGAAGTTACATTTTACATATGTGTATCAGCACGTAACACCAATGAATATATCTTCTAAATTGTGCTTTCCGAACCACAACAACCGACGCCGCCTCGCGAAATCAATAGATGAACGTGGAAATATTCTTTCTACTTAGTCCATGCAGTGTCTGCGGTGAAGGTTCATCTTAATCGACAAACCAGGCTTTACATTCGATGAATTGTGACGTCACTCTATCCTATTTGAAGGATAGATACAAATCAGTTAACCTTATCATTATAAGGGAGTGATTCGGCCTTGAGTCGCATATTTGCTGAGGTCTCTTTAAAATTAGAAGCCGATCGGGCTACGTTTTTGTGATTTATTTCTACCCTATCTTCAAGTTACCAGCAAAACATTGCTGGATTTGCTCCATGCACTAAAAGGTCAGCTGCACGACCTCCTTTAAAAATGTATTACTTTGAACCTCTGAATTTTGCCACCTTTTGTTAACACTTGAGGTTGACTCAATTTTTCGAACATTCGGAGCTGCATTTCTTAATAGGAAAGTCTTTGCCAAACGAATCGGATAATCGAATAGCACTGTCTGAAATTTGAAAGCAATTATTCGATTCGCGAATATATTGTATTCTATCATTCATAGTCGCAACGGTGGTGCGACTCTTCAAAAGCTTGGCTCTAAAGCAAGCTGAGCGGCAGAAATTTCTGTGTAGGTCCTCTGCTGTGTGTAGGCTACCAAGTGAATTTAGAAATTGGGCAGCAGGAATTTTAGTTTTATGTTTTGCAAGAAAAATCTTTTATAGAAATATACAAGTCCAAATATTGAAGGTTATTTATAGCATAATGGCCACAGTTTTAATTAAAAACTGATGCCGCCGCTAAAAAACTTACGTTGAAGACAATTATTGCATCATTTGGATTAACACAACTTGTATCTGCTGCGCATCGCCAAGTTTCGCTGTTATACATGATACCCACGTATTATTTCTTGTAAAATTTGATTTCACCGGAATTGCATGAATAGCCCAATATTTGGCACGGACCATCGACAAAACATGATTTCTACTTACATGGCCATGTATTCCATGGAAAAATTCAATAATCAAACAAGTCACATGGTTTCGCGGCGGAATGATAATAGGATGCTTCGCATTCTCCGATAAATGAGATTTAGACAATCTCCCGCCGACTCTCAACAATCCTTGAGAGATGAATGGAGCAAGCTATCTTTTGTAACCGCGTCCTTTTACTTTCAACGATTCTATTTCTTTCTCATAATGAATTCTTTGGACATACATAATGATTTCATTTTCTGATTATTCAGTTTCAGATCTACGTATGCTTTGATCGCTGCATGATGCCCTGTTAGCTTTGTTACCATATCGAGAAATGATAAAAGATTTGAATCTTAACAGCCATGCCGTGGCTATCCTCAGTCTTGTCTAGCTAGAATAGTGCTCAATGAAGTTCTTGAGTAGATTATCAACTTTGGATACGGCATGAACTGTTGCTTTATTCCTAAATTCTTCATTAAGATTTGCCGTTGTGGTGTCAGAGGATGGTGCCATGTCATTAGCACGAACGTGCCCGTACTGCAAAAATCTCGGACCTTTCAACCACTCATTTCTTTCTTTGATAAAAGTGAGACTTTTACTTCTGCTGTTCATATCAGCAGGATTCATTTTAGTACCACTGATTGGGATGACAGTTATCATGAATCTCTGCGACGCGATTTGCAACGAAAGTCTTATATCTGCGTGACTCATTTCTTATAAAATGTAAAGCAGATGTTGAATCTGTCCAAAACACGATTTTATCAAATTGAACAATTTCTGAGCGCAGATAATTACTCAATCTAAATGAGAAAATAGCTGCTTGAAGCTCTAAGCAAGGAATGGACAAGGATTTTAGGGGTGATACTCGAACTTTGGATAAAACCATATTACAATTGACATCATTGGAGTCATTCATGCGGCGTGCAACTATGCTACTGCTCCATAAGCTCTTTCACCAGCGTCACTAAACATATAGAGTTCTCTTCTCATTACAGCACCGAAATCAATCTCTTCCACACATCTGGGAATTGAGAATGAATCAAGATTCTGGAAATCACTGACCCAGTCAGCTAGTGAATTATTATACTACGAGGGAATAATGTCATCTCAACTACTCTTTTCTCTCATCAAATCTTTCAATATAATTCTTCCTCGCAAGATAGCGGGAGACAAGAAACCGAGAGGATCGTAAATGGAGCCCACTTAAGACAACAATTGACGTCTAGTTCTTGGTATCTGATCACATTCAAACTTGAATTTGAATGTATCAGCTTCAGCGTCCCATAAAACACCTAGTGTTCTCTCTTGCGGTAAAGATTTTTCATGGAAATCAATGTGGGATAAGGATTTAGCTCTTTTAGACTCACAAATATTTTCAATGACTTCTTTCTTATTACTGAGAAACCTCGTTATATTGAAGCCACCTAAGCTCATGAACCTTGAAATATTCTCATTGAACTGATTGGCACACTCAGTAGATGGAACTGAATGGAGCTGATCATTAACATAAAATCCTCGGTCAACTGAGTCTATCACATCTTGTGGAAATTCATGCAGTACGCAAGCGCATGGTCAAGCGCAGTACGCTTCAATGCAAAGTTGGAACATGCTGGCGACGAGGTCGTTCCGAACAAATGAACACTCATATGATACTCTATCACATCACCTTGAGATATATCATTATTCTTCCACCAAAGAAATCTCAACGTATTATGGTCATCAGGATGCAGTCTGACTTGATTGAACATGGCTACTATGTCACCAGTAATTGCTACATAATCATTCTGAAATCTTAGGAGAGCACCTACAAGATTGCTTGTTATATCACGGCCACTAAGAAGACAAGAATTCAGCGACACATCAGTGAACTTGGCTGCACAGTCAAACTACTCCGACTGTATCTGGCTTGTGTGGATTTATAACAGGATGGTGTGGTAAATAGCAAATCGGTTGAGATTGTAGATTCTTCAGCTCACATACTGGGACTTCACTCGCACAATTTTTCGAGCCATTTTCATCAATTAGTGTACTTCTTGCACATGACTAGATCTTTCAATAATTTTCTTTTCAAGTGATTTAGTCTTGACTCAACTACAATTCGATATTTGGCAGTGTATCAGAATATCAAAAACGTATATTTTTTCAATTGAAAAACACGTACAAATAATACAAAGCAGATGAAAGTGAATAAGATGACTGATGACAAGGCGAATGGAGGTATTTACACATATGACAATTAAGAGGAGGTGAGATTAAATAATTATGATAATAATACACGAAATGACACTATCTGGAAGGAGAGGACATTTTCATAAATAGTTAGCATGTTTAAGCAAGCCAAGATTTATTTTGTGAAAGTCATGTATCATCTTAGTTTAGCAAGGAAAAATCTGAAGAATTGATAAAAAGGGCATATCAGTTTATACATTCAAAATTAGTAGCGCACGCCAACATTCGTCTCGCCTAATTATTAAGTCCTACTTATTAAGAGGTTCAGAACGAAACGTGACATGCATACATATATGAAATGTTAATATCACATCGTTATCATTAGGGCCACGGTGGTCCCAAACACATGTTTTATGAAAAAAATTGTACAAGAAAGCTATGATGTTTTTTACATTTGTTCAGGTCTACTTTATCAAAATATATAAATATTTAAATGTTTCACCGTACTATTCATGAAATATTCAAAATTTGAATTTTTTTGAATTTTTGAGACATACTACTTATTTAATTTTCAAAAAATCTCTCGAACAAAAAAATGTACTGAACTTCTATGAACATGACTAAATTATATAAGCTATAATGAGCATTTGGTTAAAAATTTAGAGGATTTCATCGAGCTATTGCAGAGAAAAGCACTTTAGAACATTAACTGATCAGAATTTTTATTTTCATTTTTGACATTTTTATTATTCCTAACTGACGCATAATTGCACTAACTCAGTGACGGAACTTTTCATCAGTGTGAACCTCAAGGAATCATAAGATATCATTTAATTTTTTACATTGAGCTATCGCATCCCGATTTGCTTCAATGTTCTGTCATTCGTTATGTAGCCTTGTCATACGTACCATGTATCAAAAAATTCTATTTACTTCTAGTTGCAAATTCATGTATTACTCCATCGGCCACTCTTCAGTTTCATGCTATGGATTCGATATGCTGAAGGTATTTTTGTGGCAGTTACTTTACTCACATCTAATCGAATTTTTAAATCATACAAGTCCTCAGGGAAGGCTGTCGAATATTATACTCGTTTTTTGAAGTACAACAAGTAATTTATCACTTAGACTTCATAATGATAAATAACTATCAATGCAAAAACGTTTTGAAGACAAGTAAAAACAAAATAGCTTGCAAGAAACGTTTTACTTAATAACAAATTCCGTCACACCTGCCGAACATAAGGGCAAATACGTCTGGTAGTCTACATGTATGAGTAAGAAGTCTCTGATCATATATGTTTGCTATTGAACTCAACAATGGTGTCAAATAAAGCTTTGGAATAACTTGGATGAGAAGTGAAGTTGATTTTTCGTCTTGACCAAAACATCTCAAAACAGAATGAACAGATTCTGACGCTTGTTCAGAAAACATAGATAATGTGCCGTATTTGCTGCAAAATTGTGGTACATGAGTAATCAAAATGTGGACTTTCGGGGTTACATTGATATCAAGACTCCGGTATGAGTCAGCAAACTTTGCAATATCATCGTCATATGTGTCAGAAAGTACAGTGCCGAAGCAGGACTGCACGACAGCATTCAATGCGCGGAACACATCAACATAACGAAGAACATACAATGGACAAAATTGTACCAAAATATCAACATTTTCAGCAGCTTATTACAGTCTCCACCTATAAACTCACCACCATGATACCCGCATTGTACTACTCCAACTCTCTTGGGCCATTCTTCGGACATAGGCCAGATTTTCTGCATCTCGCGAAAGATGTGATTAAAAGGTCCCATCAGTAAATGCAGTTCAGGTGGAGGTATCAAATCAATGATATATTTACTGCAGAAACTTTTAATAAGAGGCGAATTTATGCAATTTTTGAAATTTTTGGCGTCAGAAAATTTTGATCCACTTTTCTTCCAGTTTTCATAGTTCAACTTTATATTGCTAAGTGTTCTCAGCTTTGAAGACTCCCATACGCCATTGGTTGTTTCACAGTAACAGCACGGATGTGTGGCGCCATGGGATTGAATGCCGCAAAGAATATTAGCTACTTTGAGGTCCGTAGCCAAGACAAAGTCAACTCCGTGTGGAAGTAGAGAAATTTCATCTAAACAACTTTCGATGTTGATAAAAGACTCTTGCATGTTAGGAACAATACAAAGAATGAATAGGCATTTAACGCCAGAGTCAGCGGCCTTCGAGGCTGCAGCAGCAGTAGAAGGTACCTTTGAAACGAGATTGAGGCATATCTTAAAAAAACCTTGGCCGCCATCGATTCCGATTTTGATGAGGGTATCTTCGACACTGTAATTTCGTTCTCTCATGATGTAATCAACGAAAGACTGGAAATCATTCACAACGATGGATGGTCGAGTTACTGGAGTATATTTCGATGGATCTGACGTCGACTTTTCGTACAAGGTAATGCTCCGCTCCTGAAAGAAGGGCTGTAATCGTCTGGAAATGTCAGATAAATTGTCTCTTAATTGTGGCTCAACACATTTTCGTCCAATATTAGCCACAGATTTCACTTGATTCAAAGACAAGTTAGTTTCCATCTGCAGATTACTGAAGCCTTCAGCAGTCAATTGTTGATGGTGAGGACATGAGAGAAACAGATTTTGATGCCCCAGCTGATGACTCAGACAGTCGCTGTCGTATAATGGTTGAACAAAGTTGGTCCCGCTGTGAACTGCCCAGGTTCTTGATGGTATTCTGAATCGCCGTTTCAGTTGTGCATGTATGGTTCTTTCCTTTTCCAATTATAGAAAAACATCTTGAGCACAATAACTGCGGCTCAGGAGCAGAAGACACAGAAGAGTCGAGATCTGGATTTCTTGGTCGTCCAACGGTGATTTCGGCAGGCTTATCACGAACAGATGGACACACGCTAGACAAGGAATACTTTCCAATATTACAAATAGCACATGAACCATTCTCACATGATGCTGAACGTGTTATTGATCGATGGTATTTTTGAAAGTCTTGTATGTTGATTTTGCGGCGATAAATACCTCTTTTGTATTCATACAAAATCGTTTTGTCCGTCTGACAAAGACCACATGGCAGCCGTTCGTCTTGTGGATCAAAGTTCTGTAGAACAAATGACCTTATTGTGGCCAACAGATTTTCTGTGATTTTTTCTGTTGCTTTTCGTCCACAAACTATGCAGACTGTCTTTCTGCATTCTTCATGACTTTTGCGCTGTTGACGGTGCGACATTTCGATGCAACAGTGAATGTTTGGAAATGCGCCTTAAATGTATTGTTCGCATTCAATGAATAGTGACACGGACATGATTTGACGCATTTAACGAATGTTTACCGATTGAGGTTGAATTGAATTCACAACAAACGATCTACACAATAATTGATCAGCTTGAGAATGAAGTAAAATTGCTACACCTAATGACTAAACCCTGTGGGAATCGAATCATGCGAACAGTCATGCCGGTACTGAAATTATTTATTAGAAATCTACATGTTATGCGTCAACCTTATTATCTGCTGCGAACACTGAGATGTCTTTCGATCAACTGTAAATGATGTGAAACTGTAACTAATTTGTGATAATGTGAAACGATCAGTGAATAGAGAACACAAAAGAGCTGACAAAGCCCATGCCATTTGTATACCCAGCAATGCGATGCGAATAATAAAATAATGCTTATGATTCCTTGAGGTTCACACTGATGAAAAGTTCCGTCACTGAGTTAGTGCAATTATGCGTCAGTTAGGAATAATAAAAATGTCAAAAATGAAAATAAAAATTCTGATCAGTTAATGTTCTAAAGTGCTTTTCTCTGCAATAGCTCGATGAAATCCTCTAAATTTTTAACCAAATGCTCATTATAGCTTATATAATTTAGTCATGTTCATAGAAGTTCAGTACATTTTTTTGTTCGAGAGATTTTTTGAAAATTAAATAAGTAGTATGTCTCAAAAATTCAAAAAAATTCAAATTTTGAATATTTCATGAATAGTACGGTGAAACATTTAAATATTTATATATTTTGATAAAGTAGACCTGAACAAATGTAAAAAACATCATAGCTTTCTTGTACAATTTTTTTTCATAAAACATGTGTTTGGGACCACCGTGGGGCGGACAACTTTTGACCTAAAAAGATGAGAATTTTGACCTATATATATTCCAAAATTTTTACCTTATTTTGACCTATAGCATAGAAAACGCATTACGCTAACAACACAGTGGACTATAATGTATTAATTACATAATGAGGTACAGCAATACAACACGTGTTTATGAAACAGTTGAATGAAGTCCTGGGAAGGATGAAGTATATATCTAAAGTCTAGTCAGTATTGTTGTAATTTACAATGGCATAATTAGCAACGTTATCAGGATTAAAATTTCTGTTTTTTCGAAGGATGCTTTTCAGCATCGAAAAAGTTCGTTCGACGGAAGCACTGGTTGCTTGAGCATTTTGAATTTCGAAATATTCCGATGGAGAAATGTTTTTTCTTACACTCCAAAATTTCAGGTAAGTCTGAATTTGTAATCCTCCTGTCAATATAAGCTTTGATACCGCAGGGATCGGGGCCGAAATCAAGCTCTCGTATTTCTCTGACGGCCGTTGAAATGTAATAACTCGCTGACTCACTTCTTTCGATAAGACGCACGAGAGGACGATAATATTGAATTGAAGTCAGTTGAGAAAACAGGTCTTATCCTGTGGCTGTCGACGAAGAAATGTTTGTCACATTTTACTACAACTTCACATAGGCGGCAGTATAGTTCGTTGTTTGGACTATTGACAAAATGTTGAGGATATTCATGTACAAAACGCATAATCTTTGCGCTTTGGGAAGCTCCAACTTTTGGCATGGTCACTTGAAAGCGCTCGGGGATACTGAAAGATGTTTCTCTCAGTGATCTGATCAATATTGAAAGTAGTGTGAGCCAAATACAGATTATTTCATAAAAAATGGATCACCATTAAACATCGCCTTAACTTCAACTTTGTCTAACTCCGCCAAACTTGAACGAATTTCTCTGAAATTTTTTATGAAACGGACTGTACAATAGGTGGGAGCTGGTTGGACTGCTGGGTTGCTGCGTGCGCGTGCGCGTGCATTTACTGTTCTTATACGGGAGCGCGCACGCCTACTGTGTGACAGAATGCATTATCTATTCCTTAGTTTGTCTACAAGGTAAGTAGCAATGAAGAAATTGATTCATGAAGTCAACCGATCTGCCAACGTAATATGAAATACTGACAGAACACAAAATTTTGACTTATATTGTATTTTCACATATCAAGAAATTTTGACCATATTTTGACTTAGTTTGACTTTATTGACTTTTAACCGCCCTAGTTATCATTAAAAATTTAAGCAATTGGCAACGTCTTACCTGTAATCGGATCAGTTAATTGAAACGTGAAAATCTTCAGATGCGTTCCGGACTTTGCATTGCTGTTCGTCTCTCTAACTCGCATTGAACGTTGTTGCGCTATCTGAATATTTAATGCATCTGAATACTGATCACGACGTCCTTGGTCATTGTCGCAATTCATCGGTTCTGATGTCATTGTTTATGTACTTGGTTACTTTCACAATTTTACCTATTTCCAAAGTTTCTTTTATTACTATTTCCTACCTATTCCCAGTGATGATATCTCTGCTTTCCTGGGAAGTCTCATGAACTAATGACTGTCTCGATCAAGTTCAATGGAGTCTTCCATAATCTTAAATGCTTTTCTGTCCTTCATAGACAACTGCTTTCAGTCATCATATTTCAAACCAAGTGAATCTAGGTGACAAAGCCTTTCTAACTTCTCGTTGAGATGCTGATCAGTTTCACTGCTGATGAAATTTACTTCAAACTTTCCGTAGGTTTGAGAATTTTTGCCTAAAATTCACCATCCAAGTGAACCTTTCAAACCTATGGGTTCATTTTTACCTCCCAGCCTGCACTAACTGTAGGCGAATGCTTCAGGTACCTCTGCATCTATCAGTAGGCCCATGTCATTTTCACTAGGTGTGTGCTTTGCCGACCATTTTTAACCGATTCCCCACACAGTTGGTAAAGGAATAACATTTTCCCCATTCATGGACATGGCAGAGAGCTTGACGGGCTTCGTAGCATGTGGCTTGATACCATTGACGGTTTTGATAAGTACATTTTCATTTGGAGAATCTACGCCAAGCTTTTTCAGTAGACTAGCAAAGCACATGCAGACATGATGAAATGAATGACATCCGCAAGCATGCAGACATCCGAAGCATTATCCAATAACGCATATGTCTCAATCCACCCAGAATCTTGGCCTGCGACTTTCAATGGGAGAACATGGAAAAATACTCCTTTATATTTTTCTGCAGTTTAACCTCCGCCGATGCTGAACCGGAATTCTCTGGCTGTTTTTCCTGTGAGGATTTTCAGCCTGGTGCAACACAGCATGATACTTGCGCCTATCAGAATAATCAGGAACCTGGCACATCCTAGACTTCAAACAATTCTTGGAAGAGTGCCTCTTGCTTAAGCAACTGAAGCACAAAGATTTTTCAGCTACAAATCTCATTCGCACTCTTAAATCTGCAGACCTCAGCTTCTTGCAGTTGCTTATTTTATGGATGCCGTTGCAATAATAGCAAACATCAGGCTTCGCTGTGTTGTATGCGCTCTCAGTGGAGGAATGAGTAGGCCCATACACAGATCGAGGCTTGAAACTCTCGACACTGCACTTGGCATTAGTTTCACTGGTAGTAACCATATTAGCGGAGCCCATAACCGTCTTTGCTGACTTCTGCTTGTTATCTAGTAGTGGTCCATAAACTGGATCATTCAAGTAACTTGCCTGTCTTTCAATACATTTTGTCAATTCATCAAAGTTTGGGATTTTCCCACACTCACAAAGTCTAGCTGCTGGCGTTCAAATCGGCAACTGTAGTGATATTAGACAGTTTTTCATCTTGGATGCTACAGTCTGTAAACCCTTTCTGCCACTGGACTTCAATATCTGTACGTCAGTGAAATTGAAAATATGCGCTCCAGCTACTTGATATGGCTTACCAGACCAATCGTTCAAAATACGTCTGGCGGTTTCATAACCTGCATTTGGAATCATAATTTTGCATGATTCTATACAACTCCTGGCTTCGCCAATGCAATATTGAACAAGATATCCTAATCGCTTGGAGCTGTCAGTAGTCATCTGCTCAACATGAGTTTCAAATTCGCGTATGAAATCAACATATTTTAATGGATCTCCACCAAAACATACTTTGGAAGTGAAAATCCTTCTGCTATAACACCGCCCATTCTTTCAACTACTTGACTAAAACAATCTTGTTGGCATTCAGTCTTCATATTTAGGGTTGGGAAAAAACCATTCGGTGTTTAAAACAGTTTAAAACAACAAGGTCAATTGTTCAAAACATTGTAACGCTAGAAGGACAAAACAGTCAATCAATCGACAAATACACCAATTTCACGATACAACATAATCATTATCATAATTATGTTTCCTTGGAAATTGTATGATTTATGAGGACACCGTGGATGAGTGATGAAATTCATTCGTTAATTTATAAATATTGCGTTCTCCTTGACACTCATTATTATACACGTAGATGTTTAGTGCATTCGTGACAACACACGAATGCGATTGTGTCGAGCCATTCCTATTGTTCTACTCGTAGTGTTCGTGTTGGCAACCTCTACGCCGTTTAACTGCGCGCGCATTGTAAGGTCAATTATTACTTAGAAATTAACAGGTTACTCCGTTACTTGTCTCCTATCATGACGGTTGCAACGCGTCGCTTAAACAGTTCAAACCATAGAACTTTATTTTAGCACTCGTGGTATGATTAGCTAGAACGGAAATTTAGCGAAATTTGCGGTGCATGAGCGGATCTTATCAGATAAAAGCATAGAACTTAACACAGTATGAATAGGAGAATTTGTCCTTTCTCAACTTAAAGTCGCTGTAGATTCGATTCAGGTAGTCGTATGCTTCTGATTTATTCATAATTGGAGAGTTCAGTGTTTTGAGAACAACTTTCGTCGATAAACCATGTTTGTCATATAACCGGAAGTTACAGTAAATTGCATCAAACAAATAGTTAACCATCTTTTCACCACTCACAACTGCGTAGGGAGAACCATAGAGTGGGAGAACATTGGCTATTATTGGCGGCGTAGCTAAAGATTTCCAGGAAATTTAGCGCGCGCTACCGATGGTTTTCGTGACTGCATTCATGAATACAGTGTCCCATTCTCACACAACGTATTTCCCTATTGAAGATTATTGGTGGGCTACTGAGTTCCACTTCTGTGGTTCAAACTACCGAGTCCCTAGGCTATCTAGTGGCGAAAATTCCAAAAGAATGTGACGTTACAAATTTTGCGTGCGCAAGACTTTTTTGAACAGTGAACAGGTTGCTTACCGAATAAGGGATGGCGTCTACTCAAAGTCTTTCTTGTGGAAAGAAATAGCTGACCAGGAGTCTCCCATCGACGTCGTCTTGACGAAGCTGGTAAAGCTACCTCCACGAACATGGTGCTCCGCTTTTTTTGTTGTAACCCCTTGCAGAAGTAGCTAATCGGATACTTAATGTCGTCGCTTCATCAGCGGTAGTTGAGAGAACCAACTCAATCCAATTGCGCTTGCACAACAAGGAGCGCAACATGCTCAGCCATGAGAGAGTTGAAAAGCTGATGAAGGTGGCCGTGAACCGACGGCTGGAGAGTGGGCGAAGGCAAGCACGAGTGTAGCTACCTGCGATAGACGAGGTCGAGAACAGCGACAGCGAGGTGGAATTATCATAGAACTATCGTAGAATCTGTTTGAACGTTGTCTTAGATGAAAATTAGATTGTTTATACAATAACTATTTGTTTTTATGTCTCAACTATGATTTAAAACAGTATTAATATGATTTTTCTGTAAGATAGTGCTCTGTTCTGGCCATAATATAAAAAACAATTAAAATCATTAAAAAAGCAATTAAAGACATTAAAAAACAATGAAAAACATAAAACTATTTGTTTCAAAACTTCTCGAAAAAATGTTTTGCCTAATCCTATTCATATTTGACCTACCTGAAGTTGACCTCTCAAAGCTGACATCATCTCAGTGAATGACATCATCACTTTTCGACAACCACCTGGCATAGTTACGGCAAAACTTCAAATACTCGATTTGCCTAACCTTACATGAAAAATTCAGTTCTGAAACATCCTCTGGATCTGCGTATTCAAACTTGACACACTTCTCATGGGCTAGTGTAAAATTGGCATATGCTTGAATCAGCCTAATATGACACACCTCACAGGCATCCTTATCATTGGACAACATAAGTTCTCTTAACTCGTTGTAGATCCTAGTAAAATGTCCTGTATGACCTGATCTATAGTTGCCGACGAAGTAGAATCTCATAAAACGACGGCGGTTGTGCGCTCTGGTTGGTCTCCGATGTTGATCTGCTACTGTATGTAAATTCCTTTTTCGTTGGTTGGTTTTCGCTGTTTTTAGTATCAATTTTCTCCTTTGATCTTCGGTCTTTCTCATCGTGGTGACCGTGAGTGCTTTTGGTCGCGGTTTCTCTGTGATTTTGGACTTTTTTGGCAATTGCTTCCGAGTTATTTGAGTCGTGTTCATAGGTTGGTAGCTTCAGTGTGTCCAAATTCATCGGTGACTGTCATACATAGCACGCGGACTTGAATGACAGCATTTTTGTAAAAGCTTGTATGCACGACGTGCATCACCGGCTGGCGTTGTAATTTCAAGATCAATTTCTGATGTCGTCACGGGGTATTATTTTCAATTAATCTCGACATTTGCTGGATTGTCAAAGAGTAACAGCGACCAGGGTTCTCGTGCTTGCCTGGTGTTTGGGTACCGTTTCCGACTAAGGAATTGTGTGTCTTGGTTCGATTCCTGTCGGCTTGATACTGTAATTTTGCTGTTCTGACACTCTGGTATTTTGGCTAAATGACACACAGAACTGCGAGGTCAAATTCTGCGAACGCAATACCTGAACCCCTTTCACTGGAAAACATTCGTCGAATTATTGATGAGTCAAAGCTTGAAGTACTTAACTCGATAAATTTGGTCAAACTTGAATTTGAACAGCTACGAAATGAAATAAGATCAATTGACAATCGTATTGTTCATATTGAGGATGTGTTGACAGCGACGCAAGGGACACAAGAGGATCAGGCCAAGGAAATATCTGAACTGCGGGCTACAGTTAATGAACTTGAATCCAGAGAACCACATTCCTTTGAATGAGATTTTTGATGAAATTGAGGACAGACAAAGGCGTCGTGACAATATTATTATTCATGGCTTACCAGAAAGTCTACACGGCTCACTGTCTGAGCGGAAAATTGTGGATGAAAACAATGTAAATCAAATGATTCGTCATGTTGGTTTGAATGACTTGAGGATTGGATTGATTCACAGGTGCGGCAAATTCTCCAGCACGAAATCAAGACCCTTAAAGGTGGTTTTTAAAGAGTACTACTCGAAATTGGCATTTGTTCGCAATTCCAGGGAACTGAGAACATCCTCTACATTTCGCAAAGTATTTGTGAGTGACGATTTGACGAGACAACAGCGACAGGATAATTATTTCGTCCGCCAGGAGTTGCACCGTCAAAGAACTGCTGGGCATGATGTAGTCATTTACAGGGGCCAAATACATTCACGAGAATCTCTGAGAAATTTTTGAAACCGATTTTACCTGTGTTGAACTTTCCATCTATTTTTCTCATCAACGCTCGCTCAATTTATTATGAACTGGATGAATTGCGGGTCTTGGTTGATTGTTTTCTCCTGGAGTCATAGGCATAACCGAGACCTGGCTGACGAGTGAAATATCGGATGACATTACATCAATAAACAATTATGAGCTTTTTCGAGCTGATCGGGAAGCGCGTGTTGGAGGCGGCGTATGCGCTTATATCCACCATTCTTTCTATCCGAGAAAATTGCAACATCGTTTGATTGACAGCATTGAACTCCTCTTTATCCGTCTTTCTCGAATCGATTTGATTATGTGCTGCATGTATATCCCACCTAACCTTAGAAAATCATGTCATAGTGATATTTTTGACGAATTGGTTTCTATTCATGATTCTATCCTCGTTACGTATCCCGAGTCCAAATTTGCATTATGCGGAGACTTCAATGACTTTGACTCCGATGTTTTCCGTACAAATTTCTTGTGCACCAATAACGTTACCTTGCCAACTCGCGGCCATTGCTGGACCAAATTTGGGTATCCGAGGAATTATCTGAGATATATGCCATCCCAGCCAAAGTCGGCCCACCACTTTCAAGCTCCCACCATAATTGTGTTTTATTGTCACCTTCATTGCATTCAATAGCTAATACCAGTGTAACCAAAACTGTGTTTGACTTCAGACGTTCCAATGTTGACAATTTTATATCGAATTTGGTTTTTTCGGATTTCAATGGAGTCTATAACGCGGAAAATGTTGATGACAAGTGCCACGCATTCTGCGAGTTGTTTTACAAGGCCATGAGTATAATTCCCCACCATGAGGTTGCATTTACGAAACAAGACAAACCTTGGCTTACTCCTGTCTTAAAGAAAATGATAAATGATCGATGGTATGCCTACCGTGAGAGAAATTGGACATTGTTCAACCATTTAACCGTTTAGTGTCCAACGTTCCACTTGTGGAACATTTTTTAAATTGTGATTTTGATGCATAAGGGCTGTCATAATCGATGATCATGAAATGTGTTTTAGTCAAGCACGATCAATTCTATAGTTTTTTCAAGTCGAAGCGAGAAAAAAAACTGGGAGTGGTATTTCTGGTCTATCAATTTTTTCAAAATTTTGATTTTTTTGTGCTTTTTGGTGATCCAATTTTCAACTCGCATTTTGTACATGAAAACCTGCAGTTCAATGCACCCAAGTCGGTATACATAAAGACAACACTCATAATTTACTAATTCATAGGTCGGCATATCCTTTTCATCATTTGTCTTGTCTCAGCAATGCAATTAGTATGCATGTTCCACTTGTGGAAAGTTGGCTACTTCAGGTTAGATGAAACCTACATGTTTTTCGAGAGGAATCATCTCGGATGCTAACCAAATGTACCATAGCGATGAAGTAACATGACAAATATCAGACGAGGCCGCAGGCCGAGGCTGATATTTAGGTCATGTCGCTGAAGACTCCTCCAGCCCACCTTCATTAGCTGATGCTCATCCTGAATTGATTGGCAAGACACCATTGGAATATTTTCTACTTTTTTTCACGGAGGAATTGTTACAGGAAGTGGCTCAACTTATCAATGGGTATTCACTTCAAAAAGGTAATCAGCCTATCTGTGTTATTATACGTACATTAAATCGCATCATTATACATGTACATGGTTATCTTATTGATAGAAGGCCTACATGTAACCTATGCAAATGCAAATAGCGGGGACCAGTCCACACCTACTACACCCATCCACTTTTTCTGTTTCGAATTTCGATTCTACATATTATGAAAGGTTAGGGTCTGAATGCATTACATGTATGTTCTTTCGTAAATATTTTAAGTAGACAGTCACGTGCTTCTCATGCAAAAGCCTACGATATGTACATAGGCCTATTCACGCATTACACGTGCTACACGTAGCTAGCAGCTGCATGATGTGTGCCTTTTCATTTTGTTCTGTACTAAAAAACGAAAGAACATAAAGGATTGATAAAAAGGACTGGTTGCGACCGACTGCTGATTAGCTGGGATAAAAGGTGAAATTATGAGCTACTTGTGTATGTATGTTATGTACACGTACATGTAAATCAGGTAAATCTAATGCAAATGTACATGTATGTATGTACAATCAAACAAAATATCCCAAAGACTAAATTTGAACATTTCAAACTTCAAGACTATTCGTCTGCTAGTTATTTGTGGTCAATAGAATCCAAAAATTTAAATAAACGAAATTGACGCGAATTCATAAAAAATATTCAACATTACGCATCTTGTATTACATAATAGGCCTACTTATCAGTTGAAGTGCATTATTATCATGTCTAAAATGCGACGTTTTTTAATCGAATATTCTATCCTGGGTCTGAATTTTGTAAGAGCATTTGATCTTTCAACAGGTTCGCCGCTCAATGTATCTGAGGATGAGCTCTTGCGCTTTTTTGGAATTTTGATTTTGAGTGGATATCATATTCTACCCTTCGAAAATGCGTATTGGACGACTGCATCAGACTTGCGCTTTGATCTAGTCAGTCAAGTCATGTCCAGAGACCGCTTCAAGAAAATCAAGAACAACATTCATTTTGTTGATAATAATCGTCTAACATCAGGAGATAAGTATTAGAAAATCAGACCCCTCTATGATCATTTGAACCAGCAATTTTCTCAATTTGGAGTTTTTGACTGTGTTTTGAGTATTGACGAATCCATGGTACCTTACTATGGACATCATTCTGGAAGAATGTTTATAAAGGGGAAGCCAATACGCTTTGGCTACAAGATTTGGTCACTCTGTACTCCCGACGGATATCTGTTTCGTCTTATTTTGTATAGTGGAAAGTCTGAGAAATGCGGCTTCCCCTTGAGAGTTGCGGAATTACTGGATGTGGTGGAAGCAGCAGAGCATCATGCAGTGTATTTTGACAATTTTTTCACCAGCCATAAATTACTCTCTGACTTCTCTTCGAAAGGCATTAGAGCCACTGGCACCATAAGAGAGAATCGCATGAACAGATGTCCCCTTGGCAAACAAATGATGAAGAAAAAAGAAAAGGGCACCTTTGATTTTCGTTCTGATGGAACAGTATTCGTGTGCCAATGGAAGGATAATGCTGTTGTGAATATTGCAAGCAATTTCGAAGTAGCCACTCCAACTACTAAGGTGAAGCGATGGAGCACGAAAGAGAAACGTAGGAAAGACGTTGCGCAGTCAAGGTTGGTTCGCTCATACAACCAGTATATGGGAGGTGCCGATGTTATGGACCGTCTCTTGGGCTCCTACCGCCCAAGCCTTCGTACGAGAAAGTGGTACTGGAACCATTTCAGTAACGCTTTGAACGTGGCGGTCGTCGCAAGTTGGCGGATACATCAGCGCTCAACGGATGACCACGCGATGACCCACGTGGAGTTCAGACGGCAGTTGGTCATGGCTCTGCTGAAATATGATGCGATTGGACAGCGCAGACGCCTAGGAGGTCCCACGGCACCAGCCTCAAGCTCCATTCGCTATGATGGTGTCAACCATTTCATCGAGTCAACGACACACGGAGGGTGCAACTTGCGCCAGAAGAACACAAAAAAGAAATGCTCGAAATGCGATAAGAGACTACACGAAAATTGCATCGCTTACTTCCACACACAGTAGTTCGCATTTTGCAGTTTTACAAAGACTTACGTCTGATTGTTTTCTTGAAAAAAACATTCTGCAAATATTGATCTATAATATATTGGAACCTGGAAAGTATGCATTCTATGTGGGGAAATATTATATGGGCGATAATTTGTATTTACAAGAAAAGAAAATAAACCAATGAAAAAATCATCAGTATGGTAAAAAATATGTAGATTCACACACCCTTAAGTGTCCAACGTTCCACTTGTGGAACATTGCTATATCTCGAAAAGTACACACTGAACTTTTGATTATTAACCATATTAGTCTTATTTAGACCCCATTGGCAGCGTTTTGTCACTTGCCACCAACATTTGACCATGCCTTCTTATGTCCGACTCTAAACGGTTAAAGTCCAAAATTCAGATCGAAATCTTCAAAGCCAAAAAGTCATGGAGTGAAAGAATAATCAAGAAGGACAAAAATATTTAAACATCGTAAAGGAATTTCAAGGCAAAAATAAGACTAATTCGCATATTCCTGACAACAATCTTGAATTGGCTCGTTTTATGTCTGAACTCTGGAGTGTGTTCGCATCATCCTTTAATAGCGCGGAAGATGAAGATTTGGGCGACATTTCGGATGAATCTTGGGACATTCAATTTGACTCTTTTGACGTGTATAACTTGCTAAAGAAGTTGAAGTTAAAGCAATCAACTGGTTATGATGGAATACATGCTCGATTGTTATGTGATAGTGCTGAGGTCATTTGTGAGCCATTATTTGACATTTACATGTCAAGTGTTTCGACTAGAAAATTCCCGGAGTATTGGAAGAATGCCTTCATTGTACCTGTGCAAAAAAAGTCAAACCCAACTGTTCAGGATTACAGACAAATTTCTCTGCTACCTATCATTGCGAAGGTGTTTGAGCGCCTTGTCCTTTCTGTAATGAAAATGTCCTTTTTGCCATGCTTTGGTAGCAATCAACATGCTTATCGACCACATGGCTCAACAACAAGTGCTCTTGTTGAAATTCACAATGGCATAACCGTTTTCATGGAAGACACAGATAATCTAAGTGTCAAGGTCACCTGCCTTGATTTTTCAAAAGCTTTCGATAAGCTCCAATTCAATCGCTTGATCAACACCCTGATTCATTGGAACTTCAATAGAGGCTCTCTCCAGTGGTTCAGCTCTTACCTAAGGAACAGATGTCAGCAAGTATACATCTCTTCTATCATTCACATTCCATCTGGTGTTCCTCAAGGCTGAGTCCTCGGGCCATACCTGTTTGCATTGTTCATTGCAACCCTGAATATTGACTCTCCTAACGCAAAATTAGTTTAATATGCTGATGACCTGACGCTCTTAGAATCCTGCACGACTGCAATCCATGCCCGAACAAATTTGAGATCATTCTTTCGTGGTCACGTCAAAATGAAATGAAAAGAACTCCTTCTTTCCTTGGACTTGCATGTTGATAAATGTCGAAGGTTCGGAATTTTTCTTGTGAAAATAACTCTATCGTTCAGATCATTTTGATTTCTATAACTTCATGTATTTTTGTAATTATTTTTTGTAATATTTTTTGTATATTTTTGTAAATAAATTTTTGTGCATTATGTCGATTTTCATTGCCTTACAATATATATTTGTAGTCTACCATGTGGTAGGTCACACACAATACAACAATAGGAAAGAAAGAAATAAAATCAAGGATAACTGCAAAGTCATTGCTTAAATGTTCGTCACAAACTTCTTCCATTTTTCTCGATCTTCACATAGACGTTTCAATTTCCATATGAATTCACCCCGGCCTTCCACTTGAGATCGTCCAGCCACCTCGCTCGTTTTCTTCCTCTTGTTCTCTTCCCGTTGATCTTCGTTTCAAGGATTTTGGTGAGAATGCCATCGTGTCGGAGTTGGTGGCCCACATAGTTGCCTTTTCGACTCGTGATGGTGTTCAGTAGGCATCGTTTTTCATTTGCTTTCATCAAAATTTCATCATTTGTTACTCTGTCAGTCCACTTGATGTTCATAATTCTTCTCCAAAACCACATCTCTGCTGCCTCCAGGTATTTGACGTCACGATGTCTGAGTGTCCAGCTCTCGCAACCGTAAAGAAGGGTGCTCCAACAGTAGGTCTTTACCATACGCTTCTTGAATTCAATGCTGTTGGATGTCGTGGTCACTTCTTGTACTTTCTTGAAATAGGACTGTTTCGCTTGAGAGATTCTTGACCTTATTTCTTTCGTACATCGTCCGTCACTTGTTAGAATTGAGCCTAAATACTTGAAATTGTCGACTTTTTCCAGAACTTCATTTCCCACTCGCAATGTGAAAGGAGAAGGCGAATTTGTTTTCGAAAATATCATAACTTTAGTTTTCTTAGTGTTGATCTTCATGCCGTACTTTTCTGCAGTGTCATTTAAGCTGTTCATTATGATTTGAAGTCCTCTGAGGCTCGAAGATAACATGGCCTTGTCGTCTGCATATCTAATCGCTGTTGTTCTTTTTCCACACAAATTGACTCCGTGGTTTACCACTTTTGAATTTACTTCGTTAGCTAAGAATTGTATATACACATTAAAGAGCATTGGTGATATGATGCATCCTTGACGTACTCCACGCAGAATAGGGACTTCTCCAGTAAGATCATTACCTACTTTTATGACTGCTTTCTGATGCTGGTATAACTGTGCTATAATGTTTACTTCAGTTTCATTTATTCCAATGCTGACGAGAATGTTCCACAGGGTACTCCAATTGACTCGGTCAAACGCTTTCTCAAAATCTATCATGGCAACAAATAATGATCGATTGGCTTCGATATATCTTTCACTTAGCGTTCTGATTGCTGTTATTTCATCTCTCGTTCCTCGTTGCGATCTGAAGCCAAACTGCTCTTCAGTAAGATGTTCTTCTATTCTGGTTGTGATTCTTCTTTCGATAATGGCAAGAAGTACTTTTGATGTATGTGAAATCAGACTGATTGTTCTATAGTTCTTACAGTCGGTAGCACGCACAGTTTTGGGAATGGGGATCAAAATGATTTTCATGAAATCTTCGGGCCAGATTCCAGATTCAAGGATTTTGTTGCACATTTGAGTTATCGTTATCGTCCCAACTTGCTCAAGCCCTTTAATCAATTCAGCTGGGATCTCGTCAACTCCAGGGCTTTTTCCGACTTTCAGTCTTTTTATCGCCATCTCTACTTCGGAATTGATAATTGAGTTAACTTCCTGTACTGCATTCTCGGAGATAGGTCTCTGTAATATGGGATAGTCTGTAATTTGGGTCGCCATATAATTCACCAATATACTCTTCCCATCTGTTTTTTACATCCTCAGGTTCAATCAAGTTTTCTCCAATATTTGACTTTATCATTGTTGATCTGTACGATGGTTTCCGTAGATGTTGTTTGATATTGTAGTACGCTTGGTCAGTCTTACTCTCTTTCATCAGTCGTTCAATTTCTTCACAATTTCTTGTCCACCATTCTTCCTTCGATCTTTTGGCATCACGTCTGATTTGATTGTGCAGCTCTCGGTATCGTCTCTTTGATTCATCAACCTTCCTGTTTTTGAGTGATCGTCTTTCTTCCATTTTCTTTGCTATTTCATTCGTGATGTACGGCTTACGAGGAATAATTTTCCGGGTACCGATACAGGTGGTTGCACTTGAGATCACCGCTGTTTTTACGTCTTTCCATTCAAATGTGCTGTTTTGAAGCTGTCGTTCGCATTCTGATTGAAATTTCTTCTTCACTTCGATGTTCTTCAGGGATTCGAGGTTCCATCTTGGTTCAGGAGGTTTTCTTCTTACCCTTTTCAGTGTTGTTCTGCAATCCATTACCAAAAGTGTGTGGTCGCTACCTACATCTGCTCCAGGGTATGTTCGAACATTCCTGACTGAATTTTTGAAACGCTTGCGGCAGATGATGTAGTCTATTTGATTTCTAGTTTTCCCAACTGGGCTTATCCAAGTATAAAGTCTTCTAGGGTGGTGTTCGAAGAGGGTGTTCGTAATTTTCAAGTCTAGCTCTTGACAGAATTCGAGTAACCGGGTGCCGCGATTATTTCTGACTCCTAAACTGAAATTTCCTATTTCTTCCTTGCTGTCTTCACACTGTTTTCCAACAATGGCATTAAAATCTCCAAGAATGTATAACGGCTCATTATTTTTGATTATTTTCATTAATTCCTTGATGTCTTCATACACCTCTTCTACCAATTGATCGTCTGCAGACTGGGTCGGCATATATACCTCAATAAGATTTATATTTCGGGGAGCACTTTCAATTAGAATCAACATTACTCTTTCATTTTTGCACCAATAATTTCTCACACTACGACTCCATTTCTTCGAGACAATAAAACCAACTCCGTTTATTTTCTTTCTTTCATTTCCAGAGAAGAAAACACGAGACTGACTTGTACTGAATTCGCCTGTGGCTTTGCATCTCATTTCAGATATTCCCAATATGTCGATCTTCAATCTCTTCATTTCTAGTTCAACATTTGCGATCTTTTCCGGTGATGACATGGTTCTTACATTCCAGTGAGCAATACGCATGCGATTTTCCTCAGTAGCGTGTTGACGGTCCGAGTTCACCTGAGGTCCATGATACTTCCGACCGAGCGAGACATTCTTTTGAATATCCTTGACGCTGTTGTTTCTCTGATTTCCCATTGTAAACTGCATCATGATTGGAACTTGGGAGGTGATATTGCAGTGGTTTCCCGTTGCCTACTGCAAAGTGGACTGGAGTGGACCACCATTACTCTTTCTGGTTGTTCGTCCGCCGTTGCCGCCGTTGACTTCCAGGGTCAGTCAACCAATTGGTTCTCCATTGATGGATTCGCCCTCAAGAATCCGTCTTCAAAGGATCCGCCGTTGGTCTTCGCCGTAACCCTAGCACGGGTTCTGCGATATACCCCGCAGCACTGGGTCCCTGTCTGAACCAGTAGCGTAGCTAGGGGGAGGGCTGCTAGGGCTATAGCCCCCCTTAGAGATGAGATCAATTTTAAATTTCCTCTCAAATTTCATCTCAAACCTGAGATTGCAATATGTCTGGTGACGCAATGTACAAGTAACAAGACCCCTTTCTTTGACCACTTCAAAGAAAGTTGCGATTGACAGCGAGATCCAATTTGATAATCATTGAGTTGTTCAACTAGTTGCCAAATGTAAACAAAAATTTCGGACACATTATCCAATTCAACAGTTAGTTAGCATCCTACCTATGCTATCTGTTTAATGGTGTAACGCTTACTCGGCCGGACGTGTGAATCTTTCCGAGTCTCCATTCTTGCCATCTGTTAAGTTTCACTTTCTGTGTGTGTTCATTCGATCTCGTGTACTCCTACGATACGCATTTTTTTAAAATATGTCTGACCCAGAGCCACCAGCCAAAAGGCGAAGAACTGGAAACATGGATATTCGATCTTTCTTTGGAAAAAATGTAAGTTATCATTTTTCATTCTGGGTCATCAATAGATTATTTTAAACTTAAAATCTTATGTTTAGGAAATGTCGAGTTTCTATTTTCAGATTTCTAAAAAACAAGTATTTGTATTGTATTTGTATATAATTGTTTTGAAGAGTGTTTGTATTTAAATATTTCAAAAACTAGGTATTTGTATTTGCATTTTCACATATAAAAATAAAAGTATTTGTATTTGTATTTTTACTTCAAAATTGCGAAACGGAAATATTTGTATTTGACAATGAAAATTTTGTATTTGTTTTAAGCCTGAGTATTAGGCCTATATTAGCGTAGAAACTCCGTGCATCAGAGTATCTGCTAAAATTAGTAAAATATTAGTAACAGTCTTTATCGAATTAAATCAAAGCCGTTCAATCAGTATTTTTATTCAGATTCATTTTAATCTTTTAGCCATCCATTCCTCTAAACAAATCGACTGCTACGACTTCAAGTATACCAGAAAAGTCCGATTCGATAGAAGCCCAAGAGAAATCTGACTTGACGGAAACTTCCATAAAGTATGTTAAACATATACAAGCTAATATATAGGCCTATAGTTATTATAAATGTGTTTATGTTTATGTTTTAGATCATCGCTGTCAATTTTGGACATAGGCGAACACATCGGATCAAAGAGTCTTAGCAATAATGACAGCTTAATGTTTGAATTAATTCAAAATCCTTGGCAACCAGATGAGAATTATCTTAAAAACGTATTTACTGATCGCGGAAAACAAGGTCGACGTTATCTAAACAAAACCATGTTTGACCGTTTTCCATGGCTTGCCTATTCGCATATAAAAGGTGGTCTTTTTTGCAAATATTGCGCACTTTTCTCAGTAAGCAAATCAGGTGGACGAGGTCAACAATGTCTAGGAAAGTTAGTCTCTGAGCCCTTGAATCGTTATGACAAGTTGACTGGCGCTGGTGGTTATCTTGCAACTCATGATGACCGAGAGTATCATCTTGTCGCAAAAGAAATGGCGTTAGTTTTCGTACAAAAACATAAGTCATATGCGCCAGACGTTTTGAGTCAAATTCAGAGTCAAAATAATGAGCAACTCGAGAGAAACAGAAAAGCTCTTCAGTCGATTATGCGTGCAATTCTCGCATGTGGTCGTACAGGCATTGCCCTCAGAGGGAGTCAGGAAGGTGACGATATTCTGACCGATGCATCTATGAATGATGGAATTTTTAGAGAGTTGCTTAGAAGCTTTGTAGATGTCGGGGATAACAATCTTCATGATCACTTGAAGAATGCTCCAAAAAATGCAACTTACACAAGTCCAGATATTTAAAATCAACTCATACAAATTTTTGAAATGATAAGAGATCGGATGAATAAGGCTAAGTATTTATCCATCAAGGAATGCGATGAAAACTTTTTCCCGAATGTTCATACAATGTTGCTGATAAGTGCTTCTTCAATCTAATGTTATAAAAGTATGTTACATCAATTAAGACGACACAGAAAGCGACGTGAGCCCAAAATCCATAGAATATGATCAGTTTAACAACTAGGTAGTTTTCAAAATAGCGCTAGAAATATGCCTTACAGATCTCTAAATCTAACCAAATTTGAACACAATGTTTAACATATCCCCAATAACTAAAAGCCACAGAAGCTCAAGTTGATAGATTAAGTTCAAATATTCGAACATAAAATTAAGACAGGGGCGGGTTCTGTCCCCCTGGTACGAATAGGGCTATGAAAATCCTTTTTCATTACAGATTCGCCTGACCCTCCCTACGACGACCTGTACTGGAGAACGCTCTTTTTCAAGTCTGGAACATATCAAAAATAACAGGCGCTCCACAATGGGAACAGACAGACTATGATCTAGCATTAATGTTTATACATAAGAAAATGACTGCTGAGCCCATGAAAGATGGTAACATTATCGACAAAGCCGTAAGACGCTTTTGTCAGACCGTGAACAGACGTTTGCCATTATAGAATATACCAACGACTTGTAAGTATGTCTTTTTACTTACTTACACATGTACTTAACGTGACCAAACACAATTTAGTGATCGAATCGAATAATTATTTGTGATCAACATAAATTTTGAAATAAACTTATTTATATATGTTTGTCTACATACATTCAGGTGTACTTGAATTGTATTTATAATAAGCGTATTTAATAGAATACATGCCTTATCAAATATCCAAAATTAGCCCCCCCCCTTTCCAAATTCCTGGCTACGGCCCTGGTCTGAACTTAGCCATTGCTCCCGCAATGCCCACCCCCGCGACGTGGACGCGCCAGACAGGAATTACCAAAGTGTAGAGTAGAGAATTGGCTCTACCTACCTTTGGCCGGGTTAACTACCCTGTGATGGTCCAGGGCAGAGGGCAATATACGCAATTACAATATTGCCTTACACTTACAATATACACTTACAATATACGCCTTATTATTATTATCTACTCCTTCGCTGATCTAGGAAACTTTTGTTATATTTTCTAACCTCAGACTATCTTTCATAATTGGCAAATAGGCCTAAGCTGCTATAGATACTGCCTAGATACTTAGCTGCCACTCGACCTGTCTTTAATAAGTTATAAATGGTTATAGCAATTATTTAGTTGATTTGGTGATGCCAGTGATGCTTTACCGATGTGATAGCAAAAATTCACAGATTACAATTCACAATATCACGTCGAAGAACGGGATTTATTTGGAAGAATATCCAATAAAAGTGCACAAGATCACAAGAATGGTAGTGATGTTTTAGAGATTATTCCGGTCAAAAAATGTAATTGCAACAACACCTTAGGAAAATGTACGATCATAACGTACCGACACTGTATAATAGGCCAAATAACAGCAGGTCTCTAATAAAATTCACATAAAGGTTTGATAAAGGTTCCTAAGGTGTTGAGACCTGTAATTTCACCAAAAAACAAAACGACCCGCTGTTAGCATGACGTGCAATTATATTCCAGGAAATATTTGGAGTTAGGACTTCATTGTCAAATTAAATTGATACAGACAAACAATCATATAAATCACAATGTCCGTAGAGTATATATTACACATATCTTTCTTATAGTAACTAAACCTATTCGAAAATATGCATTACACCTCTCACTCCATTTAGACTTTTCATAAAAGTGTTTTAAAATGGGAATTCTATTTCTGTAATTTGGTATGGAAAAATTATATTGACATGTATATTGAGAGATCGAATGAGAATAATGCAACAATTTTATTCAATGAATCTGCGAATTATAATAGTCATGCAATAATTTAAAATTACTATAAATGGATGGAGTATCCCCGAATGTCGCCTACTGAATTTTAATTAATGTATCGTCGAACGGTGAACAGCAAAGTGTACAGTCCCGGACAAAAGTCCTCGATAATGGTATGAAATACCTTGTTTTACACATCAGCTTACAAATTCACCTATTCTTCGATACAATTCTAGGAAATTCTTGGGCGTGCTAATTCTTGGAAATGCTTCCGTCAGATACTAGCGCTATCGAGTATCTTTCCTGCTGTTTTTATTGGTCACACAATGATGAATGGTAATCTGGGACAGCACTGTTGATGTATCATTTGTCCTGTTTCGCCATGACGTGCTGACCTGTCTCACCAACTCGCCGCGCACAGATCGTCGCTCTCCTTAAAGAAGGACTGACTCAAAATGTTATTGCTTCGAAGTAAAATTATAGCCAATCGCTGTTTCTTATACCATCAAAAGAAACGAAGAGTTGGGAAATTTCCTATCAAGGAGCCGAACCGGACGACCGCGGGCAACGAGCAAGAGGACTGATGCTTTGATTCGTCGTCGATGTGTTTCTTCACCAACAATAGCAAGCACTGAAATCTGTGAATCGTTGAGCAACCTTGATTCTGTTCCAAGTGCCCGTACGATTCGCCGTCGCTTGCATGATAAGTTAAATTTAAAGGCCTATCGTCCAGCAAAGAAACCCAGATTGTCGCGCAAAAACATTCGCGATCGCTTCAGTTTTGCGAGATCCCATATCAACTGGACTGCTGACGACTGGCGTCATGTGATGTTTAGTGACGAAGTGACTGTTTCACAATTCCATTATTCATGCTTTGTTCGACGTCCACCCAACGCTCGCTATGTTGATCGTTATGTGCTGCCGACTTTGAAAAAGCCGTCCAGCGTCATGATCTGGGGATCGATCAGCGCTAGTGGACGAGGGGCACTGTGGCTCGTACATCAAAACACGTCTGTAACTTCTCGAAGTTATCTCGAGCTGCTCAAGCAAAAACTTCCGCTGTGGATGCCTCTTCGCCAGACAACGATTTTTCAACAGGATGGAGCACCAGCTCACACAGCCAGGATTGTCGGAGAGTGGTTTGAAATACAACCATTCCAACTTCTGACTCCTTGGCCTTGTTCAAGTCCGGATTTGAATCCCATCGAAAACGTGTGGGGGAAAATCAAGCGAAAAATTGAAAGTCGCAAGCCTTCATCGCTGAACCACCTGAAAAATGTCATTCGTGAAACATGGGTGACAGAAGTTACTCCAGACTACAGTGAAAGACTTATCTCGTCCATGCCGCGCCGAATCGCTGCAGTTATTCGAGCCTCTGGGCGTAATGCAAAATACTGACCGTTGATATCCATAAATTGTCAAAATCAAATGTCTCTCTCCATGAATAAAGATAGCTAATGTAAACATTAGCCTTTTGACTAGGAAAAGCTTTGGGATAGTATATGCGAATTCATAGGTATAACAGCTAATTTTCAGACAATATCGAGGACTTTTGTCCGGGACTGTACTCGAAATGTTTGAGAAAGTGGTGCAACTTTCGTTATCTGATAATCATCTGAAATATCTGTCCCATATCTCGTAAATTGCATTGCTTTTAATGGATCATTTTCTAGTTGTTGGGTCATTTAAAATGAAATTCAATTCAATTTCTTTAATTAGATATGTTCATTGACACTCAGTGAAATGAAAATCTTATCCCCGGGTTGGATGCGCAAAAGCATTACCGTGTACCCAATTTTTTTGATGAAGCGTGATAAATAGTTGATGTAAAGAGAAATTAGTTACTCTATTCCATTGCAAAATAATATTCTTGCTTATCCTGTACAAGATATTAAACTGTATCATTTGAATATCTGATGAATCTGAATATAAGAATGGATACAGGATTATTTGATTCTATCATGATAGTAACCCATCACTTATGGCTGCAGCTACAAGATCATGTGAAAAGTTACTTACTTCGTGCAGCAGAATGATGAACATCTAGTCCGGGAGCTAGCGTGAAGTTGTGCAGGGAACGAGGTAGTACATAAAACTTTCACATAGCATAGTACACCTCTAACCTACTGCAAAACTTCGCGTCTGCCGGATCAGATCATTTGCTTTTCAGAAATAGAGAGGATAACACAATCCTATGTATTTCCAGTGGTAAAATTGTGACATTTAAGGTGTTGACTCCATTTTTTCGAATTTTTGCTCATAAAAGTTACACAAATTGGTATTTTGTTGAACTGGTTATTATAGAAATCATCTACAGATCATGATCTTTCAAATGAGTTATCATTTTGTGACAGAGGATGAAGTTAAGTGTACAAACAGACACTTTTCGTTAAAGTATATCAACAATTTTCCTGAAATTTCTATGTTAAAATTTGCAGTTACACCAATGAAAAGTGTCTGTTTGTACACTTAACTTCATCCTCTGTCACAAAATGACAGCTCATTTGAAAGATCATGATCTGTAGATGATTTCTATAATAACCAGTTCAACAAAATACCAATTTGTGTAACTTTTATGAGCAAAAATTCGAAAAAATGGAGTCAACACCTTAAATGTCACAATTTTACCACTGGAAATACATAGGATTGTGTTATCCTCTCTATTTCTGAAAAGCAAATGATCTGATCCGGCAGACGCGAAGTTTTGCAGTAGGTTAGAGGTGTACTATGCTATGTGAAAGTTTTATGTACTACCTCGTTCCCTGCACAACTTCACGCTAGCTCCCGGACTAATCCTCTGAGTGCTTTGTTTAACAAACGCCATCACATGAACTCCAAAAGCGACTAATTGTCTCTATTGCCCTTTTATACAAAAACAAAACGCTTTGCCAAGTCTTTCATGAAGTTCTGTAAATAATTTCTACCCTGAAACTTGTATTCTCAGTGTGACTTCTTTCCTTCCTAGATCCTGTAAGCCCATTGAATTATCATAATTAGTGCTGGGCTCACCGAATCTATGAATGTAGGGCTGTTGATGGACTTATGTTTCTCCATGCGAAATAGTTCTTCATACGTACTACTTTTATTTATCATAAAAGTAGTGACCTATAACTTTGTTTTATCCACACAGAAATGTTCCCTTATTGTCTCCTGTCTAATTTCTATGTGCAGTAGCGCTGCGTGTTGAAATGTGTTCACATAGCGAGAAAAGTGTTGGAATAAAGTCAGAACCACATTATTCTGACAGTACGACAGGCGTTCTCTCTCATTCGGTCTTGGGAGCACAATTTAACAGAGGCAATGAAGTCTTTATTACTATTAATATGCATGCACATCGTATGGGCATGAAATCATGTTTGATGATCTACTTCCTCATCTCTTATGCATCGCATTAATTAATACCAATTTTTGTCTGGCATAATAAGAGTGGATGTGCATCATACACAAGAGCACCAAATTTTGGTCAGATTTTGGTGTCAAATTTTTTTCAGGTACTAAACTGCATTCAAAAATTGTCGAGTGAATAATAATATTACAAACATTCTTCATATTGACAAGCTCGCAGAATTTTAAAGATGCACGGTAAAAAGGCATGGCCTTGTCTCCAACCGCGGATTTTCAGATTCTTGGGTCGGGCGAGTGCGATCGAGGAATCAAAGGTGGTGTCTCTTTTTACCTAGTTGTCATTCTGTTTAGATATGCAATGTACTGCAACAGACCTTTGTTGTCTATCGCAGGACAATCTAGAGCGCGAAGCAAATTGTACATGTATTTCGGCTCTAGGCCTACTCTAACAAGTGATTCAACGTAACCGAAAGGTGCACAGGACTCCCCATATGACCACGTGCGGATCGCGCACAACCCTACTTTTTACATGAAGTGTAGATATTTACAAGAATCTCGTGCTCCCACCATACATGTACTTCGACTCCTACCGTGCAGGCGCCCCTGATTCTCTAATTAATAATTGTAGTGAAAAATAGATCTATGATTGAAATCAGTTAATTTCCTATATACAAACATCGACCGGCATTATACTCCATAGAGTTGTCGGAACTATGGAGGAGAGTAGGAAACTTAAAACTAGAAATGCTTGTGATATTTTAACCAACCGTATCATTTTATTGCTGAATAGAATTTGGAGATGAAATTGCGCCTTCATAAGTCTCCAATATTTTCACGATATTTCTATCTCTTAAACATTTCTCGCAATGTCCATTACCCAAAATGTCAAAATCTATGATCAGAAAACAATGAATGGTTTATTCATCATTTATTTGTTGAAACAGGTAAGACGTCGGTAAGATAGGCAATCGACGAAAACATCGGTCATCTAGGTAGAGTTGCACATTTGGAATGATCAGTTCATCAGTAAAGGGAAAAGTAATCGTCTTCTCCAGTACTTTCTGACTTGAAGAAACTCCCACCATCGAAATCGTCCTTTGGAAAACTTGGATCTGCAAAATGACAAACATATCACAATGAAAAAAAAATCAAACTAATACAATCGCAAATCATAAAATTGTTTAAAATAATCGAATCATAATTGATTCGTTGCAACTAAAGACCTATGAACCTGACATAAACACATGCACACAAAAGATAGTGTGTACACGAAAGGAAATATAGTTTTGTGTTCTTTGATATTATCTTTATGGTCAACCATGTCATTGATTTTCAAAAGTTGATAAAACATAATGTATATTCTATCAACTTTCGAAAATCATGCATCTTAAATATGTATTATAATATATACTATTATATATATATATATATATATATATATATATATAATGTGAAGCAAAGTGAAGTGAATGATTCAAAGTCACTATTCCCCCCTACTGGGGGCTTGGACGGTGCTGACATATTCAGACTTTAATTTGGAGTGTTGTGATCTGTTAGTCCAGATGCCCTTCCTGACGACTTCCAATGACACTTTCGCGGCTCGACTTGTTGACCAGAAGATCACTAGGCCAAGCACTTAACCATTGTGCCACGCAGACCATCTATTGTTATATTATGTCTAGTTATATAATATCTATTGTAATATAAATATTACAATATTTTATTATGTCATATCACATTACGTATCATATCATTGCAGTCATAATTCACAGATACGATGATGTCATGAACGATGAAAATATTGAAAATTGTTGCATATCAGTCTGAATTGTACACAACTGCACACGTCTAATGTAAGTATTGATCAAAATGTTAAAAGTTTGCAATTTCTGTCACATTCACGGATGATTTTGATTTGAATTCAGCTTGTTTGGAGATATCTCATGTCCGCTTTATGCAAATTAACAAAGATAGCTGATAATCCGACCTCTATCTGTTGAATACATCACACGAATCTCTTGTACAGATTGTTTCATAAAAATGGATCACCCTTAAACATCGCCTTAACTTCAACTTTGTCTAACTCCGCCAAACTTGAACGAATTTCTCTGAAATTTGGAAGATATGTCAGTTGTGCTTCCTAATATCATTGTTGGAAATTTCAAGCATGAATATTGAGTTGTTTTCCTATTATAGATAAAAAACTAGTAGACAATTTGATCTTCATTTAGCAATGTTACACAAAATCATACCTCACTCTTATAAAATTACATTTGTTTCCTTTGTTATGTAATATGTTGTTCTACAAACCAAAAGCTATCAAGCAAAACAAAAATAAAGAAAATCGGTCAATCAGAGCCAGTATAGCACCATTATTCATCAACAATAATGTAACTGCTACATGTGATTAACTGGACTTCATGTTCCATAGCTTCCTGACCTCGTTGCGGTGGTGTTGGCAGCACTCCTGATTGCTTTCAGCTAGAAATCTATCTCTTACCGGTTGAAAACAATACAAAGCACAAATTAACAATAACGAGATCGCATTCACAAAAGGCAAAGTGTCAGCCTTGCTAGAACTAGGGTTTTCTTTGCGAGCTACAAGCAAGCGACTAAATGTCCCTTACACAAATGTGCATCGATGGCATAATGATGATTTTCGACTCTGTCTTAAAGAAGGCTCTGGCCGTCCACGCAAAATATCCAAACGTAGAGACCGCCTAATTTTGAGATTTGTTAAAGTTGATCCAAGTCTCTCGTTAACTGAGATGGCTGCACTAGACTCGTCCATTTCTAAGTCCACTATTCGTAGAAGACTTATTGAGTCGAATTTCAAGAGCTGTAGGAGGCCCTCTCAGATCGAATTATCAGATCAGCATACAAAAAGACGTCTCAGATGGGCAATGAGTCATTGTCACTGGCAAAATCAATGGGATCGGGTTGTCTGGTCTGATGAGGCATCAGTCCGTCTGAAGGATAGTGATGGTCGATCGAGATTATGGATAAAATCTGATCAGGAAATTCCGAGACATTTACATCGTCCCCGGGTACAAGGTGGTGCGACTCTACTGATTTGGGCTGGCATTTGGACCAATGGCCGCTCTGTACTTCAGATACAGCAAGGAATCATGAATTCTGAACGCTATGTGAATGTTTTACGAATGAACATTGGCCAAATGACAGATCAACTTGGTGATCCATCGACTTGGTTATTTATGGATGATAATGCTACGTGTCACAGGAGTAGTAGAGTCAACTTATGCAAGTCTCAATTAGGGCTTATGACATTATCTTGGCCAGCTCGTTCTCCTGATCTGAATCCCATAGAAAATGTATGGAGTATGTATTCTAAAACTTAACGTTCGTCGTTCACTGCTACCTACAGATGGCGCATCACAACTTACGTCACTGTTAAAAAGAGAGTGGAGAAAGTTAGATCAGTCAAAAATCAACGATATCATCGAATCAATGCCTAGACGAATTGGTAATGTCATTGACAATAAGGGTAGGCCACAAAATATTATCTTCTTAAGAACCGTTACTGTATCATAGCTTATCAGATTATATAAGGACATTTAAATATATTAGGGACATGAAATAACATGAAAAATGCTTTCTGTATCATACTTATGTTTTATTTAGTCAAATTTTAGGATGATCCACTTTTTATGAAACGGACTGTAGAATTCAGTAAAAAATCCCGATTGCAATATTTTTTTTCACATGCTAATGTGGATCGGACGTCGACAATTGTGTCACGCATGGTCTGAGTTGCCGCTTTAAATCTGAAGGAATTGCACGACAGACAGAGCTCCGTCTATCTTCTTTTGCCTCGGGAGGCCAACGACATTATTCAACGATCCCTAGTTTCTGCCCGCTTGTCTTCTTGAGCCGCAAGGTCTCTGTCGTGATGACGGGAAGGGCTGGATGTTGTAGCTCTAACCCCCCCCCCGTAGCAGAGGTAAGCAGCTTATCTGGGATGTCAAAAACGTTATGTCAGTAATGGTCAATAGAAACTTACTTAAAATGCATACAGGATTGTTTACGCTTTTAGTCCTGTCCTGATCAATTTGGTATCCGATTGCACATTCACACATGAAAGATCCTTCAAAGTCAGTACATGTGGTATTAGGCGTGAGGCATTTTGGTGGTGTGAGATTGCATTCATTGATATTCGTACATGTCTTGTCAGACACCCTTTTATATCCGTCCTTACATGGGCAACTATATCCTCCTTCCAAATTGTGGCAAACAGATTTTTCGAGGTCACATTTGTTTTTCTCAGGAGCAGAGTCGCTGCACTCGTCAATGTCCGTGCAATGTTTTCCGTCACCTGAAACATAGGAACAGTTTGCGATGGAGTGATAATACAGTTCCTATGCATGAAAAAATTGCCACACGAGAGCAGAGAGGGAGAAATGCAGTTACACAAAACATTTGAAAACATGATAAGTCCACGTGCGTTGTGCTTCCATTATTCATGTTATTAGGTCGGAGGCACAAAGAACAAGTCATAAGTCGCAAATTTAGAATACCAACACATTAATTTCAATGAGTGATAGCACACATCACAAATCGTAATCCATCGGCAATAAGCCGCACCAAGAATAATTTGCTCAAACTGCTCTTGGCTTACAGCACATGCACGTCGAAAACTTGAAGTTAATTGATCCGAGGAAAGCTTATTATGAGGCACAGCTGAATTTTAACATTATATCATTGTGAGTCAGTAATATCGCACGGATGATTCTGCTGGTATGAGATGCCGTTCGAAGTTGAAACGGTCTTTAAGGAAATGTATTTGAAAAAAGGTGCAGGAGATAGATAGAAGGATGGAAATGGAAAGTGAAAATCCGAAAGAAGTCCTTAAGATTAAATAGACTCTTCGAACAACAATAGACTCAAATGAGACCGAACGTCGCTTCCATGGATAGAATTCGAATAATCCAAATATATTCAATTTCTGAATAGACCCTTCAAGCATCTTACATCATTCGAGTAACTATCATTGCCAATATCAAAATTTGAAGACAAAGACACAGAAACCGCATTCCATGCTTGACTCATCCACACATTTAAAATTTAAATCACTTTGTCGATCAATTTTTATCGTGTCAAATCTTCGCACAGACAATAGATTCACCAGAAATTGTGTAATGCATAGGTGAGTAATGCGCAGGACCTACAGTGATCATGTCGTGATCGTGTTCTCATGATCATGTCGTGATCGTGTTCTCATGATCGTGTGGTGCTCGAGTTCTCATGGTCGTGTTCGTGTCGTGATCGAGTTCTCATGATCATCGTGTTCGAGTTCGAATTCTCATGATCGTGTTCGAGTCCTCATAATCGTGTTCGTGCCGTGTTCGAGTTCTCATTATCATGGTGTCGTGTTCGAGTTCTCATAGTCGTGTTCGTGTCGTGATCGTGTTCTCATGATCGTGTTCGAGTTCTCATGGTCGTGTTCGTGTCGTGATCGAGTTGTCATGATAATGTTCGGGTTCTCATGATCGTGTAGGTGTCGCGTTCAATAATTTGCTCCTCAATTCGAAGACGACGAATTACATGTGGTTCGGAACTGCACAACGTATGCGTGCTCAACAGTTTGCTGGCTTTCCTATATGCCTCACTGCGTTGCCTCGGGGTTATACCGCATCCGGCATTCTCCTTGCAATCCCACATTCGCGATCCTACGTCAAATCGTCACTAATCGTCGTCAAATCGCCGTTCACTAACAGAATCCTTTACCAGCACTCTCATCGACTACTGCATTGGCCTTCTCTGTTGGTTGCTAAGTTGTGATATTTCTCGGCTCCAATCCTTTACTAATGCCTCAGCTCGACTTGTATACAATCTCCTCAAAAATATCGGCCTTGCTGCAAGAACTATCAGTAACCATAGGATTTAACTGGCGAAAGCTGATAGTTCCGATATTTACTGTGGTGGAGATGCGGGTAGAGTGCGTGGGCCGCGGAGACGTATAAATCGACGCTTTCTCTATTTATAAAAATACGTCAGGTAGTACTTTCTATACAGATGTGACATAGAATGTTTCTTCCGGACAATAATGCAGCTGTCAGATTTTTTCTTTTGAATTCTATATCTAAAAAGCAGACCACAATGTGCAGCTGCGGGCATATTTGAGAGGACAGCAATGACTATGCAGAGACGAGGGTTCGCTAGCAGCCTCAGGATTACATGATACATGGAGAGCATGCAATACACAGATGACAATGCCAGCTACGGACGTATTAGTGTCCGCTGATTGCATAGAGTAAGTATATTTAGCTAGAGTAGTAACTCAGCATTTATTAAATCCCCAATGTGTGTACACTTTCGATTTCATAAAATGAACTTGACACGGAACCCAGCACCACATGTGAGATACACGAATTTTTGCACTTTTGGAGAAATGCACACGAATTTGACTTATTGTGATAGCAATACAGAGGAAAGAAAAATAATTTACAAATCCTCCATATCATGACAATCTTGAGAGGTAATATGGTTTATTATATTGACAATTCGATTGCTTACAATTGGTTTAAAGCTTATGCCTTACTACAATAAGATGACTTTCTTGAGCGTGATCATGTCACAACTACCTGCCACTGAAAAAGCAAAAGCATCATTATAAAGAAAATGATCTTTAAAAGGTGCAAATGGGTCAGCATTACTATTCAGCACTATTCAGATTCAAGAAAAGACGCCTTGTGAATCATAAAATCATGCCGCTCAAAATTGAATTAAAAACATAACATCTCACCCAAGAGGCTTTCAATAAGATCTCAATTTTTCTTTGAAGACTTCCAGGGACTTGCATTATAATTCAGCTCATGAAATTTCCTTATCATCAGCTTAATTTCCGCTTAATTATTATGCCTGTTGACAAATATTTATTTCTTTGATATCCAACTTGTTTCACACTACTTATAATGGGGACGTCATCTCGGTAGTATATAAATACTGGAATAATTTCAAAAAATTTAACCTTTTAAAAACTGCTCAAATAATTTTTTTGACAGCAGGGACGTAATCTCCGCAAAAAAAACAGAATCTTTGATGTAAAAATTTTTACTGTATACAGATACTTTTTTGAGTCGACACTCTACTTATTCATACTTATACTCTATGGCTGATTGATGTAGAAATCGACATGATTTTCATCTCCCTTGGATCAAAATTATGCATTGATTTCAAAAAATTTTATGATATGATATTATTGTACGAAATTTCTATTGTTAGAAGATTCGTGTGTATTGGCTGGGGTATCGATAATTTGGTCTGGATACACGGTGTCAGGGTTGGTTCTTGTAGGGTTTATGGCCCCATGAGCTAGTGCTTATGACTGGGGGAGACACCCCTGTAACTGGCAATGTGTCCTAGCTTGCAAATACAACTTCTCTTCTTTCCCCTGACGCGACTAGAGAAAGCGAAATGGAGTAAAATCGGGTATTATCTCTCATGACTGTGTTTCTTAGTTTCTTTTCATATAAACTATGATATCTAAACAATCTTCTTTGAGAATCTATTAATCTATAAATTTGATTTGTGATTCTAGGTGACTAAAATGATATTCGTATAACATCGACGCTTAGTCGGGTGATATCGACAGTCCCAAAGCGAAGCGTCAAAATATGGCAGATATAGTAAACTAATGATGCCGTATATTATGTGAACCAAAATTTACTTGTCTGTTGCCTCCTTGATTGTCTAAAAAGAGGAAATTTCACCGATGAAAACTGTCCAGACAGACGAATCCATCATCAACAAAGACGAAGAAGAATTCTGCATATTTTTCATGCATATAACGTCAAATATCAACGCAGAGGAAAACGATGAAATTTTGCTTTTTCAGATAATGAAAGAGGCAACAGATGTGCAAAATGTCGTTTCATAGAACATGCAACATTTCTAGTTCATTAGCCTATCACGGTTCACCGGAAGTTGAATCTAAACATAAAAAATACGACCCCAAAACGAAGTTCATTTTTGAACTACACTATACCTGACAGATACTCTCAGTGATATGTCGTTTCAAATCCTGATACGAATCAGTGCCGAGAAAATCTTAGATTCGATTTGTGTCAAATCCTCAATTTTTTAGTACTAACTATTTGGATAATTTCTTCAGACTTAAAGCTATTTGGAAATCTGACCTTTATTAGATATCGGGAATAATATTCCACTAGAATTGACAACTTGAATGAAAATTTATTATTATTTTTTTACATGGTATCTGGCCTGTTTCAAGGTTTTCTAATTATTTACTATCTTTTATATAGCGATCATATAGATATATATATAGTTAAAGATTGTATGAATCACTAAAAAATTTGAATAAATTTTTTAAGTATTGAAAAGTTTTTTGTGAATTTATTAAATTGCTATTCCTGCATATTCTTATAAAACCGTTTTTGATGATTGAACAGTTTGAACTTCTATTTGGAGTCTGGTAGTCGAATTAGATGCGAAAGGAAGATGCGTTTCATTAATTTACATCTTTTATGACTTCCTTTTCCTCTATTTTCCCCAATATTGAACATATCCGAGTGAACAGCTTTGATCTGAAGTTCACTAAAGCGTGATAGCTCCGCATTTTTTAAGCTTAAAAATTTGAATTAAAATGCACCATTACAAATGAGCTGCCCCATATTTTTTGTCACAGTATAAGTTTTTTAAGTTTATAAGTTTTCATTTTTTTTCAACAGGTTTTGACAAGACAGGACAAGTTGTTTCGAAAGAATGTGTGAGAACGTTGTCAAAAGCGACTAATGTAGATCCAAAAAAATTTTATACCGAATATGATTTCCAATTACAGCCAATTTCATTATAAAACATGAGCACTTTTCAAAACTCTTCGGCAAATTATTTCCGGTATAATCCACACTGATCCGTTTGGGATTAACTTTCAAAGCACAAAAAGATGTTTTTCCGAACAGTTTCAGCCGAGTATTTGTTTTTCCTTTACGGATCGCGACCGATTACTACACGGAGAAGTTGAATAAAGTTAAGTGGGGGACGTTGTTGTAGAATTAACCATCACTTCAATTAGTGGATCATCGGAACTCTTTTCAAATGCCTTCCTCTCCTTTAGCAGATGCCTACATACAGTACATACGTCGAACATTCTTCCAAGTCATCAGCTATTTCCTTATCTCATAGATAGGATTCATTGGATGCGTCGAATTGTCCAATTTTTCCTTGTCGGGAACTCCATCAGGGGACAGTTGTTTACCTGACAGGGAAAACTGCTTGAAATATGATTACAGTCCATGTAAATGTTCGCATTTCAATTCGACTGCACAAACATGCAAGATCAACAAATCTCATCGATCTCGAACTCTTACTTAGGATTAGCCGTACATTAAACATTGTTTCCATCATCACAACTCATAGCAACATTGAGCCTTTCTTCACAATTGTGTATCCTCACAGAATATCCTCATTGATTTGAATTGAATTTTTATTCAAAATTGGACTCAAACACAAGCCCAAAACTATACACACTTTCCCGCCAGTATCACCTTCCCATTTTTAAAAGGATGACGGATTTTCTTATCATAGTTGTCACACTGCAAACGAATAAATATTTGTAATGATATCGAGTACAGTATACTTTTTTTTGGAAATTCTTGAGGTTCATCCGAAATTGGCAGTACACTCAAGTTCTCACCGCTGTACAACCAATAGAAGTTCTCCAGATAGTTATTATTCGAACCACGTTCCTTTCAATTATCCAATCCGAACTCCTCTTCTCAAGAGAAAGACACACTTCTGACATTACATTTGTTTTTCGAAGAAAACGGTTTGTTTAGATGCATTCATAGCATCAATTCTATTCATAAATTCATCGATGTCTGATTGAGAAGAATTTCCGTCATTTATTTGAAAGATGTTTCACTTATACTGTCATGTGACCACCGGAGTAGAGACTGCTGATAGTGTCGGAAAATCTAGAGTGCGCGTCGCGCATTGCAGACACCTGTTGTTGTATGTCATCACCTGAGTAAAGTCATTCTCAAACATATTATCACGTAGTACACTTTGCGTTTGATAACTTTGAACTGAAGAAGTCTTTTACAGTTACAGAAAAAAAAACACGCATACTTCAATAGACCTTTCGGCCATACTGGCTATGTTATACAATCCGATGGTTACGACCCTTACTGAACAGAGATCTTACAGCCTGATTTTGCGGATGTAGGTCATCAATCACATCTCGTATGGGTAGTGATCGGATCGAATTGAGTATGAATCCTAAATTCAAATGTGTTGAAATCATAAAGTCATATTGGCCAGGACGAGAACCCATTTCTTGCTTATGCTGATCAAATCGGATCGGAGATGGAAATCGATGCCAGATGAAATCACAGCGATTTCGGATCTAGTTTGTTTTCGAAAATATCGTATTGTCAGTTCTCAATGCAAACAGATTTCTTCCAGTATGTATTAGTTTGCCATGCAAATGCGCAACTTTACACATGTTTTTCCATAGCACAATCGGCACGCTTCATGTGTGCTTCATGTGAAGTAAGGACTATGTTTGGCATCTTCCGACACTTCTTTAGGGGTCTGTCAATGTCGCCCTGCAATGCGTCGATGTTATACAAATATCATTATAGGCCAAACATCTTACTTTTCACATAAAATCGCATGTTAAGCCGATGAATTGATAAATTGGAGTAAGGAGACATTACTTGAATATCATAATTCATATCAATACTGAGCCATACAACCGTTCACGCCATAGAGATAGGTAGATAGGGATAGATAGGTAGAGTGTCGACTCAAAAAATTATCTGAATACAGTGAAAAGTTTTATATGAAAAGATTCAGTTTCTTGCAGAGATTACGCTCCCGTGGTCCAAAAAATTATTTGAGCGGTTTTAAAAAAGTCAAAATTTTGACAATTTATATGCTACCGAGATGACTCCTCTAAATAAGTAGTGTGAAGCAGGTTGGATATCAAAAGGAATGAATATTTGCTAATAAGCATCCTAACTAAGCGGAAGTTAAGCTGATTATCAAGGGAATTTCATGAATTGTATTTTAATGGAAGTCTTCATGAAAAAGTCGCGATATTATTCGTGATTTCTTGGCTGAAATTTCAAGTTTTTAATTCGATTTTCACCGGCATAATTTTATGATTCACTAAATTCATGTTTCATTTCTTGAATCGGAATAGTGATGTTGACCCATTTACATCTTTCAAAGTTGATTGAAATCATTGTCTTTATGTTGTTTTGCTCTATCAGTGGAGGTTGCTTAATGATATGATACCGCTTAAGAAGATTCTCTTTAGGTTGAGCATGAAAGCAATAGCAGGTTATCAAGTTGCTAATTTAACAAACATTACCTATCCAAGGCTGTCATGACACGGAGTATCTGTAAAATAATATCATTTCCTTTTGCACTACTATCATGATCAGTCAATTCCGTTGTAATTTCTGCAAAAGTGGAAAAATTTGCATATCTAAGATTTGGTGACAAATACCACCTGTATCCCCTTCGAGTTCATTTAATAAAATCTAAGGTATATACTCATTGGGGATTTAATAAATGGGGAGTTACCACTCTACCTAATATATTTACTCTATGGTTCATGAATAGTCTAAATAGACTGAGGCACTCATTTAAGAATTAACTCATTTCTTATGTGAAGGTAATATTCTATGAGACGGTGTGCAAAAATGATGAAACACAACGTATTTAGTCAGTGACGTGCTGAAAAAATGTTGTTGGATACCTATTGACAGTATAGTGTCGATATTACCCAACATTGATGCATCGGCTCCATTTGACAATTTAACGCAAAACAACTAAAGAATTCGACGGAGTCAATAGTATTCGGTGAAACTACATCCTCCTAAGTAAATATATAACTTTGTTGAGCAGTTAATTGTCAAACGGTGTGTGAAGGGTTTGACCGACTTGCCCTGATCGGGGCATTATTTTAAACAAATTCACGACTCACGTCAGGTTCCGATATCAGTCAGCATGAGGCAATAAGAAGCGCTTCACAGTCGATATTATCCGATATAGGCAACACCATAACTATATAGACAACATTGTTTTTTTCCATTTTATAAATATTACGATGAATCATGTTGTTCAAGTGGAACTACACAATTTTGTATTGCGTCTTTTGGCGATCTCTCTGTGCATGTTCAATAATGAAATTGTGTCTATTTATCCTTCATGGTCTTGGAAACAAACAGGTTCTAGATCGTTTGTCTTTAGCTATGACAGGTCAAGTTATCAAATTACATTAAACCAATAAAATTTTCAATGGCTCCTTGTCAACACAAGAATAGGACAAGACTCTTTTTGCTAAGGTACAAATACGGACACTGCACCAATGACAAGGCTCAACACGACAAGGAAAACACAGACTTCCAGTTAGCAGTCTCTCTGTGTGCACACTAATAGGTTGTTCGCGCTAACAGCATTCCTGTGCGATAACCTCAGGTTTTCAAAGAAATGCCTGATGACTTTTCAACAAGCTGCATAAAGATATAATGTCATAAGAGACCGGGTTGTTCCTATTGCAGGTTGTGAGACAGTTGGTCCTATCGCAGGTTGTGAGAAAGTTGTTCCTATTGCAGGTTGTGAGAAAGTTGTTCCTATTGCAGGTTGTGGGAAAGTTGTTATTATCGCTGGTTGTGAGTAAAGTTTTTCCTATTACATGTTGTGAGAAAGTTGTTCCTATTGCAGGTTGTGAGAAATTTGTTCCTATTGCAGGTTGTGAGAAATTTGTTCCTATTGCAGGTTGTGAGAAAGTTGTTCCTATTGCAGGTTGTGAGAAAGTTGTTCCTATTGCAGGTTGTGAGAAAGTTGTTCCTATTGCAGGTTGTGAGAAAGTTGTTCCTATTGCAGGTTGTGAGAAAGTTGTTCCTATTGCAGGTTGTGAGAAAGTTGTTCCTATTGCAGGTTGTGAGAAAGTTGTTCCTATTGCAGGTTGTGAGAAAGTTGTTCCTATCGCTGGTTGTGGGAAAGTTGTTCCTATTGCAGGTTGTGAGAAAGTTGTTCCTATTGCAGGTTGTGAGAAAGTTGTTCCTATTGCAGGTTGTGAGAAAGTTGTTCCTATCGCTGGTTGTGGGAAAGTTGTTCCTATTACAGGTTGTGAGAAAGTTATTCCTATCGCTGGTTGTGAGAAAGTTGTTCCTATTACAGGTTGTGAGAAATTTGTTCCTATCGCTTGTTGTGAGAAAGTTGTTCATATTACAGGTTGTGAGAAAGTTGTTCCTTCGCTGACTGTGCGCAAAGCCTTCACTGTTGCCGAGATCGGTCGTGCAAATAGAAATCAAATACAGTAGACAACAAAGCAGAGATAGAAATTTAATCTTACCTTGGTAACCCTTTGTGCACATGCATTTGTAGGAACCTAGTGTATTTGTACAATCAGCATGTTCGGCGCATGCATTCGGTCTATCGCATTCGTCGACATCATGACAGACTTGTCCGGCTCGCAGATACCCAACTGAAAAAGTACGAAAAATCGTGCTATTTGACTGTTTTCAAACATTATCTTGTCCCCTATTGCAGGTCTCCCCATTCCAACAACAGGCTAATCAACTGTTTTGAACTCATCATTCAAAGATATGAAACTAATACACGGGAATGAGTTACCCACAGAATTAGATTCATCTGCGCGCTTCGGTTTCGTAGAAAGGAAGCGTTATATGTAGCCTTAATCTCGAAATGGCACATCACAGAATCAGACAACTTGCTCCTTCTCGAATGGATAATTCGTGCATCACTTGCTATTGGAAATGGCAAACAATAAGCTGTCAGCAGAGGACACCAGAGCCAGTGAGAGAGGCTGGTGTGCGTGTTGTGATATCACTTCGCACACACCAAAACACACATTTTCTAGCTAACATTCGATTCAGTGTATGCAATATACAGTGAGAAATGCCGAGGAGAGGATGTGAAAACATCAAGTGAACTAATTTTCGTACGCCTGCTATTTTTTTTAATAATGATCGGAAGGGCCAACATTATGGAGAAAACTTGTGCGTAATAATCTGAATTCTTCGAATCTGAAGGAATTGTGGCAATTGAAGCACTTTGCTGGAACTCGCATTAATCCGCAAGCGACGTACGAGTATTTATCCTATCTCTGTAAAGTATTAGGAATTCCTTTTTGAGTCGCGGGTCGCTTCACTGTCTGCGCTGTCGCGTGAAATTTAACGTCACAATTATCTTCCGTTTTTCTTGAGACACGAACGCTGCATCAAATGAAGCAGCGGAACGTTTTTTGATTATTGACGCTCAACGTTCATGGCGCTGCATTATTTAAAGTCACAATTGGCACTACATCACATGCGACGTCGCAAGGGGGACACGCACAGTAAAGCAGCAGGCATTAATTGGAAACCGTCTTCCGAGTTGAAGCGCAGCTGTGTGAAACATTGACCAATCAGAATGCGCTACTGCGGAAGACGGCGCTATGACGTGCGACCCATTGGAAACCAGCCATAAGAGTGGATAAACGTAACCTCATGGGAGTTCTGCCTATGGTAGCAGTGAAAACAGCGCTCCGCCATCCTCAGCGCTTCTGTGATTCTTCGTTACTTGGAAAATTTCATTGTTGCTCATTCATTCAATGATGTCGACAAAGTATTGTCTTCTAGGGCGACCACCTCGACAAGCATGCCCAATGTAAGATTTTCCGGTGCTCTCTGAGTCCCATGATTTCGCAGTGGACTCCTAACTCTCCGAGAACATTCATCACTCGCTAGAACACCTGTCTCCCCAACCGATTTCCAAACTTTCTGTATGTTTACTGCTACACTGCATCGAGTTTCCAGTGGTTAAATTCCATGTCAGACCGCGCCTATCGGTCATGCAAGAGACTAGAAGTTCAAAAGTATTATTTCGCAAATTCCTCCATTTTTTCATTTGACGCTATACCTTGGACGCATCTCTTGGTTATGGCGTCGCATGTTCGTATATCCTAGATGCAGTCTCCGCTTCAGGTCTTCGTGAAACACATGTACTTGAATAGCCGTTCACCACAACCCTTCTGCATTGCATCCCGGGCGCATTCCTTTTTACCGATTTCAACACCGCTCCCTCATCACAGCGTATTAATGAGGTAGGCCACATACAGTTCTTGCAGCATCACGATGAAGTGATTAGAGGCGGCCATGCTTTTCAGCTCACCAAATAACCGTTGTGGATCGGACTATCAGATACTTTGGAGCAGTCTACGAAGATCAAGACCAGGTACTTCATTGGTAGACCCTCATTGAGTTGTGATCAGCAGGCATCAGCATCCGCTCTTCTAATTTTCGTGAAATTCCTCTAAGAAGGATCAGAAACAAAATTTTGAACGATAAACACATTGTTCATAATTTTAAAAATAATTTTTGGCATGCGTGTAAAATTAGGTTCACCGTTGATGTTCATTAAAATCAATATTTCTTGCGGCGAATCAAAGCACAGTTTTTTTTTAAATTTTGCATTCTACGCTTATTATTTATGGTACACAATAGGCCAAAGCCTTCCCTAGTACAAATTATAAGTTAATTCAGTCCTTTGTTGGGAACCCTGAGTAAGTAAATTTGACTTTATTAACTGCTGTCTACTTATGCGCTAAGACAGCTTTACTGAGCAATTTCCTCACACTTTAGACGCAGGCTTACAATCACAAGAACTACGCAACTAAGCATATCAATCATTAATTCATGACTTACCTTTACATGTGCATTCATAACCTAATTCCTTATCCACACAATTTTCAGTTTTCTCATCACAGCCATTCATGCGTGTATCCTTGCATTCATCGACCAATGTCAATTCGCAAGTACTTGGACTCTTTCCACTTCCTGCATAGTATTTATTGCACTGGCATTCATAATCGCCATCAGTATCTTTACAGACCGAATTTTCATCACATACAGCTGTGCCCTTTTCACATTCATTTGTATTCACGCATTCATCACCTTTCAATTCATATCCACCGTCACATTCACATTTGTAGGAGCCGAGAGTATCAATACAATGTGCATTATCTTGACACACACCCTTCCTAGCACATTCATTTTCATCTGGAAAAAGAAAGAAAACTTTTAGCATTCAGGAATTGAAGTCATTGATTGTTTGAATCAGGAATGCGGAGTCGGAGTCCCGGAGTCCTATCATTTTTGCTTGAGTCAGAGTCGGAGTCCTATCAAATGAAAGGACTCCGGACTATAACTAGACCCGAAATACTATAATACAAGCAAATTATTCATTCTCGTGCGTAGCTGCTGTCACAGTCTTGATGTCAACTTTCTCCGTCCAACAAAAGTACAGAGACAGTAGTGCATACAAAGCTAATAATAGTTGAGGGAATGAACCGTGATAGTGAAAAAAGGATTGTCGTTTCACTTGGTGATTTAGTAGAGAGACAAGCCTTCCCAGCCTCGATCACACCTACGCACCAAAGGTTACATCAGAGACAAAAGTGAAATGCTAGTTTGTTTGAGAACATTGCCTCTTACCTTCACGTTAATCGTGTGTAATGGCTCCTATAAAGCGGAAATTAAAATCAAAAGTACTCATACTTTTTGGAGAAGGATGGGAGAAAATTTCCTGCGTGGTAGAGACTGGAGGAAAACCGTGTGAAGCACACATCAAGAAGATGGGAGGAGCTGAGTCGCATGCATCCAACTTAAAGCAACATTTGATAAACTTTCATCAAAAGTGATTAATAATTGATACAGCAATGATCACTAAATATAGGTTCAGGTAAGCATGATGTAGGCTACCAGTTAATTTTTCAAAAAACTTGGCTTATATACTTGCCACCCGGAGTCGGAGTCCTATCAAAATAATAGGACTCCGCATCCCTGGTTAGAATAATGATTTTATGGAGCATTTGACGCTAACATTAAAATCAACCGATGCGCATTTAAGTAGCATTAAATCATGAAATAAAAATATACTCATTATCAGTAATTGAATAATAATTCAACAACCAGATCGCTTCAGTTAGTGCATGAAATCTATGCTATATCCTAGGCTGTTGAGAAAAATGGTGTCTCATCTGGTTGAGGGGCGATTGTCATGACATCGCCGAACTGAACATTTTGAATACATTTTATGATTACTTGTTCGGTTCTGTTATTTCCATATCAGAACTAAGCTGATGAAGTGAACCGTTAGGATTTAAGATATCTAACCGGTCAAGATTAGGAAAACGACATATGAGCTGGCGAATAGTGTGGACTTCCTTTCATTTTCAAATGTTGTGTAAAACTCATCATGGATATTGTAAGCAAATAGAGCAATTGCTAGAAATTACAACAATTTCTACTAATCTTTAAGTGGAGTAATTTGACGCTTTCACTCAAACAAATTAGGCAGGGTAAAGAAGGAAAGAAATAATCATCCTTTCAACACATAGCCGACATGAAACCTAGTCTCCTATCAGTGGCGTCTTCTCCGTACCTGCGAGGCCTTCGGCGCATCCTCAGAAATAATTTTCCAACAATTATAAAAATGAAGTGTCATCATTCATTTAAATTCGATAGCTTCTCGTGACAGCTGTGCACACTTTTCCGTCTCAAAGTCAGGCAGGCGCTCAACCTCACTGAACAGTTTTGCAGCACGTGCTTGAATCACAGCTGTTTTCTTCGAACGATTAGACACACAAGCTGGTCGTGTGTTCAGACGGAGCACTGATGTTCAGACAGCGAAAGAGAGTTGTGCGTGTGAGGCAGTAAGCGCACGCGCCCGCGCCATTATTGGCTTTCCCGATAGACATAATGCTTTGCCTTCTCCAATTTGTGCAATGAAATCCTACGCAATTCTTGATTGAGGCGCGGTGCCTAAATATAGCAAGGGAAGCGCAATCCAATTGTTCATGGATTTGCTTAATGTCAGAGAAGCCAGTACGTCAACAGTAGCAGATGGCTGACGTTCAGACAAGACTGTGATCAGATGATGAGCGTTCTCCAATGAATACAGAGTAATGCATCTGACTCGAACACCAAGATTCGGTAGAATTCCATAATTTGTTTTTATGTGATTGATGTGACACTATGTTTAGTACTGCAGATGAGATCATAACCACGCCTTTCGTCCGAAGGGAATATACTGAAAAGATGGCAGTCGTCAAGCAAGGTAGGCCAACACCTGATACAAAATGAAAGTACTCAAGGAGAAAGAAATAAGAAATACACAAGACATTTTGATGCATCAAAATTTCAAGCATGTGAGTGGCTGAGCGGCCGCGAGAAACAGAAGAAACGGTTGACCTTGCCTCCTTTTTCTCGAGAAAATGTGGTTTGGACAGAGAAGGGATATGGTTATCTCAGCTCCTTGAGTAAGGCGGTTAAGCGACATGAGCAATCACTTCTCATGTGCACATTCACTTGACCTTAAAAATGTTCGGGAAATTGTTATAAAAAATCAGCTTTTGTGAAAATTAATGCTGTAACATAGAAGTGTTTGGTATAGAAATAGTATTCCAATGCCGAGTGAAGGCCTATGGTCATGGAGCACGCAACGCCACTGTCTCCTACAGTCTTGCTAGATTAAGTATAAGTCTGAGAACACAACGATTCCTTTTAATGTATTACCTCAAAACCACCTCACTATCAGTGACATTGCTATTTCTGCGTGTATCTCAACAGAATGGAGATCACTGATAGAGAAGTGGTTTGGAGGAAACGTGTTATAAAGGAATCGTTGCGGCAGACACAGGTCGGTTTTTATCAGATGAGCAAATTCATCACCAAGCAAGAGATTTCTTTGATTAAAAAATGCTTTTTGATTGCGCTGATATTTTGCTAATATTTAGCCTATTAGTTATTACATCTTCTAGGACTTACTAGTTATTTTATGCATGTTCAATTAATGAAATTGATATTTCGTGAACATCGAGCGGATAATCAAATAGGACAATTGTGATGTGTAATCAATTATCGGTAGGACTAATGCCAAACACAACAACGACTTCGTGTAGCAGAAGGATATTTACACTATATAACCATTTTGTAGGATTATTCCGCACAGTTTGTATAACAGGGCATTGGTATGCGCATATCTTGATGAAGTATTGCATAGCGATAACTATAATCATAAATTGATGCATGTCGGATTCGGGCACCTATATCATGCTACCTTGCTTAAATACATTTTAAATGAAGATAAATGTTAGAGAATGTTATCAGCACAAGTTAAGAAAAAATAGGGGGCCTACATAATAACATTCTCTCTCTTTCTTTTTTCGTTAAGAATGCCTCGAAAAATAAGAAAAATCTATTTAGATCAATTTTAGATTAATTCATATACACTGTAAATCGCTGGATACGAAAATTGCATACAAACATATATCGAATTCACATACAATTTGAAACCAACATCTGATACGAGATTCTCGTATGTTTTTCATACGAAATCTCACTTACTTTCGTATGTGATTGTTCTGTAGCGATACGAACTATTCTATCTGTGATTGACTGTTTTACAATGAAATAGGAGTTGTTGGTATGTTTTATATACGAGACCCGATGCAAATTCGTGCTCATTCGTACGTCTTTCGTATGTAGAGCTTTAAGTCACATAACAAAAAATATATGTTGCATACTACTGTCAAATAACTTTTTCAGCAATGCCAATCGTGAATATTTCTTTTTGATGGTGTGGTATTAACATAGATTAGATTTATTGTGAAATTTATGCTCTACGAGTATGTCGTCGTTGCTACTTGCCTAGTAACATTAACAGGACGCCTGGTTAGCTCTACTTTATGAACCGAATTGATTAACATCAATTTATTCAAATGATATCTTTCGTGCAACCACGCTGACTTATATATCTGAATCATAACTATTTTTGCGTTCATGAATTATGTTTTTATTCCGGATTGATAATTTGCTTTATTTCAAAATTACATAATGCATAACTGTTGATGGTTGAATACTTATTGATTATTTATGAAATGCCTTAGACTTACATGTATTAAAATCGGATTCAGTATTGTATGTTTGACTCTTGAATGTCATTATCTCGCTACTTACAAAACAGTAGTAATTACCATGCAACATTTGTGCGATCTTTAATGACAAAGGCCTTAAATCAACATATTTCAGACATCATTGATGCTTTCTTTTAACATTGTGCTGGTATGGCACAAGTGTGGTATGTAAAGCATACCACACTTGAAATAACATACGAAAGGCATGCAAATAGATGCAGAAATATGCCAAAAAATATTTTGGTATGCATCCTTCGTATGTGATTGGTATTGAGCGATTACAGGGTGATCATATAATTGTGATTATTGTCAGCAAGGTTGGACCTCAGATGTTTGTAGAAATACAATTTTATAGTTTCTATCAAAGTATGAATAACCGCCAAACCTCATTAATCAAGTGGTGTAGTAAGCGTACTGCTCTTTTATTCATACGTGAATTCTGATTTTACGAGTCGGAGATATAAGCAATATTTGAAGAAACTGCATTTGCACTTTCAAGCCTTCAAATACAAAATCCATCGAACATCTGAACTGAATATCGTTATGTAAAGATGCTGATCTCGGAAAAGGTTACAATTTAACAAATGTACAAAGTGCAAAATATCGGGTTGTGTCTCATTTAGTCGATAGTTGCTAATATAAACACATTGCTAATGTAAAAAAGAAAGAACGCAATTTTTGTGTTGATTGCTTTCAAAACTTCGCAAATCCGAAAATCCTGCATCATACTTACTTGTGCATGTCTTGCCATTACCGGAATATCCAATTCTGCAATGGCAGTCGTAGGTTCCAATTGCATTTCTACAAGTTGCGAATGGAGAACACACTGCACCCGCTCTACATTCGTCTACATCATCACAACGACGAGTTTGGGTATTCTTAATGAAGCCTTTATTACAAATACACAAGAAGCTTCCTGCAGTGTTGACACAAATCGATCGTTCAAGATTACAATTGTGTGATCCTGCACATTCGTTAATATCGATGCATCTTCTGTTATCATCGTCAGTCGCTGAAAAATAACAAAATGTCGGCTTTACATCATCTTAGAGCATTTGTGATGGCAAAATACTACAGATTTAATTAAATATATCTTCTTGATACAAAAACTAATTAACAATAAAATATTTGAAAAACTGTAGAGAATTATTTAATAGATAAATCGGTATGATATCATCCACATTTGTCCACGGGTTTGGTCTCCGTGGCACAGTAGCTAGGTGCTTGGCCTAGCGATCTTCTGGTCCAGAGATCGAGCGCCAGAAGCTTCATTGGAAGCCGTCAGGAAAGGCATTCAGATTAAAGGACTAAAAGTCTGACTGTGTCAGCACCGTACAAATCCCCTAGTAGAGACGTTAAAACATTCATTAAGCACAGTTTTGACGCATTCACTAATAGACAACTTAACGTAACGGAATAGAGCAATTCGTGATTGTAGCATATTCGATTGCAGAAATATGGAATCCTGCTTCGCGAAAATTTGCTTTTAGCGGTCGGATCTGGAACCAAATAACCGCGAAAAACTAGGGCCCACTGCGTGCAAACATAATGTGAATAATCAAGCAATCTTGGCTGTCTACATTGGAATGATTGTGAAAATGCATCAGTAAAATATGAATTCATTCTAATGATTCAATTCTTAAAAAGCATTCCTAAATTAAATCTATTACGAATTAAAAATCGAACTTTGTGCTTTTTGCCAGACAAATTTTATAATCTTCCAACAGAACGTTACTCACGGTCGGGCATGAATCCAATATGGCACGAACAAGTGTATCCTCCTTCTCTGTTGTAGCACTGTGAGTTAACACAGGCATCTGTTTTCAATCTACATTCGTCAATATCTTTACAATCATAGCCATCACCATCAAAGCCTTCTCTGCAGGTACAGTTGTAAGATCCAATTGTGTTCAAGCATATAGCGTCCTTGGAACAACGGTTCTGTGATGATGTGCATTCATTTTCGTCCTAAAATGACAACAAACGTATTTCTGATGTATATGTCGAACACCAATTATCTATAGTCAAGATAACTTCTAGCTTATGCTTTTAGAAATTCAGTTCGAGAGCACGTTGATAGGCTATTATTCGTATTCATTCATATCACATATCAGTCTATGTGAAATATCGATGCATGGGACATTTAGCGCATACCATGATGTAATGTGTGCATGCCATTCGTATTTATTCAGCAGGTAAATTCCTAATATCACTCAATCACGTGTAAACGCGCCTTTACATTTCACCATTCACCCAGTTTCCAACGACATGTGAAGGCACGGAACGCCGAAATCTTTGTCTATTTATTTCAAAATGATATAAAATTGTTTATCTACAGGTAACTAGAATGAGGATTTACTCAAGGTCACCACACCGATGGAAGGAACTAACTATAGCTATGTTGCTATTTATAGAAGCAAAGAGAGTCAAGGGGATTATCAAAAATAATTTTCAATTAATTTGGGCAAGCCTTCAATTTATCTTGATTGCAGCAGGAAGGAATCAATTTTGATTGTAATTATATAGTTCTGCCAGTCAATTAATTGCAATTATTTATCACTACCGCTTGAATAGACTAATTCTTGATTTTGAATTTTTCACTTTGTCACTTCAATTTAACGAATTAGGCTACATGTGGAAGTGGCAAAAATTAGATAACTCAAGTTTTTGATAAATCATTTTCGTCCACGAAATCTCAATTGCCGCGAGCGACCTTAGAATTTCGGATTCTCATAGTGAACACTGAGTTCCCTGCTGTGGCTCCTCTTGCTATGATATAGGAAATCTAGGCAGTCCAGCGATCAGCGATCCGTCCCAAGGATTTCTTCGGCATTCGATGGCATCAGCACATCACCGAGAGACTGCTTGAAGCCGAGTAATATCAAGATGTTGACATTCTTACATAGCAATTTGTAGCTAACGGTGACATTGCTCCGAATCTTTCTACATTTCCTAATGTGTTTTATTCCTATGTATCTTACATAAATAATCAAATATAAACTCTACCTTTGTGATATATGTTATATTATATGAAAAATCAATTAAAAACGCCCCTTGTCCGCCCAATTGTCCGCCCCTAATTAGCAATTTAGTCACTGCAATTTTACCATTTTTTTGCATATCTACGAGTACATAATCCCTGTTTTCTGTTTTTTTCAAACCATTAGAACTGACCATTAGTACTGACGTATGTGTTAAGAATGATGATTATCACTTGAAAGTATTGGCAAAACAAAATTAAAGAAGGCCTATGTAAGTCTATTTCAAATTCTGTAACAGTATTGTAATTTTCCTGATGCTCCACGAAATTCACATTGAATTCTAGAAGATATGAACATTTGTTATGAAAGATAGAGACTTTGCCTTAAAGAACTTGAAGTTAAACTGACTGCTACACGACAGTCTAGAACACGAAACAAATTACATTTGCTCGAAGAAGCTTTTTAGAATTTTTGGTGCACCGAGCGGTGAATCCACATAATTAGACAACTAGTCTCCGCTCCTTCAGTGCTCCTAGAAGTGATGTGCCGTAGATCGCATACTGTTGGAAGTGCCACACACTCTCTCAAACAATAAGTTGCTAGGCGGCTTTGGACATCAGCCACTGAGAGATGCGTGCGTGCTGTAATATCACTTCGGACACACCAAAACACACATCGCTGTCTTGCTACATTTCAGTGTATGCACTATGCAGTGAGGAATGCTAAGAAGACGATTGTGAAATCATCAGATGAACCAATTTTCGTGCGCCTGTTATTTCATTTAATAATGATCGGAAGGACCAAAATTATGGAGAATAATTGTACGCAATGATCTGTTTTCTTCGAATCTGTACCTATACGTACCTATAGCAGAACATAAAATAATGTTTGAAAAGCAATCATGCCGTGTAGGACTATTATCTCTTAGGAGATCAGATTATTGGAAAATAGACGAGGCGGACGTTGATGTCATATCCCACTCTATATAAAGTTGTCCTACACTTTAACTTCGAGAAGCTTCCTATAATTAAGTGTTCTTTATTTGAATCGACACACATAGACATTCGAAAAACATGGTGGCATGGAAAAACACGGCCGCAGAGTAAGTATATTATAGAGTACAACTCAGTAAGACTTAGTAAGAGTACAGCTCAGTATTAATGGAATCCCCAATTCGTATGCAGCATCGATTTTATTAAATGAACTCGATAAAATAGCAGCAATCATTAATTACTGCCGGCGCGCACTAACTTAGGCGATTTGCCAGTAGTGTATTTCCATTACCACATGTGAGATATGCACATTGGTACAGTTTTGGAGAAATTAACACCGAGTTGACTGATCACAGAACAGTATTTTACAGATCTTCCGTATCATGACAATCTTTTAGCGGTAATGTCCATTAAATTAGCTTTTATGGAAGTGACTATTATTTCAATACCGAGTTTTATTAATAAGGGCACTTTCTTTAGCGTGCTTATGTTACAAACTACCTGTCACTAAGAGAACAAAGCATCACAATCAAAGACGATAATCATAATTAACTGTAAAAGATGCAAATGGGTCTACAATATTATTCAGACTCAGATAAGAAATGAGACACAAACTTAGGGAATCATAAAATCATAAGGTGCGGCGATTTAAATCGAACGATATTATCGAAAATCGAAATTATTTCGATCGATTTTTTGATATAATTCTTAGTAACCCTTTTATTTTTTTGATAAGTAAACGACAATGAACCATCACTGATAATGACTTGAAAATTCCCTTAACACTGAATTATCAGATTTCAGTATTTCGGCCTGATAGTATTCGGTGTTGGCGTTGTGAATTGAGAAGTGACGAAGGCAAGCAAGCATGCGACTCGAGAACTTACAATAGCATGAATCCATCCGTCCATAACTCGCTCTATTCTATTGAACCTGTGATTGGCCTGAGATTGCTATGCGACTATTATTCTCGGCTCGGGTCACCGCTCGGCGAGCTACAATGAGCGGTAATCGCGCTCGGCAACTCATCAAGAATAAGAATTGTGAACTGCCGCCGCTAAATATACAGTCAATGATTTACTGGAATTCTGTCTTTTCCTTAAGCTAGATTGAAATTGCTGCTATGACACATTCGCAGGCCACAATACGTCAAAATTCAAAAATAATATTGGGTAAGGTTAATCATTCTAGTATCAAACCAAACTCATATTAGAACATTAGAAAACCGAAAAAAGAAATGCTGCCATAGGCCTATGCAAGCACACAAAGAATATTAATTGAACATGCATTGTCAACAAAGGTCTGTCGTAGTCAATTGAATGTCTCAAGAGAATGACAACTATTAAGTCAATACAAGACACCAACACCCTTGGTTCCCCGACCGCACTCGTCCGACCTAGGAATCGAACCGAAGTCAGCGGTGGAGACGAGCTCGCTAGATAGAGCAGTTCCTACGGTAGCTTATCAAATTAAACAGATGAGTGTTGACGCAATCTGATACTCACGTAGCATTCTCCGGGATAACCTGCGCCGCAAAATCCTTTTTTGCACTTGCACATGTGGGAGCCGTCAATGTTGATGCAATCGGCATTTACGTCGCACAATCGTCTTTTACCTTTAGGCACTGGTAAGATACATTCGTTAATGTCCATGCAATCTTTCTTATCGTTAGTCAAAAGGTAGCCTTGTGAGCAACTAAAAAGTAGAAAAACATTATCAAATACACCCGCTTTCATTAATGAATTAAATAAGAATCCACGAATAAATGCATTGGAAAATGGAAATGGTAAACAAAAATCTATTCTTGAATTACGAAAAGTAAAATAGCTCACGCAATCACTGCTATTTCATTTGCATAGCAAACGTGCTTCTACTCGAGACAGCAAAGCTGGTTACATACTTACTTTACTTAACTATTTCGTTTTACGTGCATTATCTATTCTTCGTAAGGGAGGAAAGTTTCCCATTGATGTTTTCTACAAATCACGGTTGGCAGCATCATTCTCTTTCATGCCGAGCTCCTTGCAACCAGCAAGTACCGTTTCGCACCACGTCTTCTTAGGGCGACCTCCATGAAACTGGAGAAGCATGGAAGAAGCGAACCTGTCCTTCTAGGATAGGCCCATCATGCAACGGATCATTGCGTTCTGCTGTGTTCTTTGACTTTCATGGCTCATGTTTCACTGCCGGATATGCACCTTCTCACACACGCGTCATACACTTGGCATTTCATCCATAAAGGTGGCACCCTCGATGTTAGAAATGGTGAAAACTGAGGCAACTTTCGCCAACCAGATTGAACTCGTACACATAACGCAGCCCCTGAACCACAAACGGATTCCATCAGGTCACCAAGGTAGCAAAATCTGCCCACAGTCTGATAGGTGTGTCCCGCACACTGAAATTTGACCAGGTTGTTCTTCACTTGTGGTTGGAAAAGAGCGCATTTGGCCTTGACAGGTTTTACACATGAAGAGCGGCTCAAATGAGGATAGGTTCTCTCTCCCTTCGCTGCATCCATGGAAATCCGACACTATAATAATAAGGAGCTGGAATGGATATGCACATCTGACACGTCGTCATGACAATGGCAACTCTATCCTCGAGAGATGCTCCACACATCCATCTGATCATCCTTCTGTCTGCTACCTCCATTCTTCTCTTTTCTACAGCTGTCAAAGCCCAAGTCTCACTTCCGTAAGTCATCCACGCTCTAGCGCACGACTCATAAATCTTTTCCTTCTTCCATTATGGAGTAGTACGACTGCTCAGGAAATTATCGTTTGTCCAAAATGGTAGCAAAAATAGCAGTTCTCTCGAGATACTTTTTATGGTCAGAGTTAGAAAGTTATAAGTTAAAATGGCTTTGACAGGGCCTTCGGCGTCCAGCGCCTTCTCTCGGTCGATGTAATTGCCAATTGTCGGCCAATTACATCGACCGAGAGAACGCGCTGGACGCCGAAGGCCCTGTCAAAGCCATTTTAACTTATAACTTTCTAACTCTGACCATAAAAAGTATCTCGAGAGAACTGCTATTTTTGCTCAGGAAAGGCGATACCTCGCGGAATTTCTTCCAGTCCGACTGAATTCGCGCAGTCACAGCTGCCTCCTTCCACCACCGGAATTCAACATGTCTCCCAAATAGGAGAAACGGATAAAGAACGAACTTGACCGAGCACCCGAAAATGCTATCAACAAACAGCTATTGTCCATTTTATAGTCCCACGAATTTGAAGCGAAACATTGAAGGCCACAGGAATCAAGCAGGTATTATTAGGTCCTCATTTACACGTAGAAAAAGAGACAAAAAGTTGTCAGACAAAAATCAAACCGATATGGATAAGGAGTGAATACTTTGTTCAGATTGGCCTATTTACTTAGTGCAGCCACTTTGCTGTCTCGTGCAGAGGCACTTCAATGATTGCGGTATTCATTGGACATCCAACTTAGCTCGCTCAACATGTTCCTGGGTAATCAGTACTGAGCAAATTACATCAGGCATTTGACAATCAATTACAACTTATCTACAAAAATTTGTAGCTGCGTGAATTCAACAGATGAATATATTGATAAATGTAGTGACTGCAATCTACGTACTTGCATTTGCCATTTACGCATTTCAGTTGCTTATTTGTGCACACTTTGCCATTTCCAGTATATGATCCGACACATGAGCAGGAGTAACTTCCCACGTTATTTGTGCATTTGGATGCTCGGTTTGCGCAATTGTTTGATCCAGTTGTACATTCATTGACGTCTGTGCATTGTCCATTTTTGTTTTCTATAAAAATTCAACAATCGTCAGGCATACAATAGCAGAAGTGCGCCATAGCTAATTCGGGTAAAATGGTTCTCCGCAATACAACAAATAAGAAATTATGCATTTTAAAACAGTGAATTATTTTCTTTTACGACTACCTTCATCTGCTTTATATTTACACCAGAAAGAGTGACATGAAATATTGGTACACGCATTGCGATGTATGGCATAAACTCAATTCTAGACACATTCAGTTCATTGTCATTTAAATTTGTTGTTGCTCAAACAATGCAATTTCATTGATAAATATGAAAATGAACCACTATGGTGTTTCTCAAAGTGATATGGCCAAACAGTGGGCCCCCAAATGTGTACTCAGCGAGTTAGTGGAAAATGAAAGCCGGTGGTAAAAAGTTGCAGGCTATTTGGAAAAACTGTAGCACATGCATTTTGTTGTTTCTATAGATAGGTATATCTATACAGTACTAAATTCTTATCCAGTATCATTTCGGTGTAGAATTAAAGATGACAATGTTTACAAATTATTGATCCATAATGATCTGAAAATGTACACGGAATTTCACTTGCTTTCTTTTCTTCTCACATTATAAAATTCATCAAGTTTCAGATTGGTTAAATAGTAGATTTAATACATAATTGAGCAGGAAGTTCAAGCAGGTAAAAAGGTGTATTTACATCACAATTTTACATTTATATTTGCATTTTCATAGCATTTTACATTTTGGCTTGATTGGCATCAAGTTTGTCACTTAGATAATTAAGTACGAGTATAAAACCCCGATATGTTGCATTTCACTTCTTTTGTACATTCCTTTTGTTTATAAGCATACAGATTTCATTGAAAATTCAATAGGTCACGGTTCCGCAGAATTGGAATCGGGTCTACTTTTGAAGCCTACGAGTAACCCCATTCCGGTTTCAACTCTGCAGTTCTGTGAAAGCAGCCTTGATCAAAGAAGCAGGACGATGATCTGTTCATTAAGAAAATTCTGGGCACCATTCAAATTCTGCGTTGTAAGACACTAATCTACTAAATGGTAGCTGAAGAAATTTCACTGATCCATAAACCACTAAAAGTCACATATTCTTATACCTTAGAACGACAGTATTAAATATGTCTAAAAGGTTGACTATCTTCACCGCAGCACCAATTGAAAACACAGCGACTTTGAATCTGTTTTTAATACATTACAAGCGCAGTTTCCTTTGTCTTATCCTTTCGTACTGAAAGCACTTAATCATGGACCGACCTGAATCTGCGAGCAATTGATATGTCATATTTATGGATGAAAATCACCGAATTTCACACAGGCTCAGTTTGGCTCATTTTTTCAACTGCTTGCAGCACGAAAAGTTGGGCAGCTTAAAATTATACAGAGGTGGAAATTTTGTGACTTATTCTTACGCTTTATTTATTGTGATAAATTATCGCCCGCATCACGCCATCAGCTTCAAGAGTTAATGCCACAAAATCCCAATCCTCACATATCAGAACTACATGATAAGATGAATTTTCTAGAACAATCTTTGGACTGGTCTACTCATGTCAAGTATTTGTACAGAAAATTCTGCAGTAGATTACTCATTTCTAGAGCTTTAAAAGAATATTTTTATCACATTTATTAATGAGAAGCTTTTCATATGTTATTTTTTTTATTGCGAATGTCATTTTTGATTCTCATTTTGCAAAAAAACGCACATATTTCCTTTACCTTTGACTGTCTGTTAAATCGGAATCATGTAGTAGTGTCTGTTAATGTTATGACACTGTTCCGTCAACCGTGACACAACTCCAGACAAAAAGACCAAAACATATCATGAAACACATTAGACAGGTGTAGGGATAGCCATTGCTACATTTGTAAATTCTTTCTCTCTGTACATAATTGCCTACTTTCATATCCTTTTACTTGACTTTATTAGTAATAATTGTTTATCGTCTTTATTTTCACCGGTGATAGACTTTCAGTATATAATACAGCAGACTAAGGCATACTAAAAAGTTTTCTCACCTATATATCCCGGATTACACTTGCAGGTATATCCACCATCTTTGTTCACACAATATTTCATTCCTGAACAACTTGCTTGACCGGTAACACATTCATTGATATCAATGCAGGACGTGTCGGATTGCCTTTTGTATCCTGATCGGCATTTACACTTGAATGCTCCAGGAATATTCACACAATTGGTGGTATTTCGGTCACAGTTATCTGTACCTAATGTGCATTCATCAATATCGTCACATTGTTTCGTTTTTTTATTTCGGTTAGTACCAGGCATACATCTGCAGAAAATGAAATGGATGCGATGTTTGTAAAAACATGAACTCTGAATGACTAAAGAGAGTGATGACACACCATAGTTGTCTACATGAACCAACATCGATTTATGGAATACAATGCACAACATGAGCAGCATATTTCAGCACGATCAATTAAGGAGCCCTATCATATTTTTGAGGTTGCCATTTGTATTCTCAGACGCTTCATCAAATATCGTTTAATTTGGCCTATTGCAAGCTTCTGACTTGTTTTGAGAGGCATTATTTCAATCTTTTAGCATCACTACATAAAAAGAATTTCAGATCACGTAGCATCAACATTTGCCTACTGGGAGGGGATAACTCTACTGCAACTGCTTTTGTTATCAAATGTAGCTGCATTCGGACGAATTTCGGTTGAAAAAATAGAAAAGATAAGTTGCAGGGATTTCTAAAAAATAAGCAAAAACGGGGGTTTGGGTATTAAATTAAGAGGATTTCGGCTAAAAGTTCACATGGCATCTATTCCAACTTGCAAAAAGCCACTATAGCACGGTCCTTATGACACAAATAGTGACGACAAAGACCGTGAATTGGAGAATTGTAATTTGCAACTATAACTGATTACATGTAAATCATCTTCAGCGTTGTAATGCTCTTTGCCTATTTTGAATTTTAGAATTTGAGAACTGTTCACGTTGTGCAATTAACGGAGTTGGAACCGTTTGGGATTCGTCGACCAGCATCCGACCGGTGATCAAATTGCTTGACCGACCGGTTGACCGGTAAATTTGTGCCTTTCTTGACTGGTCTTTTGACCGGCCGGTCGATCACTTGACGGGCGACAATCTTATCCTATCCAGTAGTCTTTTTGGTGAACATTCACACACCACTAAATGAGTTTTATCATATTGAATTATGTGGAATTAAATAGCATCATCTGTTTCTGCTATATTATAATTGAATTATGAATTGTGTTTGAAAGTTCCAAATGCTCGACCAGCGTCGGTCAACCAGGACCGGTTGCCACTCTGGCAATAGACCCAAGATGCACAACGAGCATGTTTAGGAAGAGACTACCTATCAGTTTGCTCCTTTTCAAATGTCATTTATCATCTTTTCATCCTTGTCTCATTGGATAGTATCGACTTGTATACATAACTGTTCGAAAAGAAACTTTCTAATTTCAAGTCAAAGAAGAATATCAACTCAATGTCGTCAAGAGGCACAAGTCATATGTTTCAAACTATTCCATTAACGAAGTGTCGTGCACTATTTTGAGTTTGTTGCTTTAACTTCACATGGTGTCATCAACTGCTTTTCCCTCGTCGTGGCGACTAGTGGCGCAGAGATGAACCCATGTCATCAATCCGCATCTGTTAAGTAAAGGCTGGTTTCCAATGGGTCGTAGGTAGCTTCACCGTCAGCGCTGTCGTGTGAAATTTGACGCCACGATTATCTTCCCATTTTCTTGCGACAAGAACGCTCGGCCCTCACGGCGCTGCATTATTTGAAGCTACAATGGGCACTGCATTACATGCGACGTCGCAAGGGTGACGCGCACGGTAAAGCAGCAGACATTGATTGGAAACCACTTTACAAGTTGACGCGCAGCTGTGTGAAACATTTACCAATCAGAGAGCACTATGCGGAGGACAGTGTTGCGACGTACGACGTGCGACCGATTGGAAACCAGCTTTAAGGAAAGCACAATTTGTATACCCTGTGACATGGAAACGTTTTGAATTGGTGAAAACTTTCGTAAAGAAAACAAAATGGGCTGTTTTGCTAAATGAACTTTTGAAGAGATCCTGCACTATTATCCTGAGATAATATGATTTGAAAATAGAAAGATTCTTTTAAATCACCATGAACATTAAATTCACTATGCCTGAACTATATCCACAGTTCTCAAAAAAGCTCACGAACAAAACTCACATGCAGTCATATGATCCCGGCTTGTTCTCACAGATTTCATGCGTGCCACATGTGCCTTTCCTTGAGCATTCATTGATATCTTCACATGAATGGGTATCGACCTGCTTGAACTTATCATTGCATAGACATATATAAGATCCGGGTCCAGTGTAATTACAATGCATATACTCGTATTTTTGACATGGCTTATCTTCTTCACATATATCTATTTCTTCGCAAGTGTCTACTCCATTGCCTCTATATCCTTGATTACATCTGCAATCGAAGGATCCAGGGACGTTGCTGCACTGAGCATTTCTATGACAAGGGGTTTTGTTACATTCGTTAACATCGTCGCATTTGGTGGCATCCCTTTCATTGATTGTGTAGCCTTTCCTGCAAGAACCTGTGAAGTGGCAACAACAATATTTTATTCATTATTTATCAATAGTTTCACTGTGATATGAACACAATCACTGCATTAAAACCTTATCAATTTAAACACTCGACAAGTTGAACGTCACTATAGAATAAATGATATGCTTTAGGACACTCATATAACAGCAGGAAGAGGTCTGCTTCAAAATGAGCGCCCTGCTTCATTGATAGTTCGAGGAACTGAATACTGACATTCAGTCTGCATCAACTCGAAGCTGAAGATGTGAATGGTAATTAGTCAAAGTATATCCCATGGGTTTTAAGTCTCGTGCTGCCGAATGTAAGTCCTAAGTTAATAATAAACGCATTTACATCCTAAGTCACGAAAAACTATCAATTGTCGGAGTGGTCAATTTGTAACTAAAGGAGATTGGGTGATTAAGAAATGATAAGACAGAACTGGGTAGTTGCTTGAGAATGGCCTGTAGGGGGAGAGATCTCGCGTTGAAAAAGAAAAATGATCTTCTGCTTAAGGGAAGCCACTTCCAGAAATCCAGACTAAGAAATATTTGACCCAAAACACGGTGAAAGCAAGACTTCCGAAAGAGTAGTGACCTGCTTCCTCCACTCATTAAGAGGAGCAATTTGTTGCGAATTTTGCGTTCGTGGTGTGGTGTAGGAGCGATAGCAAGAGTGTGATCTCAGATCAAATCGTCCAGCATCACTGTGACAGTATTGAAGATTTTGGTGTCGATATCATGGATTGCCTCTATGAAATTGCTACAAGTTTGTTACTCCATGATTCTGTTAAGATTCTATGAGGTTTACTAATCTTCACAAATAAAAAATTTCTATTGCCACTGTTGATCAGTGGACGCATTGATGTGCCGGAATGCACCCCACCAGATTCATCTACATTTGTATGTGCCTTTAGCAACCGGTCGAGTCATGTGTGAGCATGACATTACCACGGCCGGAAGCCTACATAAAGTTTGAGCGCACACCTGCGACTGAACAAGCAGTCAGGAAACAAAGATGAGAATGGCAGCTAACTTCATGGTTACTTTTGCGTGGCTGAGGTAGAATCCACTAGTCAAGGATAATAATCACTTACACGTGAAAGAGCCGACGTTATTAAGGCATGCCTGTTGGCATGGTTTCATTAAGCATTCATTGTCATCCACACATGTTTTGAAGCCATCTCCAAGGAAACCAGTTCTACAGCTACAGTCGTATGATCCCGGAGTATTTGTGCATCTTGCATTTACTGCACATTTCGATGTTCCGAGTTCACATTCGTTCACATCTGGAAAAGAATAATGGATTGTTTTCAGTCTTTTGAAATTTTGGTGGAGGATCATGTCTTTAGTAATTAACTAAGAGGTGATTAATTTTCGATTGCGCACTTATACCATCAAAGCAATGTGTCTAATTAGACCCAGTGGCGGGCGCGATTCAGAATCGTGCGACTCGATGCACAATTAATCGAAAACCGTGCAATTCTGAATATTTTGGAATTTTCTCCGATATAATTTTTAGACGCTTACGGATACTGTGGTTGGCATATTGTCCTTAATTTCTAGATAATTGGTTTCATTATAAATTCGATATTTTCCATTAAAATTGAGATAACTACACAATAAGCATATTTAGACATTAAATTATCCCCACCTTATTATTCAATACGATTTTCTGTTTTTGATGTTTAAGAGAGCAACAATACAAATGAGAACATTAAGAAAATCGTAAACTAGGCACAATTTCCACAATGTGCGTTGGCAACACAACCCTTCGCCTTCAAGATTTTGTTCGTTGATGCACATGTATATTCTATTAAGAATCTCTACTACTCTCCGATTGTATATCTCACTTTATATCACATCACTGACGACGTCTCATCGGCGCAACTTACGTATCTGCTGCCTTCAATCCGCCTTTTGTGCACTCGAGCTCGTGGCTATTAAGACGGGGAAAGAGTGCGCGACATGCTTCGACTAGCGCTTGGTCAAAGTCTTTTTGCTATCTAGTATTTGCATTTCCCAATTTTGATTCTTTTGGTCGTTAATAACCATAGTTTATCAGCCATTTGTCGTTTCTTCCTTCAATCTTGCAATTATGTATCAATCGATGTTTTATAAAGCAAATGAATTCTTCTTGTAATATGCATTGTGGTATATTGTGTGAAGCTTTGATTTTTTACTAATAAAATGGTTTCACAAACTCATAAATTATTTTCTAGAATTATTGGAGCATTGGACTTATTGCAAAAGTTCGTGGTGAAAATGCCACTTATCTTCGCCTTAAAAATTCTCGGTATTAATCTATGTTTTTCCACTTCGCTGGTATTGAAGACATGAAAAAAAGTTTATAATGATCTCCAAAGATATAAGCATCACGCGAATTTAAGAGCTTTAGTTTACCGGGATACAGATTAAAGGAAAAGCTCACTAAAATAATGACAAAATTTTCAAAGCAATTTCTGCGTTTAACATGAACTCTGGAAAAATTACTGGCAAAATGTGATTGAAAATGTGCATGAAATATCAAAGACAAATAAGACATACCGACACAGGTGGGTGCATGTTTATTTTTTCCGTCTAAACTGTCTTTGTATCCAGGTAAGCAGACGCATTTATAATCCCCTTGAAGGTCCTGACACTTCTGAGTTTTGATATCACAGCGATTCGGAGAAACTTTGCATTCGTTGACATTTTTGCAAGTATGTCCATCAGGTTGTAGCAGATAGCCACTTCTGCAAGAGCATGTGAATCCACCTGGTCGGTTCTTGCATTTGCCAACTTTTTTGTCGCAATTGTCAGTTCCTTTTATGCATTCATTGACATCTGAAAATGAAATTGAATGCAGAAAAAAGAAGATATTAATTGAATAGAATAAAAAATACATTTATTCTCCAAAACTACATTACAAAAATGCTTTCCATAAGCATAAGCAACGTACATAACTAGAAAAGATGACAATTCATGGGAGTTTGGAGACCAGTGGTCTCTCAACATTTCACATATAGCGCAAAAGCTGATTTCGTAATATATGGTCGGGTAGCTTCGGAGAATGCTGTGGCATGGAAAGGAGTTGGAATTGAGAAGAATGGAGTTTTCTGTGAATAAAATGGTCCCAAGCTGGGTTCTATGTTCTTCTCTACAATTTATAACAGCAGAGATACTATCCGTCGACTATTTTCTGTGCTGCAGATATTTTATATTTTTCCATTTGAAGCAAAAATGTCTTAATAATTAACCAATCAACAAAGAAAGGAGTATTTTGTGGAAGAAAGTGAGGATCTCTAGGAGATCTCCACATGTTACTCGCCATGCTCGTTGACTCAAAACTAATACCAGTAATCAAAGTTTTTATTAAGTAGCGTTTATTCATAAACTGATAATCATAAAGTTACACATTCAATGTTACAGATTTCATATCAAGACATGCGGTGAATAAAAAAATAAATAAAGAAGTGAGTGACATGAATACAGTGAAATCAATAGGCAAATATAAAGCGTGAGGAACAAAAAAAGAAGTAGATTAACATAGACCATTTTGTAGGCATGAAACCCACGGAAAGAATGAATTCAATCGACGTGTCGTGTTCGAGATACGCACTCTTAATTTCTTGGTAATACTTAATCTTTCAGGAACCAAGTCGTGTAGAGGATGCGAAATGTTTATCTCTGATGTCTACAAGAGACGCAGAGCAGAAATCGCAAGCTTCTCAACTATCGTGGGAAATTTGTCACATGAGCAAGTAAGATAAGTCTATGGGCTCTTCTTTGAAACTTTTCCAATCGATCACAAAGGGTTGAGAGAAGAAGACAACCGTACACGGGGGATGCATAGAAAAAGTACTGAGTTATCAGAGAATGATATACATTCATCAGAGTACGAAATGGCAAAAAAGGTTTCAGACACTTAATCACATAAAGTCTGCGAGATGCAGCTGATAAAAGTTGTGAAATCTGAATCTTCGATTTAAGATGATTATGCAAAGTTATACCGAGAAGTTTAAGGGATCCTTCTTTCACAAAACCATTCTCATGTGCAATGTTAGCACTATTGGAGCATTTTATAGTCAACTGCTTGCACTTTGACCTGTTCAAATGCAGCCCTTAATCTTGAAATACGGACTCGCAAATATCAAGATCAACAGAAGAAGAACCATCATGTTGTACAAATTCAATAACCGTCACATCATCTGCATATAACACGCATATTCAATGTTGCCAAAAGGAAGATTGATACATCCCATAAAAGCTGCAAATAGTATTGGGCCTAAAACAGACCCCTGAGGTACTCCAGAACACACTGATACTATAGGACCATAACTATTCAAAATTTTAACGTACATTTCACGACCACTCAAATATGAAAGAAGCCATGTCAAAAAAACATGTTGTAAGCCGCAAGTATTCAAATAATTTATTAAACGCCGATGTTGAAGCTTATCAAATGCCCTGGCCAAGTCGAGACAGTAAACGTTAACAGTTGTTAACAGTGCTGCCTCTGGGTACAGAAGCTAAAATTATCAATTTCGGAAACAATGAAATGCAGAAAGTCGTCATGATGAAATCTATTCAATCCAAGAGGAAAGTACATGTAAATAGCACATCTAATGACCGAGGAGGTCAATTTTTGGATATACATAAAAATGATTTCAATTGAATGTGGAGCATCCAATTCAAGAAGAAGAGCTGACGACTTGAATGAGTTTTCGATCCAAAGGCAAACCTCACCACCACGGCGTCCGATTCGATCCTGTCTAAATAGGTTATAGTTTTCTAATAAAAGAATATTATTGCTGATGTCCCCATGAAGCCATGATTCTGTAATGATAATTATGTCAGGACATAGACATGAAACTGTTACTTGAAGTTCATCAATTTTTGAAAGAATCGATCGAGCCCAAAAACAAAGATTTGACCAAAGCCGAAGGCAGCAAGAGACGGACCAGATCGAGACGAACTCAACGAACCGAGACCCAACTAAAAAAGACACCGAGAAACACGAAGTCGACAGAAAATATCAATCCAGACGGCAGACAGACAAGAGCGCACAAGCGCACGACACGACGATGATAGTGAATGCTTCGAGTCAGGATGCCGTCCTACCGACTTCCAGTAACACACTGAAGCTCGACCATACGATCAATATATAGTATGGTTGCTGCTTGGGTTCGCTTGGGTTGCTTGGACCCAAGGCTTGGGTGTCAAACCCAAGCCCAAACTTAAAAGACGAAGTAAAACTTCTGCTGTAAGTCTGAGTAAGTCCAATATTTTCTCTCTCGATCTCGTGCTGTTCTTCCGACACTATTTTCCATTTTCCATTGAGTATCTAACCTACTACTGTATTGCTACTGTCACCCAGTCACAGCGCTAAGCTGTGAGTTGTGGTTCTCTCTCGAAGAGTCAGTCAGGCACAGATTCTTAGAAACATCTACCTACATGTACAATTGTACGTATACACTGTACTGGTACAAGCTTTGGCTTTATCGTAGATAATGTCGCTGTGCTTAATAAGCCCCAACCCACGGAATTTTTCATAAGCTTTTCAAGAATCAATTAATAAGTAAGTCGTTGCCTATAATGTAGGCCTAGACTTCCTATCGGGAAGGTAGGCTAGACTTAGAAAATACAACATCATGACGATCGCCTTTTGCTATAGCCTGCGATTTATCCTATAAGCTTATTAGATTAGATTCGTTATGCCCGATTATATGGACCAAAAATCCATTTCGCTTGGCAGAACCTAAGGCTGAGTAGCAAGTCTTTGCACAGGCAACCCGGTTACCCATGGCCTAGACAGGGCTAGACACAGTGCCAGTGCATGACCCGGTTATTATACAGCCATGTTAAGGCGTACCCGCGTAAGCCTATATAGTGTAATTTATGTATGGTATAGGCATGTAATAATGGTACGGGGCCTATGATTGCTAGAATTTTGCTTATTGTTCGGCTTGGGTGTGGAGATTAGGATGCAATTCTATGGTGGCAGAATTTAGCATATGGTCAGGCTTGGGTCATCAAAATTCTTGCTTGGGTTGCTTGGGGAAGACCCAAGCCTTGGGTGACCCAACCCAAGCCTTATATCAACCTTGAATATGGCAATCCCAATCATCCCAACATTGTGCGGCAAATACGCAAAGATTCTTCATTTGTTTGAAATTGAATTTTCACCCCTATGAAGGGATTTTTACTTGTTTGTATAGCGCGTGTTAAGCATTGAAGACAGACTCGATATCTGTTTTAACTTATCCTTTTATGTTAGAATTTATCACGGTTCCATAACTCTATCTTGTGTAATTTGAATCCTGAGCTTAGCAATGTGCAGGTAGTTGTCGTTAGTTAAGATCGTCAGTGCTTGTGGTTAAACTGTATTACCCGGCAGATTGGTAACTCAAATCGTAATCCTCGAAATACAAGTAATTATTGGAATCGCTTAGTAAAATTATTTACCGGTCTGACGCGTCTTTAACAGCGTGTCTAGTCGTGATAAAATAAGACATTTGATCTTTTAACTATTCTCTACAGGTAGAAGCATCTGGATTACAGTATGTGCGAGTTACACAACCGAAAAGGTTGTGGTGTGGCTTCACATTATCCAAGACATTATTCATTCTTTCATTTTGTGAATTGACTAAAGGTGAATCCGAAAATTCATAGCCTGGTGACGAAAGCTTACCTGTACAGTTCTTGCCATTGCCTTGGTAGCCGCTGTTACATAAGCATTTATAGCTTCCTGGTGTGTTTTTACAAGATGCTTGCTGGCTGCAGTCTCTTAAGACAACACATTCGTTGATATCTGCAAATAAATCACATTTATGCATAGACATACATGAGGCATTCGCTTAAATTGGGCAACAGAATAGGCTTCCAACAAAGAAATATTTAAAATCCTAGAATTTACAAAATGATCGTAAATTAACAAATTTGTAGGCTCAATTGACGCGTCAACAGAGTTTATAAATACTGGCGAACCCTTATCCTTTTGGGAACATCTTCGGGGATGATATCGTTCTCAAACTGACGACAAACTGTCACAGAAAGTGAGAAGCTGATGAATTCAGAAAATTCAGATGCGATGGAGTTGGAAGAAGAAAAAGAGAAGCACGTGACAATATTTAAAACCATCGAACAATTTTTAATTCCTAACTGTTGGCAGCTGTTCATCAGTTTGTGGCAATTGAAAAAATTCATTTGCCTTCAAAGGTCATGTCTGTTTTCGATGCTGAGGCATTGAAAAACCCGTCTATATGATAAGAAGCCTTTTGCATTGCGTAGTTCTAATGATAGTTCAGCTACATTTTGACTATTTGACTACTTAGATCTAAGATTTTTTTCTTAGTTTTGTATCAAATTAGTGACGCATCTGCCGTTAAAATAATTAAATTCAATTATTAACATAGAAATCTGAGTTTGGTACTAAAACGTCCCATTGTGCGATAAGAAGGTATGGGACGAAAAAATACCAAACTGCAAATATAAGAGTGCAAAATGGTGTATTATTATGCTCTCCCCCACCAAGCAGTCTATTATCGATCATAAAAGCTCATTTTACAAACTGTCAAGCCTGTCATATTAATATCAATAATTGAAGGTGTTCTCCCACATGTTTTGATACAGTTTTTATACTGTGTTTTTCGAGGATTTCTTGCCAATGACGATTTCTTGCAATTTGAATTATGTGCCATTCAAACCAAGTATGCGGGCATGTTGAGTCTCACTCTTCTAGTAAACTCTGATGACTCTGAAGCAATATCTGAATTTATGCATGGCGAAATTTCAAGTAAGTAAGTGAAATTTCTTGGGTGACTAATTTGTGCGCGATAATTTTACTCAAAGTGAATCGGTCTGAATCGGAAACAATGGAACTATTCAGTCTAAAAGGGCAAACAAACACAAGTACATGTTAAAATGTGAAATAATTTACACTTCTTTGACAGACTATTCAAAATGATTTGACATGAAAATTACATAATTTTTGCAAACTAATATGACCGAAGGAGCAGTAGATAATCCAGCTGCCGAACTTCGCCTTTGCACAAAAAGCGCTTTAGATAATAAATACAATTAATAGATAGATGAAACCGCCAATCTAGCCGAATTCATAATCTCTATTGCTCTGGAGACATTTCACCGGTCTTCAAAACCCACCATACCCGGTAGAAAGAATGCAAATGAGTGATGACAAATGAGAAGTACCAGAAAGGAGATGGCTTCACGACGGTAGATGAATACCAACTAGTAGCTCACGTTGCTTGCACAAATTTGGCGTGGAGAACCGAATATGCAAAGCTTCAGAAATGCGTGATAACCTGTCATTTCCCGCGTGAAAGACAAATGAAAACGTGTCACGAAGATATCTACGAATGACATGAGATTCTATATCTTCTTTTCTATACCAAAAACCAGACGCATTCCAGTGTGCTCTCCTAAAGATCAGCTGCCTGATTCCTGCTCGTCTTCCGTCGTCCACAGGTGAAAGCCCTAGCGAAAGAATTGTTTGTTTTTTCTTCGTGGGACTGTCCGAGGCAATTAGCCAATTAATTTACAATGAATATGACCACGATCAATGAGAAAAATAGAGTAAGTATGTTAAGTAGAGTGGTAACTCCGCATTTATTAAATCCCCAATGTGCATACACTTTCGATTTTATTAAATGATCTCAAGGGAAATACAGTCGGAATAGTTTCAAAATGTGAGATACACACATTTATGCAGTTTTGAAGAAATTACAACGTTATTGACTGCAAAGCAGAAGGAAACGATATTATTTTACAGATTGTCCGTGTCATGACAGCCTTGGAGAGGTAATATTTGTTAAATTGGCAACTCGATGACCTGCTATTGCTTTCATGAATTAGAAATATGAAATTTCAGCCAAGAAAGCACAATTAGATGTCAACTTTCTCATGAAGACTTCCATTATAAAATGGATCATGAAATTCCCTTGATAATCAGCTATATTTCCACTTAGTTAGGATGCTTATTAGCAAATATTCATTCCTTTTGATATTCAACTTGTTGCATACTACTTACGTAGAAGAGTCATCTAGGTAGTATATAAATTGGCAAAATTTTGACTTTTTTTAGAAATGCTCAAATAAAATTTTGGACCACGGGAACGTAATCTCCGCAAGAAGCTGAATCTTTTCAGATAAACTTTTTCACTGTATACAGATAATTCTTTGAGCCGACACTCTACCTATATATCCCTACTCTGTGGGTGACAGTCGCCGCAGCTCCTCTGCCATAGCTCTTCATGTAAATGACTGTAATTGCGATTGTAGATATTGCGACAAGTTTGACAAGTGACAATTATGAAGTCGGCTAGATTGGCGCTTTCATGTGTCTATAAATTGTCAAATGGACATAGATGCTTGAATTATCTAAAGCGCTTTTTGTCCAAAGACGAAACTAATATGAATTGCATTTGATATCTGTAGTGACATTTTCTTGTAAGTAGTCTGACTTATCAAAATTTCATCGAAAATTTCATGTAAGTTCACTTATGATGACTTCATTCTGAAAGAATTGTCAGTTACTGTTCTGTTCGATATCAATGTGTTTTCTGTCCAATTAATTGATTTCGCAATTTATTCTAGGTACAAAGAATATCTTGAATCAGTTTGGTACGGTACTTAATCGACCCAAAACCTAATAAAAATTAATCAGCACATGCAGGACGGAAGCTTTAAAGTCCTTCTTTGAGAAAGGTGACGGATGGCTCATTTAGAATGTGAAATATCGACTCCTTATCTCATAAGATGAAAGTGTTCAGAAATATTCAAAGTTGATTTTCCTTCAATATGGAATGTGGTCTCCTCCTGATTAGTCGAATAAGAACTAAGGCACATATTACATTATATTCATTATTTGCATCATATACAGTATATTGCATGCATGCTGACGGGAATTTCGTAACGGTTCTTATTTTTCTAACCCAATTAGCAATGTGAAGGATGACTGAATGAGGTTTGTCTTCTACAAAAAACCTGTTCGTAGCATAAGCGCAATAGCCTCAATGTGTAATTATATGAACTCCAAGCTTCAAAATATATTGCCAATGAGACAAACTATGAAATCAGAAGGTGTAAATTGTGAAATGTAATTAATCGGCCAAGTCATAGAGTGAGTATATAAGTGGAGTGTCGACTCAAAAAAGTATCTGTATACAGTGAAAATTTTATATGAAAAGATTCAATTTTTTGCGGAGATCACGTTCACGTGGTCCAAAAAATTATTTGAGCACTTTTGAAAAAAGTCAAAATTTTGCCAATTTATATGCTACCGAGATGACTCCTCTAAATAAGTAGTGTGAAGCAGGTTGGATATCAAAAGGAATGAATATTTGCTAATAAGCATCTTATCTAAGCGGAAGTTAAGCTGATTATCAAGGGAATTTCATGAATTGTATTATCATGGAAGTCTTCATGAAAATGTCGCGATATTGTTCGTCCTTTCTTGGCTGAAATTTCAAGTTTATAATTCAATTTTCATGATTCAATAAATTCATGTTTCATTTCTAGAATCTGAATACTTATGTGGAACCATTTACATCTTTCAAAGTTAAATGAAATCATTGTCTTTGATTATGTGATTTTGCTCTGAAATGGCAGGTTGCCTGTGATATGATCACGCTTAAGGAAATACTCTTGAAGGTCAGCATGAAAGTAATAGGAGCCGGAGCCCATCGAATTGCTAATTTAGCAAACATTAAATCTCCAAGGCTGTCATGAGAATCTCTGAAATACCATCTTTCCTTCTGCATTACACTCATGATCACTCAATTCCGTCGTAATTTCTGCAAAACTGCAAAAATTTGCATATCTAACATTTGGTGACAATACCACCTGTATCTCCCTTGAGTTCACTTAATAAAATCGAAAGTGTATACACATTGGGGATTTAATAAATGCGGAACTTAACACTCTACCTAATATACCTACTATATGGGCCAAGTTATAGTTTAATTTTCTGCCTGTCGAAGTCAATACCAGATAATGCAAAATTTGTGTTAGGTTTTCCTCTTAAGATTGCGATATCGATGTATGAAAATCCTACCAGAAAGTAATAAGGCCTAATTTAAAATTCATGAACAAGGAACCGGCTGAGATGGACTTACCACCGCAAGATCTAAAGCCGTCTCCCTTATATCCCACGTTACACATACACGTGGGAAGACCATGCGAAGTTCCGCAATGTGCATTGGCAACACAACCCTTCGCCTTCTTCACGATATTGTTCGTTGATGCACATGTATATTCTGTTCGGCAATCCTTCGATAACCATGATGTACCTTTCTGAAAAATGAAAGATTTTCTGAATATTTTGTTTGAATCAGAGAGCATATTTCAACTTAATTACATTTCTGTAAGAGCTTCCGACAAGACAGCCACAATTTTTCACGCATTTGCCGCCACTCTTGACGTATCCTTTGTTGCAAAGACACCCTTCTTCGTCAGAAGTTCCACTAAATGTATTAGAGATTGTGTCGCTGACGGTTCCTTTGATGCCTTCACAGTTCTTGGCATCAGGCGGATAATCGTAAGTATATTCGGAATTAGCACCGCATTGCTTTGCTACAATGAAGTCATAATATATCATGTTAGATTCTTGCATAAGTCTACAAATGAAGCGAGCAATTTGCAGGCGATGAGTGCATTACTGCAAACAGTTTTTAAGATTTAGCATATGTTGCTCAAATTCTTTGCTATGAGGATCATACAATACAATTATAATTGTCAGAAATCGCTTTCAAATGCAAATATTCGTAAATTTGATAACTATGTCTGTAATTTCCGATTTCAGCTATTCATAAACAATTGTTTTTTTGAAAAAAACTCATTTTTCCGGTAACCGTTCTCTGATTATAATTTGAAAAGGCGATCATTGAAAAAAGAAGATTTGACGACACACAGCTCTTCCATGTGGCCGAGTTCCACTTATCCCACTGTCATTCTTTCGCAGTGAGTGTTCAGCAGCAAGAATGCAGTGTTCCTATTTTGAAAGTCTTAGGTTTTTACTCGACCTAGATTTGAACACAGTTCAACCGGACGCAGAGCGAACACTCTACCACAAGGCCACGGCGCCGGTGCGGATGTAATTTATTTAATTTTTCTATACAATGCGGAGGGACAATTGAAATTCGCAAAATGACCAATAGCAAGCGTTTCATTTAAAACAATTTACACAGCTTTCATACAATGTATGAGTCGTAAATCGCTAAAGCATGAAACGCATGGACACATTTACTTTTTAGTCTTTTCAGATTTGACTTTACTATAAGTGAAGTAATAGACTTCTGTCGTACTATTTAATATACTTCCTATTCAACATGAATGCATAATAAACACATGTGAATTCAACAGATTGCTACCAACTATAGCATGCAACCTGACCAACTACTACACATCTTTTCGTCGTTTCTGATAAATTGAGAATGCGCGATTTCATGCGAGTTCATTGAGAAAATGACATCTGCACTCAGAACGTTGTCCTTCTTTATGACGACAGTATGCAAGGACGCGTGCTTACATCCTCACTTAAATGCTTACTTTCAAGTCACTTGAGATTCGATGTAATGTGTAGATCAAAATGCTATTCACAAGTGAGAGACTTTTGTTAAGTTCCTGCAAGTTTGGGACGATATTCCATATCCTGGAAACGACCGCCGTTTAAATGCGAAATTTATTTCACATATACAACTGGAGACAACTCTCTAGGGAAGGAGCGTGTCTACCGGGTGTCCGGGAAGTCGCGCACAACTTTAAGAGGCTGTCATTTCCTTCAACTTTATCATATAATCATGTGATTTGTTTTATTTTGAACCTCATGCTGGGGAATTTGATATGACCCATTTGCTTTCATTACATACTAAATCTAATTCAATATTTTTGCTTTGATTTGTCAACAACGTTTTTCACTAAGTAGACGTTTTTAAAATAAGCAATAGTGTTTAAGATAACACTTTACTTGGTCAAAATAAGTAATAGTGTTTAAGATAACACTTTACTTGGTCAAAATAACAGTATTGTGTAAACGAAGAACTTTGAAACAAATAAAGAATTTAATTACAAATAATGTTCAATGGCGTCGCCTTGACACTCGATCACTGCTTCCAACCTGGACGGCAGATTCAGAATCGACTGCCTCAATTCATCGGAGTCGATGTTTTCAATTACCGTAATAATCTTTTCCCGCAACTCATTGATACTTGCTGGTTTGAAGCAATGGTACACTCGGTCCTTCACAACACCCCAGAAGTAATAATCTAGCGGTGTCAGATCCGGTGAATGCGCCGGCCAACGGTTTGGAAAACCTCTAGCGATAATCCTATCATTGGGGAAAACACTTGACAGGAATGATCGCGCAACTGTGGAAAAGTGTGGTGGTGCTCCATCTTGCTGGAAAACTGTTGAATCCATGCGATGATGTCTTCTGATCTGAGGGATAACATGGTCGCGAAGCATGTTGCGGTAATTTCTCCAGTAACCGTACTCGGAAAGAAAAATGGAGTAAGACGGTACTGTGCGGAATACCCGAACCATACGCATACTTTTGGAGCAATAATGTCCGTTTCAATGACCGCGTGGTTTCTCCGATCCCCAAACAATAGAGTTGTGGCGATTCACATGCCCCGAAATTGAAAAGTACGACTCATCAGTCCACAGAATTGATTCCAGATCAACCACACCCGACAGCAGGAATCGTGCAAAAGAAACACGATTTTCTTTATCGTCTACAGTTAGTGTTTGGTTCGTCTGAAGTCTGTATGGGTAGAGGTGCAGTCTGTGTCGTAGGATCTGTTGGACACTGGTTTTAGGGACACCTGTTCTGCGAGCAATCGAACGACAACTGGCAGCTCCTAGCTCTGGATTCGACTGTTGAGCTTCAAGTTCACCTGCAACTGTCACTTTCCTTTATTCTTCGAGATTGGGCCTTCCGGATCGTGGCTTGTCTTTAACTGATCCAGTCTCTCTGAACTGCTGAATCTGGCGTGAGATGGTGGAAGCACTGAAAGGGTCCCTATGATATCCATGAGAAACCTTGTATGCCCGCAGTGCTGCAGAAGCAGAGTTGCCATTTGCAAAGTACAGTTCAACCAGTTGAATGCGTGTTTCAAGATCCATGACTGCTAGAAGACTGACTTCAGCACACGAATTGCGGACACAATTCTTCATGTGATAAGAATTCATACCCAGACCATAGCATATCAACATAACAATGACTGATAAGTGAAATTCGATAATTTAACAAATGCAACATGCAGCTCGAGGTCTGATATGTTGTTTGTACTCAAAGAGAAATACAGATTTGGTGTTAATTATGCTAGATAGTAGATAACATATAATGAAAAACGTTGTTGACAAATCAAAGCAAAAATATTGAATTAGATTTAGTATGTAATGAAAGCAAATGGGTCATATCAAATTCCCCAGCATGAGGTTCAAAATAAAACAAATCACATGATTATATGATAAAGTTGAAGGAAATGACAGCCTCTTAAAGTTGTGCGCGACTTCCTGGACACCCGGTATATATCATGAGTCGGGGCTTGGTTGCCGGCTTTTAATAGACAATTCTATGAGCACATAATACCAGATGATTTTTTAAATTATCAATTGTCGCATGCGGTGCTGCTTGAGCTTCTTAAATGAAGAAGCACTGAGAGTAGCACTGAGATATTTCAACAGTTGTAATGATGATCAATGTTAGACATTTCAGATCGTAGGAAGATGCTTGCACTAAGGTTATTCCGTCAATCTCTTTCGGACACTCAGCATATCTTGCACAGGGATTTGCCATCAATATCCAATCGAAGTCAACGAATTATCTTGCCTCACATTAATACTACTCGGAGATTGAATTCCTTCAACAACTCGTGTGCACTTTTATTCAATGAATCAATGAACTCGTGCAAACAATTACATTATCTTTGAACTTCAAACTTGCTCATTTGCCAGTAGTGATTTTCTTTTAAGACCGTCACGAATAGATATCTTATGTAAATTGACTTCACCTGCCGCTTTTAAAATGTTTTTCTTCTGTATGTCCACCATCCCGATTACCATGGGAGGTGCGAGATCTATAATTTTGTTTTCAATAAACGCTAATTCATTCATTCATGTAACATTAATTTTGCTGAAGACATATTGCATACATGTTAAATTGGCATTATCAGAAAGCTATTGAATGATCAAAATCCTACGAAGTATATATTAATCACATAATGCGCATGTTTCTAAAATTGAGTATCACTCTCCCACACACATAGCCACACATGCGCCGAATGACAGCGATGACTGATGATATTATATTTACAAATTTTGCATTGTGCTGCCATTGCAATAGCATATGCAGGTATGTTACAAGATATCTATTTGATCCCACAGGTGTGTGGAAGTTGAGCTACTTCCCGCGAATGGAACAGCTTAATGCACTGATAGAAATAAAACTGAATAAGACGATGTCGCTGTCATCACAGTAACTAAGTTTGGTCATCCAAGTGTCATTTCGCCACAGAATTAGACCGGTGTTGCGAGATTCAGTTTCCCTAGGTTTTAGTTTCCGATCGGAAAATAAAACCATGGTTTTAGCTTCCTAGTAGGAAAATGATGCCAGGTTTTATTTTCCTATTAGGAAACTAGAAGCCGCAACACCAGGGGAAAACCAGTGGGAAACTAAAACATACTTAAAAATGTTGGGTTTAATTTTCCTATCGGAATATTAAACCATGGTTTTAGTTTCCGGTAGGAAACTGAGACAGAGGGAGAGAGAGAACTATAACACCGGTCATCTCTTCTTCTGTTTGACTAGGAAGGAAACATTGGAACATGTAGCGTTAATAAAATCGCACAATCTACTGACATAATACCATAGAAATCGAACAATGACCAGCCAGTTCAACATTAAATACGCCAAATCGTGCGAAGCTTCAGTGACTGTTTAACTCATAGAAATAAACTGTTTATCTGAAGCTCGCTAGAATGGAAATTGACTCAAGGTCACGGCACATCCGGGGGAACTAAGTTGGGGCATGAAGAACCAATTAAAAGCTTCGATTTACTCATGTGACTGATTCTAACCCAATGATACAGACGTTGGCAGGTGCATCTAAGTGAAAATGCGTGCGATTTATGTGCCGTTATTGTCCATTGCATGAAGCTTAATTTCCATTCTAGAGGTTTTATTGTTGTCAATTTCTATGGTTTAACTGGATCACACAGCCAAGAGACACAGTCGATGACAAGTTCCACAGAGAAGTTTGTGAACGTTTTTGCGTGCGCTTCTGCTAACTTTTTTCAATAATGATCGGAAGGACCAACATTGTCAAGAAAAATTTTGCGCAATGATCTGAATTCTTCGAATCTGAAGAAATCGTGGAGATCAGAGCATTTTGCAGGATTTCACAGCAATCCGCAAGCGACGCACAGCTATTTTTCCTATCTCTGCAAGGTATTGAAAATTTCTTTTTGACCACTCAGTAAGTTCCTGCATGTGCCATTGTGTTGAATCAGTTTGCACTTCTAGCAGGGTGATGCGGTTCAACAATCTAATTCTGTGCTTCTTCTGTTTGACTAGAAAGGAAGCATTGGAACATGTAATGCCTACGGAATGGCACAATCTGCTGACATAATACCATAAAAATAGAACAATGAGGAGCCAGTTCAACATTAAACACGCCAAATTGTGCGAAGTTTCAGTGACTTATCAACCGAATCTCACACAGCAAAGAGATACAGACGATGTCCAGTTCTGCACCGACATTTGTGACCGCTTTTGCATGTGCCTGCTAATTTCTTTAATAATGATCAGAAAAACCAAACAAATCGAGGAAATTTTATCAATGATCTGAATTCTTCGAATGTGAAGGCATCATGGCGATCGGAGCATTTTGAAGGAGTTCACAGCAATACTCAAGCGACGCACGACTATTTTTCCTATCTCTGTAAGGCATTGAAAATTTCTTTTTGCCGACTTAGTAAGTTCCTGCATGTGCCATCGTTTTGAATCAGTTTGTACTTCTAGCAGAGTGACAAGCTGAAATAATCTAATGCTGTGGATCTAGCATAATAACCAACAATTTTCTTCTCGATGATTTAGAAAAATCCTAAATGAATTAATTAGGATGAAGGTGAACATTTCATGAAGTATGTGTGATTATAACAAACATTTGTGAACTCAACCATGAAACTAGACCATTTTTTGGGTCAGGACCGGTTCCATCCCTAGCAAACTCACGGCAGCCCGCATCTTTTCTCCAGCTCTCAACTCTGAAGTTGTGGTTTCGGCACATCTCTGCAAACAGTGCGAAGTATTCGCAATATTTCGATTGCCTTTTGGCTTTTAGGAAGGCACAGTTATCCATAGAACATGAACTGCAGATCAAAAGCGTTCTTAGTGTTAAATGAATTCAAATGATCAAAAAGAACGCGCTGACTTACCTTATGATATCGATAACCCTAGCTTTATGCTCCTTCATACACGGCCTGAATACAGAAAGTGTTCTAAATCTGCCACACTGCCGTTTAATTTGAGCTTTTTCTTGTGGTGAACATTCGGGATAATTTGCATTTGTGTCGTCACATGATCTGGAATATTAAAAAGCAACATTATATCATAAATGAAGTGTCAGAAGTTGCAGGTCAATGTGTCACTTCATTTAAGATTGTTCTGATGCTCAAAATTTCATTGCAAAGCGGTCCTCTAAACCTTGAGATAATACAAAATGAGTAGGCCTAATTGAAAGGCACACAAGAAATCTCCAATATATGTAAAGCATTGTGTTCATGACATAAAGATAGTTACAAGATAAGTGATTGATGTAGAGCACATTCTTCACGGTTACTGAATAAAATAATGATCAATGATTGAAGAACATCAATCACATGATAATAATTTTGATGATGGTACAGAATATCGATGCTCAATCGATCCTCTATTTCAAAATAATGGGTCAATGCATCGAAGATGCTCAATGATGACTCAAGTGCAATTGGGCCCAAACTGAAGTAATTTGGGCTTCCTTCAAATCGCTGCCGGTATCAAATTCCGAAAGAACCTTTCACTGTACAGTACATTCCTTTGACATGAATTTAACGTCGACCGAACAGCTCCTTGGCGTTTAAATTGAATCCTGTCGCTCAAGGCGATGAAATGTGACAAGAAAAGGTTTCTAGCTGCTCTCCGACAAATTACATGAAGCTCTAATGTCACTATCCCACTCTTTGACGGTTCTTGACATAGTCAGACTTAAGCCTAGCGTTGTGACACTTTTCGCCAGGATGCCCTTCTTGTTTAGACAGATTAAATGTAATCGACGATCAGTCAATAATGAAGTTTTAGCCACCGTTATGGTCTCCATCTTCCCTACTTCACGACCTACCCAAAGCTTTTAGACCATAAATCTATATAGCCGCTTGATTCACAGCTTCTGAAATATTATAACAGATAATCAAAATGCAAAATGCTTCAGAATCTTTCTCATCTTCATTAAGTATTCAGCCAAGTAACTTGCATGTACGCGCATTAGGTTTTATCAGATCGATAACTGATTACCTTGACGGGTTTTTTATCGCTCCATTGTTGGAGGACCGCCCACCTCTGCCGGCCGTTCGCATGTTGTCGCCAGTGCTGGTTGCAAAATTGAACTCATGGTTCTATTGTTTTGGAAGTCTGTCACGTTGCATGGAGCCACTTCTTGGGTGCCACTCCGTCATTCTTCTGGTCCATCTTTCGTCTGTCTTACGCATTATGTGATCAGTTCATCAAGACTATGCGACCATTTCAAGACATATCATTACCTATTCAGTATTTTGTCGGCCACTATGTGTGGGACTCCGCTCGTCTGGGTTTGAGTGTTCAGGTTAGGGGTCGAAATACAACTAGACGAGTACCTGCTGATGACTGACGGACTGCAGTATTATGTTTTATATCCCTTAATCGGTAGCTGAAGTAGTGATCGATGTATTGTATTTCAAATGAAGAACAAATGAAGAAATGTGGGATTATATGAAGTATTATAGACGGATTAAGAAACTGGCGAGAACAAATTCAAGTGAAGAAATAGTATTTTCCATGTGTAGTCTTAGGTATAGTGTATTTATTTTATTGCTTTCGGTGCAGTAGAGTGTCATTGTTTGGTTCCATTATCGACTTTCCACTTATCCACTATTACCATTATCCACCATGTGTAGTATCATCGTGTAGAATCAGTGTAGTAGCATCGTTGTATTTCCATGTTTTACCTCCACTTTTCCAATTTTTATCCATCGATCTCCTGTTGTTTTATAGTAACCATTTTTAATTTCCTTAACCTATGATGACCATTGTCCAACTGTATTTCCACTACCAGCATCTGTAGTCGGTAAGGTTTTCTTCGGTAAGGTCTTTGAACATGTATGCGGCAATGTTTGGAATCTATGGTATTAGTATATTAATAGTAAGAATGAGTAGTGTTGCAAATCTTAAGATTTCCACTTTTACCAGATATTGGGCCAAAGCTGATCAATTTTAATCTGTTGCCACGAGAAAGCTCCATTGAGTTCTTTTAAGAACTGATTAATCCAATGGTTACAGTAGCATTGGATCTGTACACTTGCGGATTGGCGAACGCCATCAGTCCTCATTAGGACTACTTCAATTAACAATTTGAATTAGTAAGCTTTATATTCTATAATAAATGTCTGCTGGGATGATTTTCATCATCGTATGAGAATTCTGTGATCGCGGAATGTTATGCATAGCATAATGCGTTCCATACGTCTTTAGGTCACTACAAGCGTGGACATGGTTATCACTGTTGTTGTTCATGTCTCTGCGCCGTACTGCATCGCTGGTAGAATGCACTGGTTGAAAGCTTTAGCCTTCAATCTTTGTGGAATGGACCGACTTCTCATTAGGTTGCTGAGCTTTGCGAGCGCTGTCCAACCAGCCCTTATTCTGCTGTTAATTTCGGAAGCATTATCTCTACTTGCATTCACTATCTAGCCGAGGCATCTGTGGAGCTGTAGTTTTTCCAGTGCCACATTTCTGATGGTTAGCACAACATCATCCGCAAGGCGAAGGTTGGTGAGGAATTTTCCATCGAAAAATGATAAAGAAATGCAAATGAGATCGATAAAGTTGCTGATCGTATATCCAGTATTCCAAATTCAATATCCCACCCACGCAACAACAGTGACTTCTTTTACAATAGGGTTGATGCACTCTTACTTACTTAGGTATTATATATTGAGGATTTCAACATTTACAAATAAATGGAACGTGTTGTACAATGCTTGAGATCTACTCACATATTCATCAATACGAAGATGGGTGAAGTTCTTTAAATTGCTTACTTTGAATCGTTTTTGCCGATGATAACTTTCCATGAGTTTCCTATCTGAGCGTATCTGTCAGGAGCATTTTCCACGTTTACGCCTCCTTTAGTAGTGAAATCGTCTGAAGCAACACCATTGCAATCTCCGCAAATGCCTATGAAAAATAGGCATAAAAAAGTAACTTTAATCGCTTATCAATACTCATAAATGGTCATTCCAACAATTTTAGCTAGAGTTCACCTGCCATGATCACGGTCAGTCAGGTCATAAGCGGGTCCTTTCGGTTTTAAAAGTGGACCTGAGACATTTGAAAGTGTACTCAACGCGTGAATATCAAGGTGAGTAAATCCTTGAAGTGCATAGGCCTTGCCTTTTTTAACAGCTCAAGCTGATGAATATATAGTAAATGCCTGTTTTTTTTTAAATCCGTCATAGCCAACATTATTCGACAATTATATATTTGTCTCTCCCAAAGCATATTTATCACATTTTGTAATTACATTCTATAGGAATATTGTTCAGCGTGGTGTCACATCTTTGTCTGTGTGAAATTAGCTAAGATGCTGTAGATTCTCAAGGCTATGTAACCACACAGCATTTACAAATAGAACAGTCAAATATTGAGCTGCATCCTCAGTTGACAGATGGGAACAGACCTGAATAGCTGCCATGTCATCCAATACCAGGAATCACTGCATCATATAAACAGCATGTATTTAGGCCTACTGTATTGACCAGCTTTGCACCGGCATCGTATGAGCAGTATGCTGGAATATAGACTAGAATTACACATTTACCAATGCAGCTGTATAGACTAAATGCTGTTCACAATCCACTTAATAGCTCTACAATTGCTACAAGCAGGCATTCACTCGTATCGGTTAGTAGGAACATTTCATGTAGGGACGCATGTAGGCCCATCATATTCATACTAGGCTGGCTTTATGCATTGACAGTGTCTCTAACTATTTTGGCGAACTAGTTTAGACCTGACTGGTTGAGAATAAGTACCCGTAAATGGTCATATCATGACTTCTTACAAGGAAGATTCACTGCAAACTGTATACCCTTAAAAACAGCTAAAATAACCGTTAATCCTCACAGAAAATGATGAGTGATGACGTAACAGTTAAAATCCGCTCATAACGGATAAAACAAACGTTTGGGATTGCGGATATTTACAGTTCAGACTGTAAAAAACCGTGAAACTAATTTTAGCTGTTAATTTTAACGGATATTTACGGTTTGCAGTTTACAACATAGATTGCTCCTCAAATTACAAGTCAACTGCATCTATAGTTGTCTGATATCATGGATTGTAGACTTACTGGTATTTGTAGAGCCCTTTGATTTAATTGTCTAACAACTTGCATGCTACCTAAAAGTTACAAGTTCAATGGAGGTATTAAGACTTGATTTAGGCCTATCATGAAAGTACACGGTATAGACTTGCGTGCTCATATCATTTCTGTGTTACTTCGTGATTTTCGTTTTGAATATTATTATTATGCATGTAAATAGTGAAAGATTTTTAAACTGTCTGTGGCTTGAAATTGTAGGGACTTGATGTTCTCTCACTTCCTATTTTGATATTTCTCCTGATGAAGATTTTCCAATCTTTGGCACCTTGCTGCCAATTGAGACCGGTAGAGATCAAATAATTAATTATTTTTTGCGACGTTTTCATATTTGAAAACCATTGATGACGCATCACTCATCCGATCCGTCGCCTGGAGCAGTTTGGGAGAAAATTAGTTTCTCATTTCACTTCATTGCAAATCTCACACAGCATTTCTGTGCATGTTTGGGAAGCGAATAGACGAAGAAGCAACTCATCTCATGCGTATTTTCACCTACTTAAGTACACATCAAAATTACACTTTCGAATAGCTTTATGAAACGTAATAAACTATTTACCTATGAGTTTGCCTGCCCAACGTGAACGGTCCACACTGATACGAGCGTTTGTAGAATCGAATGTAATCCAGTTGATATTGCATTCACCGGCTGGTTTAATTATCACCACTTCTCCGTTCTTTTCCACGGACACATCTTTGTCATTAACAGAATCTACCAAAACTCCATCATACTGAAAAAATTAAATACTCGTATTATTCATGAAAAATTAGAAGTCTTTTCTGAATATGTTCAGAAATCGACAGCAAAATTTACTCATTCATTCTTCAACAACAGATTGTTCAGCCGTTTCACTTCGAGTTGTAATGATGAATCCTTGTAGGACACAGATCATCGTCTACACCTGCCAAATTATTGGCACGCCTTCTTCTCTTGCTAAGAAACAAAGTGTATAGGTAATAACAGTGAAGGTGGGAGGGAAAATTAAATTGAAGTTGGTTGGTTTATCAATAAAGCTTTCAAGCTTGTGAAGAACCTTCGGAGACACTTTTTAAAAACACTTTTTGCATTGAATAATTGCATCTTCGCATTTCCAAACAAAATTTCAATGAATTATCGACTCAAATAACCTAGGGGACAGAATCCTGTTTTTTATATTCTAGCTTGTGACTAAAAAAATGCAGTAAAAGGTTTGTATAAACGGCATCACGAACTTAAAGTAATAATTTGTAGGTTGCGGGAATAGCTCGTCAATATGAAATCCTTGCCGCGTGCGGCAATCAATAATCGAAAAGTAATATCATATGCGCAATGATTTCTATATCACATCAGTCAGTGTGCGGAGACTCAAATTCTAATGTAACTGCTCTGTTTTTTATGGTTTAACATCATTGCTACCCCTTACAGTGGGCTTGGACGGTGCTGACACGGCCACACTTTAATCTGGAGCGTTGCGATCTTTTAGTCCGAATGCCTTTCCTGCATGACCGACTTCCAATGATACCTTCGGGGCTCGACCACTGGATCGAATGATTGCTAGGTCAAGCACTTAGCCACAGTGACCACATCTGTGCGGATGACTATTTTACCTACAGTTAGGTACAGCTCACGAATGACTCCCAATGCTATTGTAATACCAGCAAATGTGATCACTTCATTCACCAATCCAGGAGGTGAGTCTAGCACGCCAGATGCAGAGTCAAGGTCACGATCAGATTCAATAATGTACTGCTTTACTCGCTCACTATTGAAATTCAATTTTAAAAGTGAATCAATTACTCGACGCGCAGTCTTGTCAGCACTAATAATTTGCATCAAGTCCCGGATTCAATTCAACCGCTCCAAAGAATTTAATCGAATGCATATTTCTTTTTGAGTCACTCAGGAATGACAATTTACAAATATAGAAGCAGAACTGGTCATATTCGATGGGAAATGCTTAGGGGTCGAATCACTGCGATTTATCTCACAGTCGTTTTCTCTTCTGCAGTTTTCGACATCATCCTCGCTACTGCTAATATCAACAATGTCTCCTCACGGACAGTAGTTTCACTACTCCTGATAATATTGCCACAAGATGCGATGTCTGAGTGCCGTGAACATTCAAAATTTTGAGATCAATTTATTATCAAATTAGTCATCAGATTTCAATTCTTTTTCAAATTGGCTTACAATAAAGTTCGATATGCCGTCAAAACGCACAGCGTGTGACAATTCAAATGACGATCTATACCTGCTAACACACACTAATTCAAATGTCTACGACGATGATTAATCGCGTCAGCACACTGCAATGATATCTGCGTTCATGAGATATGCCCGCAACTCGCCCTCCAGGCTCAAATACAAGTTTCAATGCCGATAAGCACCACATTCATAACATTTTATAAGAATGACTGACACTCAAGCAAAGTTTCATGAGCCGAATGGAGGTTCATAAGTAATCCGTGTCAATTAGCAACCGCAGTCAAGAACGACTTTCAGTAGAAATAGCTAAACGTATTTTAGTAGAATAAACTTACTGAAATCTTGCCGTTCTTTCTCAATTCGATTGTGTGACCTCTGAATATGAAGTATATAGTCCTTGTCCACGATACATCAAAATCGTATGGTCCACCAATTCTTCTGTCTTCGTTTTGAGCCTCAACGCTGAAAGAGCAGTTGCCTGCTGCACTGCCTACTGATCGCGTGAGAATGTACCTGCATGAACCCATGAAGTGAATAAATGCGTTATCATAGGTTTGGTAATGGGGATCACCAATAGCGTTGCAAATACATGGTTCTGGAAAAAAGAAACAAATTGAAGTTAATACATTAACACATTGATGCATTCGACCAAGATTTTTGTGGAAGTGCGTTTATATTTCATTAAAAGCGAAAGACGTATTTTTCTCTGTTTTCTTCTTTTGGTCAGTGATACTAGTAATTAGATAAAAAATTGCTCAACTACTCTAGCCCAACAATGGGAATGAAAATCAACGTTCTTGAAATCAATTTTGCTGAGAAAACACGACTTAAATCAAGGTTGGAACCAATCGGAAAATTAGACCCAATTGGTGACCGGCACCGTTCGACTCGAACCGGTTCCAGCTCTGATTTAATTGAAGCGCTTTGCTGATACTCAAAGATTTACCCAAAGATATTTAATATTATAAAAGGCTAGATAGGAAATAGACGTGTTTTTACCTTGTGTGCAACGAAGCCAGCAAAAATCAGCTGATATTGCATGAATTTGAAAATATTTGTAAGCGAGAAACACATATTCCTTTTCATTGCCTCTTTTTAGCAATTACATAACTAAAACGCATTCTAATAATAAAACAAGACATTTTTATGTATGTCAAAAAATAACTTCCAAATTGCAACAAATAATAGCCTAATATTCTACTTTTTCAGATGTTCTGCAAAATACTGCTGTAAATAAGAGTACTGTTGATACAATTCTTTCAATTTGACTTTTTAGCATTATTTTATGTCAGTTGATTGTTAGATCTGAAGAGCGCATGTTATATAGGAGTAATACGAATGAAAACCAATTGTTTCATATTTAGATGAAAGCGCAGTAAAGTTCATTTACAATTCACCAAATACATGTATAATATAACATTTTTGAGCAGTGTCTTCATGTGAATATTTTTTCTTCCACTTGGATTGATAGTACTGCATTAAATTGCTGTATTATCGCTCTCATCTTCAACAATTTTTTTCACAGAATTTACTGAATGAATATTCTTGCAACTTGCCAAATATTGTCAGTGAATTATGCTGTATATCATATTCCATTTCTAAGGCTTTTTGTCGCATCGCTCATCGCACAGCCGACAAAACAGCAATTTCGCACCGTTGCCGTAATGCTTGTTTTGCCACGATGAAGACCGTACGAAAATGGATTCAAATTCAGGCATCTATTTCTCATCTAGCACCTTTAAACAATTAAATATCTTTGGATTCACCACATTATAGAAATTATATCTTGCAGTGTAATTGTTGAGCATATACAAAGTACGATAAAAGTATATTTTGGCATGTGGAGCGCTTAGAAACGACAAGCGTCAAAGACAAATTAAGTTGAATCTATATTAACTGACCAATATTTAAGCTGTATGAAAATTGAGATTTTTTCTTACTTTCACAGAAATCGTATGGATTGCCCTTGTATCCCTTAGCACATACACATTTGAAGCCGTCCTCTCCATTGTATGCACAATAAGCATTCTGTCCGCATGGCCTTTCTTTGCACTGTTTACTAGGAAGACGTGAGCAGATAAATGGTTTCTTTTGGTCGTAAATCACTTGTTCTATATTTGTGAGGGGATTCGCTTTCACCAATACACCAGTTAAAAGTTGGGTACGTTTAACTAAAAGTTTGAAAAAATGCTTCATTACAATTTGAATTGTTGTTGCTACTCATTAACGAGAAAACATGATCATCATTAGTTGATCAAGCTGCTAGCCCATGAAACTAGGATCGCTGGTCAAAAGTTGATTGATAAATGTTATTTTCGTTTACGAAAGCGAAAGCTTTCTAACATTTTCGTTTTCATGTTGGTAAACGAGCTGGTTCTAGCCATATTTCTGACAGATTTTCATCGCTAGCATTATTAGTGCTATATACAGGATCCAAGCAATCCCATTATATACATTTATTATTACATTTTACATTACTATTATTACAATTTCTTGCTTCGTGTGAAGCGGGTATGAGTGTTGTGACTGCGAAAACGATAGAAAGATAGATTGAGCTTTAGGATCACTCTATCTCTGAGAATGAATTCACGAAATGTAAATGATGTTCAACCATAGGCGAGGGGAATGTGTTTTATTCGGGTTCGGTATTATTCAGGGCAAAAGAAACATACATGCGAGACAGTACCTCGTAAGGGAGGTCACTTCTTGGCAATAGGCTTTGACAGTTTCAATAAATTTTGCAACAAGAATACTTGTTTCCAAAAGTGATCTCATTTGATCGAGTCAGACTGGATTTGAGAAACTGATAAATTTCGGATATCGGCACAGTAATCACTCTTACTTTATAAATTATATATGTACAATCATCTTCTACTCAGGCTGCAAACATAGGAAAATATTGTGCAACTAACTAAAAAGCATTATTTATATAATATCTGCATACTTTTACTTATATAGATGAAAGTATTTTTTCAATAATACATACTTCAAGCCTTTTTCAATTCATCAATAAATAACGAAATATTAAAAAAACCGAAAACAAAACATCGTAATAACAAGGAAACGATAACGATAACGATAACCTTAACTAAAAGAGCTCGAAAACGATGACGTAAATTAAAAATCTTGCGCGGAAACAACAATAAAAATTGTCAGGATTGGTCAAACACAGCATGTGATAAAAACCCATTTCACTCTCTCGGGTGTAATATTGGGCGAGTGAATCATGGGGGTTTTTACACTCAAGAGTGTAATACACGCAAAATAATTTTTATTGGGTAAGAAATGCAAACTTAAAAAGTGCGCATTATCAAAAAACACAATTGTGTCGGTGAAATATCGGAACTTGGTCAACTGTGAAACTTGGTGAAGTATCAACTTGGTTCTGGCAAACATTCACTTTTGGGTTAGCTGGCATCGCAGGATGAGGTTTTGAGCGTGTTTGATTTCAGTTTCTGTCGTAGAATCAGGGAATGCACCGGGTCAAGATCTGGATCCGGGATCCGGTATGAGATCCGCCCGGATCCCGGATCCAGTAAAGGGCGTGTATGGTGAGATATTCATGGTCATTAATGCTGTGGAAAATCATATTTAACGATAGAATTTATAAAAGTTATAGAACCTTAAACTTGTTTTTCTCGTTACTCAATTAGAGTTGGGAGTGGCAGGCAAGAATGCGAATATAAATCTTAATAAAATTGTTTTATCCAGGAACATCTGTAGCTCTGTATTGAATGACCATCTATTAATGTGCAAAAAAGATGAAGTAACTTTTTCATGCTTTGTTCATTCTAATTGTCATGTTACCGATGTAGACTTGTGACCACTGCACCACTGAATGGACATCCATGACTTTCAAAACTAATAACATAAAAAAGATCCATTGCACTTCTCCAAACAAATAATATTGATCCGACTACCTTACACCTGCAGTGAACAATAGCTGTAGTTATTAATAAGTCTATAATAGTTGGATATGCGCATATCAGTTAGATAAACACAAATAAGCAAGTTTGTTGTCTTTCCTTTCTTTTAATTAAATACACTTATTTATTGTTGTTGAAATTGTTTTTTTGATAGACAATCATGGTAAATGTAAACTTAATTAATTCAGAAATTCAGTTACAGTTATCATGTCTTAAGAAAGAGTACACATTTCTATATGCTCAGTCTCATATTGTACTGCCGATATTTTAGATACTTGCAATCATCCATTGATATTCATTAATGATATTTTGTAGAAAAGGTAATAAAAACTGAGAACCAGAGTGACAACTGCAATTGGCGATAGCAAAATCCTTGGATTTCAATATCACTTCATTAGTATGTTTTTTATGTATTACGAAACGCATAATTTAAAGTTAATCTCAGGAACCAGACTATTCAATGTTTCATGATAATGAAAACGAATTACATGCAGTTTTATCACTTTTGATCATAGTATCCGGGATCCGGGTGGTTTCAAAAACCCGGGTATTTGCAATCCCTGCGTAGAATGCTAATCTTTAACATTGAGGACTCTGTGATTTCCGCCAATATATTTTTCAAATGTGATCCACAGAAAATGAGAGCGATCTCAATGATCGATTTGACAGGCCGGAAGAAATTGAGCAATCTGTTGACCTGGGAAATCAGCGAATAAGGACACGACACGACATTTGGAAGTCAAAATCGTATAAGGAGACGGCGGTCGCCAGTTGTTGGGTGGGTATTGGAAGGACCGAGGTAAAGAGATGTCAAATACGTCTTTTTGGCGATATACTTCGCAGGAATTGTCAGAAATAAAATGAATTTCAATTAATTGATTGCTCATTGTTTGAGTAATTCCAATTTTGAATTGATGGCCAATTGACACTTCAATTATCAAATGACTGCATCAATTGTCTATGTCAATTAACTGATTGATTCGAGTTCCTATTACCATGTATTGTTTGCTCATAATGAAATTTTTGTTTGTTGTATTTGTACTGAATTATGCTGAAATTAGGTCTACACATTTCTGACGTTCAGTAGTGTGGTCTCCGTGGCACAGTGGCTAAGTGCTTAGCCTAGCGATCTTTTGGTCCAGAGGTCGAGCCCCGAAGGTGTCATTGGAAGTCGGCAGGAGGGGCCATCCGGACTAAAAATGGACTGCAACACTCCGTAGGTCTGACTATGTCAGCACCTCCAAGTCCCAAGTATGGGGAGTAGTGACGTAAAAGCTTCATTTCATAGAAGTAGGTAATTTATATGCCTCTTTGATATTGATTGAAGGACTTATGCGACACGTAGAGCTTGACCTAAAGAATCTCGCTGAGAATTCTAGTCCACTCCTCGCGCGGAATCCCGTCTTTGACAGCAGGTATCGGCACGCACGCGCACGCTTCTAAAATCCGGCAGTTCATTCATTATTCAACAACGAATGCAGCAAATATCAAGGCCATCAGCGAGGCGTCCAATCACTGCTTTTAGGATTCTTCAACCCATAGATTGATTGATGTCAATTAATTGATTGAAAAGAGAAATTAAACTGCAATTAATTTTTCATGATCCCTGATTCTTCATGCATTGCCCTATGATATGAAGAGAACGTTCTTAGGGAATATGTCGCCACAAAGACGTATTTGACATCGTATTTCACCGGTCCATTCAATGATTAGCGGAAGTTCAGATGTTGGAAATATCCTTTAAATCGAAAAATGAAAGATGCTCGTCCCCAGTGAAGATGGCACGAGCTCATCGCCACCGCGGACTTCGGTTCGATTCCTAGGTCAGGCGAGTGCCGTCCGGGAATCAAGGGTGTCATCAAGGGTTGTCATTCTCTATAGATATTCAATGTGCTTCGGATGACCTTTGTTGTCAATGTGATTCTACTTCAAAATGTTAATGAATGTGATGAATTTCAATAATTTTGCCATTTCTGTGACATTCCCTTTGGAATGCAATGGTTTTGGAACACGGTCATCATACTGGAGATAGTGATATCCAGCAGACTGGCAGCTCTTCAGTTTTACAGTCTTATTGATTAGTGGAACTTGATGAGTTTTTGGTGAACGCTAGTGAAATGGGTCTGCTTTCGGAAATGGCATCAGACGAAAGCCATAAATTTCTGATCTACACGAAGGCGCAACTGAAATATGCCTTTTTGTGGAAATGAATGTAAACGATATTTCAGATGCTCCCATCTTGCATTTTCCTCGTATGATAATAAAAGTTCCCAGAACTTAACTGTACTTAGTTAAGTTGTGGAGCACTTTCAAAATTGCAACGGATTCATTGTCTCAAATTCGTCAAAAAATTGAGATGCAACTTTTTCGCAAGTAGATTAATGAAATTTCACCATTACCAATGAAATTTTACCAATTACTCAGTTAAATGGGGATTTTTTCTATTTATTTATCTGCCGTGGGTGTCAACACATGGGGGAGCAAAACTATTACAAATAACGAAATACAATGTCAAAAACACTAGTTGGTCATTTTTGGCTCTACGCGCACTTCACAATTCTTCTCCATTCCACTCTGTCCTGCGCTATCTTCTTCCACTCGGTGATGTCCTTTCTCTACTCCACGTCATTGGCTACACAGTCTTTCCATCGCATCCTTGGGCGACCACGTCGTCTCCTACCTTCGAATTACAATGCCTCAGCCTTCTTCGGTAATCTCTCGTCCTCCATCCTCTGTACATGACTTGTCCATCTTATTCTGATCTTATTCGATTGCTTTCATCTTCCTTGTTATCGTCTTCTGCAGTCCCACTTCTCATCTCAAATCATTCACACCTCTCCCTTCGATCTTCCGAACCCCGTATATTCTCCTTATTGAAAGGCCATTTGAAATTTCGCCATCTGCTTGTTCGTTAATGGCGATGTTTCCATGCGTAAGTACATGCGCAAGTGACATAATAGATGTGATATGTGCTCAAAAAAATAGCAGATATCTGTGAAACTAAACAACTTCCTACGTATCATATGACTGATGAAAACGAGCTTTGTGACTTACAGCACCTGTTTATGTATGTTCAATCTTTCACCTGTTGGTGTTGTTATTGCTTTGAATAATTTACCTTCAACAGATCAAAATAAATGACTTACATAAAAGCAATAATGGAGTGTTGTTAACTCATCGATTAATCGGATACTTCATTCAGGTGAACCAGCTAATTTTGTATTGGCAACCTACAAATATTAGAAAATTAGTCAATTCTAATCAACTCACATTTTTCGAGAAATTTTTTTTCAAGCAGCACATCTTCATCTGTCTGTAAATTATTCCTAAAAGTATATATACCAATCCATGCCTCAGAAACACCTTCTGATTTTCTACAAGAAATAGAAGAAAAATGAGCAATGCAATGAAATGTCAATTTCACCTTCATATTTTCAAATTTCATAATATTTTGACATAATTACATAATTATCTTTATTCATCTGCAAAACGGTGCGAGTTTTGTTCATCAACATCTATTGATCCAACTTTTCTTCAGTTTCATTACCCTACAAGATTGTTTATCAGTCTGTGACCAGAGACTTATATTTCATCATGAAATCAAAAGCGCATCATTTCAAAAGCATGCATGTGTGACGTATTATAATTCTTGTGTGTATTTTCTAATGAACCCCATATTATGTAGATATTGTCCCTCTGCACCACAGAACTAGATTCATCTGCGCGCGCTTCGGTTTCCTAGAAAGGAAGAATTGTATGTAACCCTAATGTCGAAATGGCACATCACAGAATTAGACAACTTGCTCCTTCTCGAATGGATAATTCGTGTATCGCTTGCTATTGGAAATGGCAAACAATAAGCTGTCAGCAGAGGACACCAGAGCCAGTGAGAGAGGCTGGTGTGCTGTGATATCACTTCGCACACATCAAAACACACATTGTCTAGTTAACATTCGATTCAGTGTATACACTATACAGTGAGGACTGGTGAAAAGACGATGGTGAGATCATCAAGTGAACTAATTTTCGCACGCCTGCTACTTTTTTTGAAATTGATCGGAAGGACCGATATTATGGAGAAAACATGTGCGCAATGATCTGAATTCTTCGAATCTGAAGGAATTGTGGTAATCGAAGCACTTTGCTGGAACTCACATCAATCCGCAAGCGACGCGCGACTTTTTTCCTATCTCTGTAAGGTATTAGGAATTCCTTTTTACCCACTTAATAGGTTCCTCGATGTGCCGGCGATTTCGCATTAATCACACTTCTAGCAAACCGAAGCAGATAAACAAAATATTTAATTCTGTGCTCTAAACACTATGAAAATCTCAATTTATTTAAAGTCGTGAATTCAAGGATTGCGAATGATTGTAAAAATGGCTAGAATGACTATTCAGTCTAATTTTTTTATAAAGCTACAAGTGAAACACATTTTTCATAAAATTATGTGTGGAAATTTACATCACGTAAGTGAGCACCTTAGTGTTTGCTACTGTGCCTTCTTTACAGCAATAACAAAAGAATAGAAGAAAAGTTCAAGCGATTAACTTCAACTTTATGTAACAATTCTGCAACTTCCATACAGTGTCGTGTAGGTTTTTATTGTGCTAGAGATCACAATAATCTTCACACAATAATTCACACAATTGTCTGAATGAATTCTACCATAGTATATTCGACTCTTTTGTAGTATATTTCATGCATTGTAAAACCTCATGCCCATTGTTCAAGTAATTTTGCAGGGTGTATAAGCATGCAGGAGAATTTAACAAGACGTTTTGTTGGTCATATGTTACGCTAATGCACTACTGGAACACAGAAAGAGGTCTATTTCTCATTCACCTGATGATGCGCACAGGTTGAGCATAATTCTATTGGATCTAGGATAGAAAGAAAGTTAAAATCATAAGTTCAGATTAAAAAGTTCACGGCATTTGCTATCTTCAAGAAGCAACCACTTTTTCAACTAGAAACAGCTATTTTCTGCTATTGTTCGAATTTGAATCAGCATGCTCTAAAGAACATTTCGCACGAGTCACTTTTTTGAACATTGAAAACATATAAGTACTTACACGTGTCAGTCACATAATGATGGACTTTAATTAAATGGGCTATCACTTTCCACCATTTTACGAGAGATGACCAAAAGAGCTGATGTCTGGTAAAAGTATGCTGCATTCCTTAAAATAGCTTCATGTTCTATTAAATGAAAAGTATATAACGAAGTTACGAATTCAGAATACCAGTATCTTATTAGAAAATTATAACTGATAACTTCATAAAATAAACTTCGCCATCTCTTCATAAAATAGGCATATTTCATCAGACATTATTATCTGAGCATTTTGTTGACGTTTCTTCGTACCTTCACAAATATTCGTGCATGAACCATTTTCAATGATGTTGTCAATGGCATTCTTTGTAACGAATTAGGGACTATACACATATATGAGTACTATTATATACTGTTCCTTTCTTATAAAGATAATATATTCGGCTAGCATCCTTTCACCCTTAAATTTTCTCCTCTACAGTAATTTCAAATGGCTGTTTCATGTTTGATAATTCCATTTTCCTTCGACAAGCGTTAGAGCGTTGGGTCAAATGTGCGAACCGCACTTCATCTCTGTTGATTTCGAATAACATCATAATAATATGCTAGTCGCTCATTATTTTCTCTTCTAGTGAATGACATGTTCAGTATAGGTGACACTTGGCTATCGTTCTGCGATTTCATGTTGCAATGAATTCCGTTAGAAAATTTCTCTCAAATCACTTTTTCCATATCTCTTTGTTCTTTTTATAATATTTATGTCCATTGTTGCAAGCATGAGAGCTGTATTTACTTTATCACTCTCACTTTTTTGCCATCTGATTTTGAATTTTGTTTGTCTGACAGTCCAGGTGTTATATATCTAGGAGCACTGAACGAACAGCAAATTTCTGAAATGATCATATATTACAACTTCGATTACATAGTTCTGTACAAAATGGTATGAACGATGACTGACGGATTAAAGTGCGAGAATAGGGCACAACCAGCTTTTCACGATGTCGAGATCTGGTAAATGTAGGAGGGACTAAATAAAACAAGATTTTATTTGAGTTCTGAGTATCATGAAAGGCATTTAAGGCATCAACATTTCTTCTGATGTTAATGGGTGTAAATTTGTCACAGTTACAATCCACTCCACAGATAAAACGGGGGACCGCCGCCGAATTTCTACTTTCAACAACAATTGAGCACGACACCGGCTCTACGAGTGCGAGTACAGATGCCAATTTTAACCTTTAGTATAAAGTAAAGAAATATAAAGTAAAAAATCGAGTCTAAAAATCAAAAATGTCTGAAGTGACAGAACAATCTCAGAGATTCTAAAAATTGAGGCGAGTGAGTGAAGATGAAATACTCACACAAGTTTTGACAGCATGGCTAATTCATCGAACGATGCTGGAGTGGCAAGTTGACCGCCATGGTTCTGACAGTAGGCCTTTGCAGTCTTCAAGTTCATCGGTGTTTTCACCACTTGAGCACACGCCATATTGAAGTGCTCCCAATTTTTGTGACATCCTACAAGTTGAAATGAAAGGGCAAGCGTTTCAGTCAAGGAAATCGAGCAGAAATACTTACCTTTTCCGTTGCATGCACCAATAGAGAAAGGACAATTTTTTAACATCCAGCGGTAGTTTGTTTTGTGTTGAAGTTTTTTAATTTTATCTTGACAAACCGTTGTGCTCACATCTGTACATTTTCTTCTGAAAAATAAGAAAGGATCCAGGGATGCATCCACTTCAATTTATATTCAATGTCATACATGCATGTTTCACTTTATTAATCTGGATTGGACAAAAGTATGGGAAAGACCATCAAACCAATGTCCTCTGCTTTTTCTTGGTTGCATGTTCGACTTGAACCTCAAGGCTAGGCTGTTACGTAGAAATGACACCTTCGCTTGAGATTAGGCTTATAGATTTGAAGCTTTTTAATTTCCTATTCCCTATGTGAATAACCACGGAACCACAACCTCGGAACCACGGGATTACCTGTCTAGACAATAATTAAATTGACAAAAATGAGTATATTGTGTTAGTATTAACGATAGAGTTCACGTCACGCGCATGTTGGGACATACTGTATTTGACAACGAAAGTTTCCAAACACTATTTCAATGTAGTACACATACGATTCCCTTACTCGACTGCAGCAGTGCATCCGATGCAGAAGACCAGACCTGAAAAAGTGAGAAGCATTTATTTAAGCGAGTTATCTGATCCTTGAAATCTGCTGATTCTAATATGATAAATGGATTTCTAATATGAAATATAGCAAAAATATATGGCATGGTATTTCCTCGAAACCGCTCTCGAAAAAGAAGTGGACTCTATTAAATTAATTTCAAAAAATCGATTCATATTAAGCATATAATAAGCAATTAATGTTATGCATATTAAGCGTTACAAGCCAGATCTCTGCAAGCATAAGTATCTACTGATTGATATTCTCTTGCCATGGCAAAATGTGTTTACGCTTAGCTTGTTCTTTATGTCTTAACTTTTAATGTGATCTCATTCCGGGTTTTCGTCTGACGAGACCGGCCGAAAGGACCTCTGGAATAATATTTTTCGCGCTATTTTTCTTTACAAAATCGGTTCACTCTGACAAATATAAGTAGCATGATATGAACAAGAGCAACATGTATGCAATAAATTGGTAAATCCAATTTATTCCACAACATTTCTGTCTTTTCAACTTTGGGTCTCAGATTTTCGTGAAAATTTGCATATATACTCATTTTTTTACGCTGAACACGAAAATCGTAGCGGCGACCACACCAAATAAAAACTTTCCATAGAAATCTATCACTTTTAAAAAGCCATTTTTTCTACATCTCGGTCAGAGGACAAATTGATCTCGGTCAGATAGATGTCGAATAGGAAACTCTTCGGCTTCTCCATTTGGGTTGCTGATGAAACTGGGAACTTAGGATGAATGCTTGCATGCGTAAAGCGAAGTGACCAAAATGTAATGTATTGCATATAATGTCCGTTGACCGTGACCCACCTTGTCCTCTGACCGAGATTTTTAAGGTCTCGGTCAGAGGACAAATTGATGTCGAACAGGAAACTCGTCGGTTTGTGCATTTGGGTTCATGAGACTGCGGGAACTTTGGACGAATACTCGAACGCGTAAAACGAAGTGATCTAAATGTAATTGCATACATTGTCATGTCTTTAGACCGAGACCCTTGTACTCTGACCGAGATCTTCAATTTCAACGTCGTCCTCTGACCGAGATTTTTTAAGGTCTCGGTCAGAAGACATTTTCGTGGTTTTTGGAGATTTTGAGAGGGTTAATTGATATAAATGAAAAATTTCTTTTGCATAGATGTTAAGAGCATGGATTCCTCCTATGCTGTGAAATTTCATCGATTCCTGACAAAATTTCTGGTTTTAGCATCCATATGAAATTTTTGGGAATATTCAAATTCTCTGGTCGAAAAAACGGATAAAAATATTTTTAAATCAATATTGCACACTTGTATCGGCATCAAACTGAATTTTCTTTACGGATTTATAAACTAGCTCACTAGAGGATTCGTTTGGTGCAAAACGTTTAATGGAAGAATCAATATTCTTCGAGAAAAGGTACCTCGGTCAGAGGACAGAAAACGTCTCGGTCAGAGGACATTTTTTTCATTGGGCAATGGAAACCCAGTGAAAATTCAATGATTAATATTGATTATAATATTTAAAATTAGACTGTCTTAAAGAACTGATCTTCTTCTTTCAGATGATATAAATATTAGTGGTTGTATTTGAATGTATCTAATCGAAAATCCGTGTTGAACTGAGAGTACTGCAACTTTGGACATGCTTTTTTGGTCTTTTTTCGGCAAAAAACGGAAACTTGTGAAGAAGGTCTTGGCTTTGTGACTTTTTAAAAACCATGCCATAATAGATGAGATCTTTACGGTTCGATTAAAAAAAACTATTGAAATCGGTTCAGAAATATGGATTTTACAAATCAAAGACACATTTTCGTCAAATGTTGTGGATTAAATTGGATTTACCCATTACACCTTTGGAGTTACGACTAACATGCCATTGACATTACAAGTGCTTTATTTCACCCGTAAAAACAGCTTTTGAGGCTAGCCACGCATGTAGTGGGTTGTTAAATTCAAAAGAAACTCTGGGAAATGCTGGGAAAATTACATTGAAAGCAAAATGTATGATGTTTCAAAACATTTGAAAATTACGAGTATTATTCCTTTAATGATTGCTTTTCTAGCAAAGTTATTTACTTGCATATTACAAATATTGTGTGTCCCAATTAGAACGAAATTTTTTGTAGTTTAAATAAAAACGATTTTTCTTCCTAATGAGATCCGAAATTATTACTCTTTCATGAGAAATACATGTGGGTTTCATAATTTCACGTGAAAATTTTCGGGCTGAGGACAAATAATTCTCATACGATGATGAAAATCATCCCAGCACCCATTTATGATAGAATATAATGCCTATTAATTGAAGTAGTCCTGATGAGGACTGATGGCGTTCTCCAATCCGCAAGTGTACAAGTGCAATGCTCTTGTAACCATCGGATTAATTAGATACTAAAAGAATTCGATGGAACTTTCTCGTGGCAACGAATTACAATTGATCAGCTTTGGCACAGTAACTGATAAAAGCGGAAATCTTAAAACTTGTAGCACCATTTATTTTTACTGTTAATATACTACTACCATAGATTCCAGACACTGGCGCATAGACGCTTAAAATAAACGTCTAATACAGTGTACCGACTACAGATGCTGGTATTGGAAATAGAAAGGACAATGGTCACCATATGTTAAGGAAATTAAAAATGGATATTATAAAACAAGATGAAACTGACGGATAAAAATTGGAAACGTGGAGGTAGATCATAGAACTGTAATGATACTACTACACCGATTACAAGTGAACGAATGCTACACTATAACTGAGACTACACCCGATGGACAATGACAATAGTGGACAAGTGGAAAGTGGATAATGGAGGCAAACAATAGTAAACACTTCATTGCACCGAATTAATCGAACTATGAACAGTATAGCGAAAGCATACATGGAAAATACTATTTCTCCACTTGAATTTGCTATCGCCAGTTTCTTAATCCGCCTATAATACTTCATGGAATCCCACATTTCTTCATTTGTCTTCATCCACACAATACTTCGACCACTACTTCAGCTACCGATCAAGGGATATAAAACATAATACTGCAGTCTGTAAGTCAGTAGCAGGTACTCGTCTAGTTGTGTTTCGACCCCTAACCTGAACACTCAAACCCAGACGAGCGGGGTCCCACACATACATGTAGTAGCTGACAAAACACTCAATAGGTAATGATATGTCTGGAAAGATATATCAAAAGATAAATCAGACATCATGCAAATGTTACGTTTCCCACATGTAAACTTATCTTGTGATTAAATTCATCCCATCAATAGATACAATATGGTTTTTTACTGAGGAGAAATCATGTATGAAACAACACATCTAACAAATGCCTCCTCGGTTTTGCCGACACGTTTCAATTCTTCTGTTCAAATTCTGGATAACAGATTGGCATAATTCTGGCTGGATTTCAACCACGCAACGTCTGATCTCCTCTTTTAAAGATTGGTCACTCAAAACCCTGTTGACATAAACCTTAGTCTTCAAAAATCACCGAAGGAAGAAATCAAAAGCCGTCAAGTCACATGATCTTGACGGCCAATCACATGGTCCGATACCTATCGCCGTTCACTGTAAGTGCATTTCTGACAGTATCCTCAAAGAAATACGGTCCGAAAATGCCACCAGGCCACAATCCACACCAGATAGTAACACGATAGAGATCAACACCGAACTAGATTCATCTGCGCGCGCTTCGGTTTCCTAGAAAGGAAGAATTGTATGTAACCCTGATGTCGAAATGGCACATCACAGAATTAGACAACTTGCTCCTTCTCGAATGGATAATTCGTGTATCGCTTGCTATTGGAAATGGCAAACAATAAGCTGTCAGCAGAGGACACCAGAGCCAGTGAGAGATGCGTGCGTGCTGTGATATCACTTCGCACACAACAAAACACACATCGATGATGACTTCGATTCAATGTATGCACTGTACAGTGAGCAATGCCGAGGAGAGGATCATCAGGTGAACTAATTTTCGTACGCCTGCTACTTTCTTTAATAATGATCGGAAGGGTCAACATTATGGAGAAAACTTGTGCACAATGATCTGAAGTCTTCCAATCTGAAGGAATTGTGGCAATCGAAGCACTCAGCTGGAACTCACATCAATCCGCAAGCGACGCGCGACTTTTTTCCTATCTCTGTAAGGTATTAAGAATTCGTTTTTTCCCACTTAATAGGTTCCTCGATGTGCCGTCAGTTTCGTATTAATCACACTTCAAGCAAACCGAAGCAGATAAACAAAATATTTAATTCTGTGGGGATGAATCTGCTTCTCATGAGGTGAGCGTATTCGTCATTCCATATGCGATAGTTTTGCTTGTTTACAATGCCATCTCAGGAATGAATCTCAGGAAGTTCTAATTTACCAATTTTTATAATATGATCGCGTCATCACATTCAGGCATTGCAGTATCTTTACATAGTACTCAAATTGCATGAAGATATTTTGAATTATTCCATATTGTGCATATTGCTATCCAATTAATATGTATCTAATGTTCATATTAATTACTACTTATTACATGAATTTGTTATTGCGGAATTGAGGCCATGTTAATATTCACCTAAAAGTTTTAATTATCAGCATAGATTATCTCTGGGCTTAATATCATCAACCCTGTTTACGTCTACAGCATAATACTTTCCTAATACCACAACATGCATGAATGAGCTACATTCCTTACAACATGTCTGATTGAGAAACGAAACACACATATCATAGGCCTCGGATATGATGAAAATAGCACAAATGTAGATATAACGATATTTTTTACTAATCGTAAGAAGCAATCATCAAAGAATGTCACTGCATTAAGTGATACCTATATCCTTCTATCTCTAATACTTGTAGCCTAATAGTAGAATAAACAGTAAAGGCCGAAGTTTTTAACTCTCAAGGCAAGAGGCTATATGAAGCAAGTTATCTACGAATTGTTGTAGGCTACCAATTTAACAGCATAAGCGTTATACAGGTATCGGTTTAATACATTGCATATTTTCATATTTTTTGTTATATTTCACGCAAAATGATATATACAATATTCTGTCTGACACAATCTGCATTACATCTAGTTTAATGGATTAAATTCACAAGGAAGTCATAGGTAATCACAGCATAGTTTAAAAAGCTAACTAAACAAGCTATCAGATAAACATTTACGGTAGGTATATATCAAAGTTGATGATACCACAGTTATCATAGAAAGACCAATCGTGTGGTTAAAGTAGGTTACACATGTACATGCATATAAGCTTACATGCAGATGACTTGCTATGACATGACTTGGTCATATACTTAGGCAGAATTTTTCCAAGAAAACCGCAAATGATCATTCATGGTCAATTTCTTTACTCTTGGGTTCTCACTATTGGGGGGGGGGTACCCAAGCTCTTGGGTCCGCACCCCAAGACTACCCAAACCCCAAGAGTGAACCCAAGACCCAACCTTGGTTTGATTTTAAATTTCGCCACTAAAAATATTTGTGAATGAAACAAATCAACGTTCAAACGAAACCAAGCATATAAATCATTGAAGATTTTTAAAATCTGATCCTAATCAATTCAACTACATTTACATTTTTACCAACATAGATACTACTATATCTTTTTTGAATGTATGTCCAATGTCATTTGTCCAACATCATTACCAAAAAGGGAGGATATGATTATGGTGGCAAAGCATAGCTGTTTGTGCTAATAAAATTAAACTTATGGATTGGCAACGGACTGTACTCAATATTACTTCCTAACGCCTTCAATGACAAATATTCGGCTACGAATAGCTTAAAGAAAATTATGGAAATGTTACTGCACATGTATGGAGAGACTATAAAAAATCTTGGTGACTAAAGAGTAGCCCAAAACGTTTAGCCAATATAAAATCCAAATCTTGATGATTGAGCACTTCAGGATGCCAGAATCTTCACATCGAAGCTATGCATTGGGGCAACAGGATCTTTCTAAGCACCAGGAAAATGAATGAGAACGAATATGCTGTCGAGAAACTTACCCAAAAGAAGGAACCCGATCTTCATCTTGAAAATGTACAATTCATTCCTCGAAATAAACTTTTATATATTGACTCTCAATAAGAAACATATGTTTCTTAGAGTGTGAGGTAATATCTGCAGCTTATTAAATTGAGAATATAGCAGCTTACATGGTTTCATGCCTTCCATTCTCGATCGTAATTAATTTTGAGATCAACAAACTTAATTAATTTGCTACTCGGTTGGTTGCGCAGCCTACTATTCTCATAACTTGCTTGGAAGCAACGTGGCTATGCCATCAAATAATTAAGATCTCGTTTTCATTTAACGAAATGTATGTTAACATATGTCTCACAAGTGGAAAGAATTTCAATAAAGTAAAGCAGAGGCGAAAAGCAGGGACGGCATGCGTACAGAAATGCCTCTCAGATAATGCTTTATGGGTTAATGGAAATGTTTAAGCAGATTTCAGATGAGCGTTCTGAGGCATGTGATCTTATTATTGTGGAATCGAATGTACTGTTGTTTCCTACTATTCTTTAAGTAATCCAAAGCTATCTTATTGCAAAATTCACTTTGTCTCACTTCATGAAAATTTGAATTCATTTAAATAAAATGATACAAATTAATCAGTACTTGGGTAAGACGTACGTGAACTTGCGTGTTTAGTGTCCGCTCTAATAGAAATGGGCTGCACATGAAATAGCAGTTCCACCTGGGTCTTCTCAGATTCCCTTCCACTTTTCAGCTAATGTGGCCGCACCATCAGTTGCCTTCTTTGTAATGTCTTATGAATCTGTGTGAAGTAGCTGCAGCGTTGTTCCGATGTTGTTGTTCCGGTTTCGGTCATTCCAGATCTTCATTCAGAAATATTTCCTCGAGATATCCTCCAGTTTTCCCATCCAACGTGGTTACATCTTGTTTTCTTTAATATGAAGCAAAAATAAATACAAAACTGCACGACACATTCAGTACACATAGTTACTTTTTGTTGCGATCATTGAAGAAGAAAAGGAGTGCCCAATGAACATTATTTTCGGAACTTCTATTCTTTCCCCCCACATTTTTCAAGTTTTCCAAAATCATCAAATTTAATCAGTTAATCACATTGGGTTTAGAATAGACTTGATCTGTCACTGAGCGATACTACAACACGACTGAGAAGTCTTACTTGAACCCTGGGATGAAGGATTGGTGCCTTGGATACTCAGTTAGAATACAAGATGCAGCTGTGATTATGAACTTCTTGTGATTGTTTTCTACAGACAAATGACGAGCAGTTGTCTAATCCTGAGGGTGTAAATGTTTTACAATTCAGATAAGAGGAGTTTTACACATTCAACGCTATGCGACGTTAGTAAGACTGCCCTTAGGAGCAAAAGAAGATCGTTGACGATGCAACACATCCGGGTGTCAACAACAGAAATGTAGGGGGGGGAGATACAAGAACTTTATTTTCGATATTCGCTTGAGATGGATGAAACATGAAAAAATGATTCCAAATATCCAGATAAGATAACACATTGTTGATAGACAAAATTTACTAAAATGAGTGATGCAGAAGATGTTTGGGCAATTGGTCTGACAGTATGCTAGAACTGAGCCCGTGGAAAATTTCTATTGTGAATTGGCATTTTTCACATCATTTTCGAAAAGGTTTCTGTCACAGCATGCATAGCATTTTTTAATCACATCTCATGAACATTGATGAATTTTTATCTGGACAAATTGTACATTTTGGGAATTCTGCTGATCAGTATTGTATGACATCATGATCAGTCGTTTGTTTTTCAGTTTAGGTTTTTGGAGCGATCGTCATTTGCGATTGTCTCCTGGAAGATGTGCTCAAATTTTTTAAACTCAAATGTTATTAGTACAGGGACTCGAAATGCTCAAAATGCGAGAATGTGACACCGAGACATCATTACTTAATTAAGGGACATCTAAATCTTAATGAACGTGATATAGAAATAATTTGATTTCCACTCAGTCACCCCATCTATCGAAGACAGCAAAACATCTAACATTAACTCTATGGGAAGCTTCTGCATCCAACTCACCTGTGATTACTGACCATCATTCTCAAATTCCTTCACCGAATCACCGGATTCAATTGTTGATTTTGTATATTGATTAGTATCTGAGCTGCCCTGCTTTTCTACAGTCGATTTTGAGGTCCTTCTCCTCGACGAATGTATCCGACACTATCCCGTAAAATTAAGTCTGGATACGGCTGCCTGCCATGTTTTGGATCTACATGAACCTGAAACGACGGAAACGGGACTCTTTGAATTACTCCAATTTCTGTAATGCGATTGTTTTCAGATATTGATATGATTATCATAGATAATCATAAATTTCACAAATGATTTTCGGTTCTTCTGGCCGGGTTCTAATATTTTCTGATAGGTTTTGGGTATAATATCTCGACTTAAATCGACCTCAGTACCTGTTTTAGTCCGAGTACAGGGTTACAAAATTCATGAGAAATGACCAGCAGCAATCATTCGATCAACGACGCAAATTCTCAACCGAAATACTCTGCTAACACAAAAATGCGATAAACCAGCTCACGCTGTAATTAATTTCGTCGGCGGTCAAGTTAGTGATGAGTCTCAATTATGATTAATAGGCCTCAGTGGTGATAGACTTCTATTCTGATGAAGCCAACACTAACAATAAGGAGCATGAAGTCATACTGCACAATGCACATGCAGTCAATCAAAGCGCATGTGCGTGTAATACACCAAAGTCTAAAAAATCAACTGAATACAAAATGTATCAATAGGGCTGCTGTTAGACTCTAGCAACAAACCCATTGATTAATTTTGTAATCAATTTTGGGCGCAATATAATCATTAATCAATTTCGAGCAATTTTGATTAATCTTGCGAAGGAATCAATCGCGCGATCCCTGAATGACCACGAATCACACGATGTTTTTGCTAAGTAACTGCTCAATAAAATTTGCTTGATGAGGAAAAATCAGGCTATTTTTCCTGTTCCCTCTTTCAACCAAAGTGTTTAAATATGTACTTATATACTTACTTTGCTTTCAACATTTTGAGATATTGCATTGAATAGAAAGGTGACAACTCCTGCGTGTGACACTTATGCACTGATATCATGTACAGCTAGGAAAAGACAGAGTTACCGTTTCACTCGACTTTTTCATTCCAGCACGACAGTAAATCTCTATGGGAACCTTGTGGAAATTCCTCAGAATACTGCTGTGTTCGATAAGTATGGTTGATAAAGACCACAAGAATCAAAATTTGAAAATACAAATATAGTACACAGGAAAAAAAACTTTGGTCGACTTCGGTCGCGCATTCTTTCCCCTTTCTTTGTAACCACGAACTTGGGTATACAAAAGGAAGAAAAAAGAAGGAAAAGCATCTGACATATTGCGCCGATGAAGCTTCTTCAGTTGCTCGATATAAAGTGAGGCACACAATAGCAGAGTAGTATTTCATAGTATATTTGGAGTAGATTCTTTATAATAGAATCTCCAGACTCTTTATGCCTTGTTTACGAGTTTTTCAGTGCTCTGATTTGTAATTCTGTATTCTCAAACAGTCACAAATAGAGTTTCATATTAATTAATAGGGTAGTTAATACTTTCTATGTTTAAATAGGTAAAGTATCTTAAAATCTCATTCTGAATGGAAATTAACGGATTCATAATGAACCTACTGGTCTAGAAGTTAAAGAAAACATGTCAGATAGACTAACTGCAAACTTTCAATCACTGAATTTGAGAAAAGTCAAAATGCTCAGAATCCCACGATTTTCGATTAATCGTGCACTGAGTAGCACGATTCCGAATCGTGCGAAAATCGAATCGCGCCCGTCACTATGCTGGAGTTGTTGAAAAATTCGACATTTTATGTTCGCATTACAAAATAATTGATTAAGAGTTGTTACCATGATTCGGAGTTCGCCATAGGAATTCAAATCAGCGAAATTAATTAAGAATTCGGCATTCTAGACACGGAACTTGCCTACTAGTAGATTATAGTTGCAAATACGCTAAAAACAATGAAAATTATATTTTTGGATAGTTTACAATGTCAATGAAGATAAATAACGTATCGATATTGTACAGAGATGTCCTGGGAGTTGGGACGTGATATTCTATTCCCACAGCAAAGGAAATCTCTATGGGAATCCTGTAGGAATTCCCACACAGCGAGAATGTATAATTTTGAACATCTTTAAACATGTTCGCATTGTAAACGATTTATCTGCAACATATATTGTCTTTTGCCATATTGCTTAGCACTTTATGCCTTATAGGCAGGGCTGCGGAAGCGATTGATTTTTTTTCGTTTACGCTCCCACTTCCGCTTCCAATTATTGGAGACCGGACATGGGCTACGCACCTCCCTATTTCGAGCCCCTTTCTCTTTATTTTCCACTTTTTCTACGAGTTATAGGTTCTGACGTTAGCACTTCGCAGTCTCCACGAACTTTCTGTCGTAAACCCTAGCTGACTTGCATGCGTTTTTTGACTTGCCAAAAAGCCAAATACTTTTGAAATTTACTGAAAATGTTGACCTTGGGGAAATTGTGAAATAAAAACGTCATATTTTCCCAACACTTGGGTAGTAAAAAAATATTAATCACCCAAGAGAGTGCTTGAGAATGCTACAATGAAATTACCTCAGGACACACCAATCCGCATAGTGTGAAGTTGTCATTGATAAGATGATGCTGAGGTTTTCTGATTTCGAATGCCAGTATTCTGAGATAATACACCTTCGTTTTCATCATAATGAGAAATTAGAAGCAACTACATTTAGTAATGCGGGTGCCAATTTGTAATTAGGTGTAATAGAGTAAGCACTAAATATGACAACTATTGCTTAGATCATATCAAGACTTAAGGTTAAAAGTCAGAAGTGCCTCGCCTCGACACGCGAATTGCGTCAGTCGTTACTACATGACACTTTCGGAAGCGGAAGCGATCGAAAGCGGGATCTCTTCCGCTTCCATCGCTTCCACACCCTGTTTATAGGTGTTTGCGATCTTCTTGCGGATTTTTGTAAGTTGTTTTCAGGAAATATTATACTAGGTCTCTACAATGTTTAAGAAGCCAAAAGTTGCAGTCCACTGAATACCTTTACTTCAAAAACAATATATGAAACCTATTGTTCCTGTATATGTCAAACATTCAGTCATCAAAAGATGAAATTGAAGTCGATTAGGATAATCCTCAGGCTTCAAATATAGCTTGCTGTAAAACAGCATGCTTCAAATGCTTGATGTCTCCCTTTCTTGAGTACCTTGCTACCGGGAAACAGAGAAAATCCGTCTTCTTGTTCAATCAATCCTTCTTTGTCAATCAATTTCGAAAACTGGAATCATTTTCGAAAACTACAATGATAATTGTCCTCTTGACATGTTTCCGCGCCTGGTGATAATCCACACATTCTCTCGGAGCCTTGGAAGGAGCTTCCATAATCATCTTTTCCAAAGAATCTCTTGCTGAAGAAGCTTTCTGTCGATGTCAAAATTCTATGCGTCTGACCTTCTCACGATCATGTTATCACAAAAGTGGCAGCTGACGCAATCTCAGTCACATCTCTAGGAAGACACCAGATAGCAGAAGTTATTAAACTGTTAGAAAGCATGGTTTATCGTCCAGCAGAGCAACCAATACATGATTGGTTGATGGTTGAATGGTTGAACATCAAAATGACTGGACGCGGCAAAGGCAAAGGCGCTAAAGCATCAGGCAAGGCAAAGACCCGTTCATCACGGCCGGTCTGCAATTCTTGAAGAAGGGAAACTATGGTGAGCGTATTGGTGCCGGTGCACCAGTCTACCTCGCTGCTGTCATGGAATATCTTGCAGCTGAGGTCCTCGAGTTGGCAAGTAACGCTGCTCGTGACAAACACCGATCTCGTATCATCCCACGTCACCTTCAGCTTGCTGTCGGAAGACGGACCTTCCGTCTTAGTTTTATTTGGCACTGAGGCAGCGACTGGGTCGCGAAACGTATGCCACTGTACAAAGTTTTAGCTATTTATCTTATTACAATATATCGTGGTTTACTCAAGAAGGGAGTGATCTTTTCTGTTTCGAATCATGCAAAATTATTTGACTGGTTTGTTGAACTTTTGAGGATATGAACTTTTCGTTAATTGTGTTATTTTTTTCATTCATTTTCAATAACAGAGAGAACATACATAGATATGCTGAAATTGTAAAACAACTACTGCAAATACATTCAGAGGTTCATATAACGTAAATAAGTCTGTCTATTTCCACTAAGCTACGTCAAATTGTGTTCGTGTAATATGAAGAAGATTTATCTTTTTAAAACGTACGAACATAAAATTGAACTATTTTTTCATTTCCTTGCTAAACTAGATAACTTTTTCAATCGAAACTCAGGGAATTAAAAATTGTCTTAGTGTTATTCTTCATCACATTTCGCTTTATATACGTATACGAGTAGATTCGCTTGTTTTAAAATCAGTTGAATTTGCAAACTTACGAACGATAGGCCGACAGGATACTTATATCGTGCGGCAGCCATTTTTAGCTATTATCTCCACTATTTTGTCAATATTGTCGCTTTGGATGTGACATCATTGACATAACTCTTAACGAACTTTTCTCAACATTTTGTAGGCCTACGTAGGATTTCCCGCAAGCATGATTTGAGCTAAAGCACAACTAATGATGAAATCAAATCAACTCTCAATGATAAAAACAAACGAGCTCAGCAAGAATCTCGGTTGAAACACACACCTACTTGTTCCAGGCGAAAAAAACTAAGGATGCTTGGTTTTGCAAAGTCTGTGACAAAGATGAGACAATGTTCCATGTGTGATGATTGGATCCATGAAGAATGTGTGGGAATCTGATGGAGAGGTGGATGAATTCGACTTTGTATGTCCTGATTGTACCACCTTTTCGGTATTAATCACTTGCAAAAGCAATATCAAGTCGTGGTGAATAGATATTCGGTCATCATGTATCTTTATAATTTTGAAAAAGAACATAGTCGCCAAGAAACTTTTATTAGTAAGAAACATAACGCGAGCGCCTTCGAGGCCTCTAATCATGCGTACAACGGCCGAGATGATGAAGTAAAATGATTGTTTGTACAAAATGAGACATATTTACAGGACAAAATGAGGATATCTGCAAGACATCAAGACAACAATGTAAGGAACTACCAAGGTAACAATAAACCATGAATAAGCTCTCTTTGGATGCACAAAGGAGGGGCACGCTTCAAAATAAACAATGCTTCAAGAATTCGAAGAGACAAAGACATGTTGGATGAGCACAAAATAGAAAATAGGTTACGAAGGAATTACCTTTAAAGTCATAATCAACCACATGTTTACAGACTGAGGATGTACACGATCCACAGGTTTGGCTACGAATCCAACGTGGCAGATGCTCCTTGATACGCTTCCCCAAGTTCCTCTCTGTCCGGCCTACGTAACTGACTCCACAGTCACATTGAAAATTACAAATGACATGAGACCGGTTGACAAAAGGTATTGGGTCTTTTTAAGAGCGGATAAGGATACGTTTAGTGTCAAACAAAAATACAGGCTTGGCAGCAAGAAAAGATTGCTTGACATAAGAATAAATGCCTAAAATGCATAAAAAATCTTTGTAAAGCTGGTTATGAGCTTGCTCTGGTGTTTATAAAGTAAAATGTTTGATCAAAATCTGAATTTTTAAGAGATCTTTAGCATATATAGGACCTAGTAGTATGGCAGTTATTTGACATATTCAAAAAAATTCCACTCTTATTTTAAGTGAATTATTTATTGACCAACCATATATATCCATATATATATATATATACCCACAGTTAAGAGGAAAAACTCAGAACTCGGTACTCAGAGTTTCATGTTAACACAATCATCAGCCAAAGCTAAGGAACGAATTTTACAAAGTTAAGATATTGAAGTAAATATGTAACGGAGTAACCGTGACCTTTACAATTTAAAGAAATATACACAGTTACAATAGAAGAATATGCATTCGGTGTTTATCGTGACCTTTGCAAAGCAGGACACAAAGAAAGTTAATGTCTTGATAGCAAATACTTATTTCGGTGCCTGCATTTGGAGACAAGTTCATTCCGCTTGTTGAGTAGGTTATCACCGTCGTGGTCCAAAATAAAAAACTTCTCGCTGAGACAGAGATCGCACCTTTTCGTTACTTGGTTGAAGGGTTTGCAAAATTTTTTGATCCTCCACTTTACTATTGGACTGGAACCTGCTTCCTTCAGCCTCCAATATTCCTTAGACAGTTCAGTTTCATGCTTGTATTTTTCATGGGAAAATGACTTCTTGTGATTAGCGTATCTGAGCTTGAATGAACTTTCGCAAATACCCAGATATCTTCTATTCTGACCATTACAAGTAATTTGGGCCTCATACGCAATGTTGCTTGCCAGACATTTATTTTGCAAAGGGCATTTTTCTTTGTTCATGCAATTGCATTCCCTCCGATCTTTGTTATTCTCTTCCTTGCTCAACATTCTCCGGTTATGGGCGTTTATGATTGATTTGATGTTGGGCATGCAGCTATAGCTCACTTTGAGGGTGTTTCTATTAAAGATCCTTTGAAATCTGGTGCCATCTCTGAAGTGTTTGTCAACGAGTTCCAAAAAGCGTTGACCCACATTTGTTGCCACGGTTCTGCTGTAAGGTGGATTGAACCAAATTATCTGTCTTGTTCGCTTCCGCTTCTCACTTGGCTCACTACTTTGCTGTTTGAATTCAAATTTGCGAGTGTAGCCATGCTTCCGCAGAGCCCCCTCGTAATAGGGAGCAGATTCACTGAAGGCAGCTTCATCAGATGACAATTCGCTGATTCGCCTCTCCATCATTTCTGGCAATTGTTTAGTGATACTACCAGGGTGGTTGGATTTTGAGTTGATGTATAGAGTCTCATGATCCTGTTTTCTGAAAGGTTTGTAGGATCCGTCACAAAGATTGAAAGTGACATCAAGATAGTTCACAATCTTTAAATTACACTGAATCTCCAGGTGAAGGCCATATCGCTTGAATATCTCGTGAAATTTCTCTCTGATCAGATCTCCTTGACGCCCTGTAACATTTTTGAAGTAGGCCAAGCCATCATCACGGTACAGGCCAATACAGTCCTTGTTGAACTCTTTGGACAAAACGTTCAACAGGTACATGCCCACTAACTCGCACAGCTCGGCACCATCGTAAGCTCCCATTGTAACATCAAAATTCTCGTTCTCGCGTTTTCTCCATGGCTCGCCATCTTTGAAGAGTAGCCACTTACGAGCATGTCTTATTGCTTGCAGCTCCCTGTCTTCGATATTTATAAATTCAGATGCGAACCTCAATGAAAGCTCGATTAGACTCTCTGTAATTGATGGGTAAAAGTCTTTCACGTCGAAAATCATGAACTTTCCAGACGATTTATGCTCGAGGCCGTTAAACCCAATCAATTACTTGCTTGGTGTTCTGCCATTGCTTTACTCCAGTTGAAAGTCGTAACTTTGAATTAACAATCTCCAAAACCCGTTTGCTGATACGCCCAATTTCATTCTTTGATGGGTTGATAAGTCTTGTTGAAGGATTGCTCAAAAAATTGTCCTTGTGATCTTTGAGTGTTACAAAGCATTCGTTGTAATTCATTCGCTCTGCGACCTCGAATTTCTCAGCAATAGTTTTTCCTTCCTTGGATACCACTTTCACGATGTTTTCATCAGACTTCTTATATAATTTGGTAACGGAATTGTTCAAAAGTCGTCTATATTCATGCGGCTTTGTATATGTTTGCAGTTTTATCAGCGGAAACCAGGACCTCCTTGGATTTCTTGATTTTGGAAATATCTTTCTTGATGCGATTCTGAATTATTCTGAATTATTTTGCTCCTGAAAAGTCGAGCACTCTTCGGAATCTTTTCTTTTGCAAACATATACAAAGTACAGCCGCTTGAATATAGACGACTTTTGAACAATTCCGTTACCAAATTATATAAGAAGTCTGATGAAAACATCGTGAAAGTGGTATCCAAGGAAGGAAAAACTATTGCTGAGAAATTCGAGGTCGCATAGCGAATGAATATCAATGGTAGCAACGAATGCTTTGTAACATTCAAAGATCACAAGGACAATTTTTTGAGCAAGACTTCAACAAGACTTACAGGGTTACAATGGGAGCTTACGATGGTGCCGAGCTGTGCGAGTTAGTGGGCATATACCTGTTGAACGTTTTGTCCAAAGAGTTCAACAAGGACTGTATTGGCCTGTACCGTGATGATGGCTTGGCCTACTTCAAAAATGTTACAGGGCGTCAAGGAGATCTGATCAGAGAGAAATTTCACGAGATATTCAAGCGATATGGCCTTCACCTGGAGATTCAGTGTAATTTAAAGATTGTGAACTATCTTGATGTCACTTTCAATCTTTGTGACGGATCCTACAAACTTTTCAGAAAACAGGATCATGAGACTCTATACATCAACTCAAAATCCAACCACCCTGGTAGTATCACTAAACAATTGCCAGAAATGATGGAGAGGCGAATCAGCGAATTGTCATCTGATGAAGCTGCCTTCAGTGAATCTGCTCCCTATTACGAGGGGGTTCTGCGGAAGCATGGCTACACTCGCAAATTTGAATTCAAACAGCAAAGTAGTGAGCCAAGTGAGAAGCGGAAGCGAACAAGGCAGATAATTTGGTTCAATCCACCTTACAGCAGAACCGTGGCAACAAATGTGGGTCAACGCTTTTTGGAACTCGTTGGCAAACACTTCAGAGATGGCACCAGATTTCAAAGGATCTTTAATAGAAACACCCTCAAAGTGAGCTATAGCTGCATGCCCAACATCAAATCAATCATAAACGCCCATAACCGGAGAATGTTGAGCAAGGAAGAGAATAACAAAGATCGGAGGGAATGCAATTGCATGAACAAAGAAAAATGCCCTTTGCAAAATAAATGTCTGGCAAGCAACATTGCGTATGAGGCCCAAATTACTTGTAATGGTCAGAATAGAAGATATCTGGGTATTTGCGAAAGTTCATTCAAGCTCAGATACGCTAATCACAAGAAGTCATTTTCCCATGAAAAATACAAGCATGAAACTGAACTGTCTAAGGAATATTGGAGGCTGAAGGAAGCAGGTTCCAGTCCAATAGTAAAGTGGAGGATCAAAAAATTTTGCAAACCCTTCAACCAAGTAACGAAAAGGTGCGATCTCTGACCGAATGCATATTCTTCTATTGTAACTGTGTATATTTCTTTAAATTGTAAAGGTCACGGTTACTCCGTTACATATTTACTTCAATATTTTAACTTTGTAAAATTCGTTCCTTAGCTTTGGCTGATGATTGTGTTAACATGAAACTCTGAGTACCGAGTTCTGAGTTTTTCCTCCTAACTTTGGCTATACGTTGCTCCTTTCACAGTTGAGCACTTTGACGGAAATTGATTCAATTCCTCGAAACTATATATATATATATACATCATAGGCCTGCTATTTATATATAACTACTGACAATAGGCATACCCTGCTGCAGCCTTCTAAAATCACATTTCAAGCAAGTGTTTAGCTTCAGGATGACGTCGGAAGCGCGATCCTAATAAGAATTCTGAGAATATAACTAAAATTTGCATAAGAATTTGATCTATCGACTATTTGATTTCATTTTTATTAATGGCATTCACGACAACGAGATGGTTTCAGATGCTTTGGTGGACAATCGATCCCCGCTACTTGCCTTAATGTCGGCAGTCACAATTGTGACGAGTCATTTATTCACTGATTATAATTGCTATGAAAACTGTATGACAATGCATGGTGGTGAGGGTTTGATCCTGCCAAATGACACAGTCGCATAAGTGGCTTGTATCTCAGTTGGTTAGAGCACAGGTCTAGTTAACCTTGGTCGTAGGTTCGAATCCTACCAGCCGCACATCTTTTCCATTGCAATTTGATCTATCGATAATTTAATTCCGTTGTTATTAATAAGCAAGAGTGATTATAAAAACGTGCGAACGTAATTGAGACATGTGCGAACTTTTCAACAAGTCCGTGAAACTCAAACATCAAAGATTTGAATCCCATTCTAAATTGAGATGACAAAGTTGGTCATAGAAAATATTGCTTGAAAATATTGTAACCTGTATATTCTAGCACTCTGGATAACAGGCTACTTAGATAATATATGATAGTTATTGAATTGTGATAGTCTATTGCTTTCTACCAACTCCGTATTGTGTATCCAGCAACCCTGAGCTCTCGCCTACCTTTCCTTGTAGTTATCTCCTTGCTAAGCTTTTATGAAGATAAAACCAATGGTCCAGATATACTCGGTTTATTCTACCTATGAGGGAGATAAGAAGAAGTATGAACAGCGTACAGATAGCGACAATGGAAGACTCAGTTCGGTGACGAGGAATACTTATCATCTCGGTTTATATAGGTACTGTATTTCTCAATTCCCATTATTCTTGATGTGTGTCCCGGCTGTCTCCTTCTCCACCCGTCGCAGCTTGACTTTTATGATGAAGATATTTTTGATGTATTTCAGCCTTGTTACATATGATACCCCTTCAATTAGGTGTTGTCCCAACACCTGAGACGAATTCGAAGGTATAAAGTTCACGGGAATCGGAGGATTTATGTAGGTCCATAGGATCTCGAAAAGAGGTGGCACACATCCGTCAGAGAAGATCGAAATACAATAAAGCGAAGATGTTGCTCATACTTCTAGTTATCTCCCGCATAAGTTATTAAAAGATCAAAAATGATATTCACAAAATGAGAAACATGACAATGTACATTCATGGGGGAAAAGGGAGGTCTAGTAATCATCAACATAAAGATGTCTGTGCCAACACTCAATCAAGAAGCAGTTAACATACTGGCACAAAATAAGAAACAGTATTTAACATAATGACCAACACACCAAGAAGAAATGAGAGATGACTGTATTCATCAATGGAGACTCAGACGCTGATACAATTGTATACAAAATTCCTGACCCCATGAAATACACAATATTAGAGTCCGAAGATTGCACCGCAAGATACGATGATGCTGATGATCACGAATGGTTCGAGAAGCCTAGATACACGAAGAAATACAATAAAATAGAGTCTCCCAACTCGACCTCTGACAAGCAAACTTGCTGGCACAATTTAATAAGTTTCGGTAATCTCCAGACTGAAGATATCAGGGCATAATAGTAAAGATAATACCAGTATCATAATGGGACTAATACCAAGGATTTGTACAAGAAGTATTAATATATCATAAGATATAAATATAATACAAAGCCTCATAAGATGTCATAATGCGAATGTTAATGACGTACAAATGCCAGCTCATCATCAAATCATTTCAATCAAATTCATCAAAGAATGCTCCTATTAATCATTGCAATCACACCAAAAGATTGATAGTTTAGTAGTGATAGTAGTAGTTGTGACGTTTGATCATAGAGTATATATGTGTTTGACGTTATATCCGAATGTAAATATTATGTTTGTGTTTAAAGCGGTATAAATCAAAGACAGAGTTTCGATTGTGAGCGTGAAGGTCACAACGCTGAAATACACGTGAACGCGTTTCTGTTACAAACCATCGTTCTGCTACAAACCATGTACATAAACTAGAATCGTTACAGTAGTTTACGCTGAAACAAAAATCATGGGTGAGCATGTGCATGAAAGGGTATAATGTGGATTACGGTGCCGGTTTAGCTCGGGTAAATTACCTTTTTATTTCTGAGCGGATAACGGCTATTTCATGTATTACCGGCGCCATCTGATTACCCTCGTCTTCTGTCTCCATCGACGCGTCATTTTTGGTTTCCGTAACACGCTGAGCTCGTTTGAGCAATTCAGCTTCTTCATCGTCACTTACACCGTGACCGTCTCCGTCATGTGTTTCCGAGATTTCATAATTACTTGTATTATTTGTGCTATTACTACTAATGAGTAAAGGGATTCCAGCCGATTTATCGATCTTAACTCTGTTCAAGTGGACCCACATGGGTTTAGAGCGCGGTTCTCGCACAGAGATTATTTTGCAGTTGGTGTCAGTCAGTTCCGTTATTCTCATGGGTCCCTTCCACTTATGTTGTAATTTAGGGGTGAGCCCTTTAGTTTTTGCGGGCATGTTAACATATACGCGATCCCCTATTGCTAATTTATCCGCCGTGAGCGTCACTTTTCGGTCGTAGTACTTCTTTTGTTTGTCTTGTGCTGCTTCAATAGTGGACTTTGCCAATTTCCAGGCGTCGGATAAAGTGCGAGCGAGATTATGCTTATAATCATCTACTGAAGTTGCCGAGTCTGTGAGAGTCCGAAGAACTACGTCAGTAGGGAGTAAAGGATCCCGACCATATAGTAAGAAGAATGGACTCTCCTTTGTAGAACTATGGCTGGCAGCCCTATAGGCAAATAACACATATGGGATGAAGACATCCCAGTCTTTCTGGTCGCGACTGGTGTAGAATGATAGCATTGTAATCAAAGTCTTATTGAATCTCTCGACTTGCCCATCCGTTTGCGGATGGAAAGAGGTGGTGAAAACTTTTCCCGTATTTGTCAGACGGCACACCTCTTGTAAGAGTTCTGAGGTGAAATTCCTACCTCGATCAGATAATAGACTTTCCGGACATCCGTGGGTCGCAACTATATTTTCAACGAATAATTTAGCAATTGTTGTAGCTTTCTGATCTGGTACCGCAAATGCCTCCGGCCACTTAGTAAAGTAATCAGCGAATACGACTATGTATTTGTTTTGGTTTCGAGTCAAAGGTAAGGGGCCTAAGACATCGACTCCTAGTCTGGCCATAGGTTGATTTATTGGTATGGAGACCATCGGAACTACAGTTTTGACGTTTGGGCCATTTTTAGTGGCGCAGGCGATACACGCTTGGCACCATTCTGTGACATCTTTGGTCATAGTAGGCCAATAATAGAATTTGCTTATTCTAGAGATGGTCTTTTCGATACCTAAGTGCCCGCCAAAAGCCCCGGAATGTAATTCCGTGAATATTTTTTTGACGAAGCTCCTGTGGTATAGCTAAAAGTAAGTCGTTACCCGGGGTGTTAACACCTTTATAATATAGTAATCCTTTTGATAATCAAAAATTTGGCCAATTATCATTGATGAATTTTGAGTGAGGCCGAGATAACTGTTTTGGCATTGGTTGGTTTTGCAACTTTTTTATGATAGCGCCATAGAGCTGGTCGTCCTTTTGCTGTTGTTGCACACAAGAAAATTCTGAACGTGATCGTATTTCACTGATCGCATTTATAGGAATGCGAGATAGAGTGTCCGCGTTAGAATGTTTTTTACCCGGGCGGTATATAATTTCAAAGTTGTATTCCTGCAGCAGCAGCAGCGCCCATCTCATGAGTCGTGATGACGGTTCTCTATGGTTTAATAGATATCGAAGCGGTGCATGGTCTACTATGGCATAGAACTTTTTACCCCATAGGTATTCCCTAAAATGCTTAACGGCATATACTAAGGCTAGTGCTTCTTTTTTTACTGTCGCATAATTTTTTTCTGCTTTTTGTAAAACTCGACTTGCGTAGGCAATTGGGTGGTCTACGCCATCTGCCATTTGACTCAGGACACTCCCTACTGCCCAATTACTAGCGTCAGTTTGCAAATAAAAGGGTTTTTTCAAAATCCGGATAAAGTGAGATAGGTGGTGAAGTTAGAGCTGTTCTCATGAGGGTGAATGCCTCCGCATGCTGTTCTGTCCAAACAAATTTTTCCGACTTTTTTATCAAATTACATAATGGTGCAACGACACGAGCAAAGTCTTTTACAAATCTTCTATAATAGCTGCATATGCCTAGAAATTGTCTTGTTTGTTTGATATTCTTTGGCCTAGGATAATTGACAATTTTTTAAATATTATCTGGTAGTGGAGTAAGGCTGGAAACCCAAGAGAGTTTTCTTAAGTGAAGGGTCAACTCCTGATAAAAATGCTTCAAGTGCCAGAGTTTGTCTAACGGACTCGTCATAAGATCTGTACGCTAAACGTGTAAGTTTTTTGCATATCGGCTGCATAACTGGCGACCGATTCTCCTAGCTTCTGTTTCCTATTACGTAACTGCATAGCATTGTATCTTTCCATCTCAGGAGTATGCAATAAACGTCGAAGATCCTCGAGTAGGACATCGATGTCAACTTTGGATGCAGTAGGTAAGCTATTGTATATTTCACGGGCATGTCCGCTCAAATAAATGGGCAACATAGCTAACTGCTGTTCGTCTTTCCATCCCAAAGTCTTTGCTACTAAATGAAATTGGATAGCAAACTCACCAAATTGGTAATTGGGGTCCTGGAGATCGCCAGAAAATGGCTTCAATATGATACCGGTTGCTCCAGACGGTAAGACCGGTCGTCGACTGTCTTCAATTTCTGCTATTTTTATTCCGACATTCTCCATACGATCTACCAAATCTTCGACCGTCGCCATCACACGACCTCTTGTATTATAAGGCACGTTTACTTTAAAGAAAACGAATATGTCAATAACTTATTAATGATTTTGTGGAATCCCAAATACTCGTATTAGTGCAATTTTTAAAATCTGTTGGGCAGTCAGTACGACTCGAACGTTAAATTAGGGTTCGTATGTGTACGGTAAATTATTATGTTGTTGCTGGTAGCTACTGTATGGATGATTATTGAATGCAGTAATGAGGTAAATAATTGCTACGGTATGAATGATGCAACTGCAGATACGAGGAAATACCGTAATGTAATGAAGAAAAACTCAAAATGAATGATAGACTACAGTAGTATAGGATTGATTTATACTGGTAGGTGTGACTATAAAATTGATACTGTATTTAATTTTATGATGCTGTGTTCGTACAAAGCTACGATAGGGTAATTTTCAGTCGTTCTACTGCTTGTACAATTGTTTTATTCGGCGCCTGTAGATCTCGGATGACGGGACTCGCCGGCGAACGTGGATGTATTCGCTGCAATAGAGCCACCCACTTTAATCTTAATTCGGAAACCCGTGGAAGTATACGCTCTTTTTTTTTGGAGCCCTCCACTGATTTATATACCGCGGTAACCCGTGGAAGTGTGCGCTCGTTTACCTCGAGCCTTCCACTAACTATATGTTGTGAATGCCTCTCGGGGCGAAACACGAACACTATACATGTATAGCCACCCACAATAAATGAGAGAGCAGAAGGAATACCATACAAATTCTAACTGTTAACGTGCGCGCACTTAAAGTATGGCCGAAACTCACTCTGTTTTTTTCTCTCGTCTCCGCAAGCGAATTTAGTGAAGGATAAAAAATTAACTATGTACCGGCACCGGGCCACCGAACTGAGTTGAAGAAGTTACTAAAGACAGAACCAAAGAGGGAAAGATAAACGAGGTGGGACTACCAATATGTAACCTGTATATTCTAGCACTCTGGATAACAGGCTACTTAGATAATATATGATAGTTATTGAATTGTGATAGTCTATTGCTAGTAGTATATAGTGTGACATCCGGCGCGACGCTTCGCTTCGCTTTGCTTCGCTTCGCTTGCGCCGGATGTCACACTTATGCGGGTTTTTTCAAAAATCAAAATTTCAAAATTTTCAAAAATTTAGGTAGACTTCAAATTTCACGTGGCCGAAGGCCGAAGGGCGAAAATTTAACCGTTTTTAAAAATACCCAATTTTCAAATTTTTCAAAATCTCAAAATTTGTGATTATGACATTTTGCTCCCAAAATCATGACCGTTCCAGGACACCGAAAATCATGAAAGTTAAGAATCTCAAATTTGTGAATTACAATTTTTACCTTGAAAATCATGACCGTTCTAGGACACCGAAAATCATAAAAATTGGTATTTTTAAAAACGTCTTTTAAATCCGTTTTTTAGGTTTTTAAAATATATCATGTGTCTAATAATATTTCTTTAAAAGTGGAAGAAACAAAAGTGGAAGAAACCGCGGGATGTATCCCTCGTTATCTCAATTAAAAACAAGTGAAATGGATCTCAATTATTATTAAGATTAGAGTATTATGATAAAGTAAGAAGACGCAATTATTACTTAGACATTCTTCGTTATTGTATTCTCAACATTATTTAAAGTACTAATTGTGTGAACTAGAAGATCATTGTAACTCATAAACTCAAAATTATTCAATGAACCCGTACACTGGCTGATAATTGAAGAGAGAGAAACATCTAGCAGCTTTCCCCTAAAATTATCGTGCTATCTCTTGTCATTTCAATTTACCCATCGGTAAACTTTTGACATTTCAACTTACGCGTGCGTAAAAGTTTTGACATTTCAATTTACCCCTACGTAAATTATTTTCAGAATCTGTTTTCAAAATCTATTTTCAAAATCCATTTGCAAAGTCTGTTTTCAAATTCAGTTTTAGAAATCGATTTGCAAAATTCATTTAGCGTTTGCCAAAACACATACGGGTAGTAAAGTACTTCCCATTGTGAAGACATGAATAGATTAAGCACATAAGAGTGCATTGACAATAAAAGCAAATGACAATAAAATTCTTCTTGTGAACTCAGAACGCATAAACGCCGATATGCGGGTAAGTTGTTATGGCAATTTTAAACAATCATTTTAACGATAAAACATATTAACAAATGAAGTTCATGAAGAAAATGGAAATATGTAAAACAATATAGATTAGAATAATTATAATATAATCATTTCAAAATCGAATAAGTAGTAAGGAAACTCATCATTAGAGAACAGTTTTAAATCAATACCCCCTCCCTTCTGTCTTCTAGGGGTCCCTTAAGAAATTTTTTTATTATAAAATGAGCAACATAAAGGAGTTTTTTAAATTATATGGAACGCAAACCACGACAAATTTCGACCTAAAGAAAATCGCAAATCAATTAGGAATAAAGAATTTTCATGTTCTAATGAGAGACGAATTACAATTCCTAAAAAATAAGCCAACAGGAACCTTCAGTTCCCGGAACAAAGTTCAAACTGTAAATTTCATAACAAATCTTCATTAGTCAGATGAAAAAGGTGTACATTGGTCAGCAGGACAAAGAAATATAAACTGTTCTAATTATTATTTTGACTCATACAGACTTCCACCTAAAAATGAAGTCAAAAAATTACTTGGCAATGGAACTTATAATACATTTCAAATTCAAAGACCGGGAACTACTTACTGTGGTCAATTATGTCTTTATGTTTTATTTAAATTACAAAAAGGAGTACCATTTCTTGATATTGTGTTAGAATTGAACGAACCGTAGGTTCTATGGCTACGCCTAACAAGGGAATTTCATTCCCGAAACGTTAGTTCCAATAATAATGATAATGATAATTAAAAATCAGTTCGTTGTAATTCATTTTGATAAAATCGGCCTCTGATATTTTCATCATCTAAATCTTTGATTTCGTAAGTAATCGGATAAGTCTGATTTATTTTGCAAACTTCAAATATTTCTTTAGTCCAATAGCCAACAAAGCCTTTTTCAAATTTATTCTTATATTTAAATATTCTAACTCTATCTCCAATTTTAAATTTCGGCTTAAGTTTCTGCAAATTCGGATTACTCTCATTCAAATTATTATTTTCGTTCGAATAATTATTCTCGAATATTTTTTTTCTTGTCAAATCAGGGTCGTCAGAAGCATTCTTTGGAGTTTCTTCAATACCAGAATGAACTTTATTATTGTACTCTTCTACAGCTCCTGGTAATATCTTCAACCATTTCTGATTTCTTTGCTCAGTAAATTTCTTGAATAATTTATTTTTTAACGTCCGATTGAATCTTTCTATCACTACAGCTTTTCCAGCGTTTTCAGTTGAATAAACAGTTTCAAATAGTGGCTGAACGTTTCGGTTATAAAATTCCGATCCTTTATCAACAAACAATTTTTTTGGCTTTCTCTTACTTTCTTTAAAGATTTCTTCAAACGCATATTTAACTGATAGACCACTTTTATTTTTTAAAGGCTTTACCCAGGCGTATCGTGTATATAAATCTATAACGGTCAATGCGTATTTATAATCTTTTTCATTCGGCATATGAATAAGATCAGCACTCCAAATATCATCTTTATTAAATACTTTTATTTTCAATAGATATTTCGGCTTTCTGTATTCTTTATGAATTTCAGACGCATAGCGGCTTGGGTCATTCGACATTTCGGATGCATAAGTTCGAGCGTTGCTTTCAGACAGCTTTGCTGTCGTTTCATCTATCCCCTGACCGAATAATATTTTTGCTTGTAAAGCTTTCTTAACAAACATTCTTTCAATTTTTTCTCTAAATGTAGGATTTTGAATACTATCTAATTCTTGAATCATCTTCTTATCAGCTGCATGACGAGAACTTAGATCATGATTTCGATAAGCTAAATCATGCCTGTAAGCTGCGGCATCTACTCTATTTATTGGTTCTTCACCTGGTTTCGGATTATTATTCTCATCTAGTCTTATATCTAATCGAGTTCCTGGACCGGTATATGAATGACCAGGAAGATGTTTTTCTTTTGAATATTTACTCCAAATAAATCCAGGAAAGTTTTCTAATGCTTTTTGTATGTCGCCTCCAATATACTGACAATTTGAGTCTTTATTTTTGTTTAATAGATAATTTAATAAATCTAAATTAGCAATTTTTAATTTAATTAAATTTTCGGAATTTGTAGAATTCATTTTAAAAGATAAAAAAAATTTAAAAGATAAAATAAATGTTTTACCTTATGGACCAAAGGTCCTGAGGTTATTACCGAATCATACTAGGACTTAGATATATTCCAGAACCATGTTTAGTTTCTTTAATTTCAATTAAATCATCAACATTGTAGAGAATATTTTTAAGAACTCGTTTTCCTTCATCAACTAATTTTAATTTACTAATAAAATTATCTACTACTCCTTCACCCCTAGCAACTTTCTCTAACTCTCTATTATGTCGTTTTTGTTCTTCTAATGCTGCCTTCTCTGATTTATTTTTATTTACTGCTTGGACAATACCAGCTGTCCCACCTGCAACACTTCCTGCAGCTGCTATGCCTCCTATTATTAGAGGAATTAATGGGAGAATTCCACCATTCTTTTCTTCTTGTAATTGAATATTCTCTATCATTGGTTTACTTATGTAATACTTTTTTTGTTAATCGTAATAGTTTTAGGTGTATTTTTGTCAACAATGTTTCGTAGTTTTAATTCAACAGTTTTATTATTATTACTTTTCGCTTGCGACATTTTTAATAAAAAATTTTAAGTTACCAAAAATTTTTAATCTATTCTAGTTATGAAAAAATTTTAATCTATTCTAGTTATGAAAAATTTGAAGTTATCAAAAATTTTTAATCTATTCTAGTTATCAAAATTTTAAGTTATGAAAAAAATTAACTTATCGGAGCGAAGCTCCTCGAGGCTTTAGCCTATCGGACCAAAGGTCCTCAGGTTACTAACCTATCCTTGCCATCTTTCCATTAAGAATTTCAATAGAATATTCTACATCTTCTAGCAATAAACCATAAGCCATCAATGAAGTTGTGGAAAACTTTCTTTTCAATATTAATTGTTACATCACAACCAGTCTTGATAATATCTTCAGATTGTGCACTTAAATCGAAACAGAAAACAGGATATAAATGTCTCCAATCTCCGGGAGTTAATTGTGGTTCAACTCCAAATTCTATACAAAGATTTCTATAAGCATGATATCCTTCCATAAATTGATTATTGGTATCATCGAATCTTAATGGATCAATTGGATATCGGGTTTGATTTAATGAAACTTGTAAACTTCGAATTGTATTAATATGGAAGAGATTATTGTTCTTATCAAAACTTGGAGAATTATTTCTTTGAAAAGTTAGTAATAAATATCTTGGAGTATTCGCAGTTCTAGTAAAATGCCAGTTAAATCTTTGCTCTGAAAAAGTTACTGAACTAGCAGTACGCTTTAGAAAATTTACTGGAATTGGTTTGTTAGTATTTAATCTTTTTGTAATAGCTGTTTCAATCTCTAAACTAGGAGTCATATGCTTAATCCACCATTCAAGTCTATCAATTTTTAAATATGCTTTTTTTCCAGTCTTACCAAAAAAGATTAATTCATTATTTGCTGTGCGATGAATTATTAACTTAAATTTTAATTGATATGATATTTTATCATAATCTAAATATCCGAATAATGGAGACAATGACCAATTTACTGTCTGTTTACTTTTCTTGTTAAACTCACGTCTTTCTTTATATGCATCATTATTTGTTTTATTTAAATGTTTTGCAATATTTTCTACATCTTTAGCAATTCCTGCGGCATCTGTTCCAGCGTGAGTTAAATCATCAACAATTATACCATCATTAGTATCAGGAAACCAACCTTCGATTTCATACTTTTTATTATTTTCACCAATTGATACAAATCTAAGCATTGTATCAATTACACCTGGAGAATCACTTATTGTTTCTATATTTTGAGTTGCAACATCTAAACGCATTTGTGTAAATAATCTTGGGAAAAAATTATTCTCTATTGCAATATTATCGGTATCTGGTAATGGTGTTGTAAAATTGGCATCACTACATAAAGAATATTCACAGTGCAAAAAGGAATCGGGTAGATATATATAACTCTGCTGATTATCAACTTCAAAAATTAAATCACCTCCAGTATTTACTCTACTGGAAGATCCGGGATTCATAGCAATTCTTATATAGTCATTCTTTTTTTGATTATGACTGACGAACGGAGGATCGTCTAATCTAAATTTATTTTCGATAAGCGAAGACATTTTTATAAAAAATAATTTGACTTTTTGTTTTTTCTCACACACAGAAAAAATTTTACTAAAATAATTTTACCAAAAAAATTTTACTAAAAAATTTTGCTAAAAAATATAATTTTAGAATTTTGCTAGACCAGCTCCGCTACAGCTTTGCTGGTTAGACCGAAGGTTGCTATTAATACCATTGCCTCTTATTTCTTCAATTGAACGTTTTATGGCTACGCCTGATTTCTTCCCCTTTTTACTATCAGACGGAGCTCCGCTCCTCAAGGTTTCACCCCCTACAGCTATGTTAGCAATTTTGTTTTTTGTTTCCTCTGAAAGTTTTTTTAAATTTTTTTAGTTCTTCAGAATCATTCCTAAGTTTACGAATAGCATCTAGTTGTTTTAATTCGTTTTAAGATTTAACAGCATTTGATATTGCACTAGCTGTACTACCTATAGCAGCTGGTCCTTTTGCAGCAGATGTAATCAAATCTTTATTATTTTTAATTAAGTTAACGATACTTCCAATACCAGAAAATATACCATCCCTTCTTTTTGGACGGCACCTGCGGTGCCTAGGAACTTTTGTGTTCCGATTGTTTCTACACTGTCATAATGGTAATCAGATTTCATAGATGGTTCATGAGCAATTTTGTGATTTGAAGCAAAATGTTTAAGATTGTGTTTATGAATTATAGGCATTTTTTAGGATTAAATTTGACTTTTGGGAAAAAATATTTACGATCGGCTAAAGCCTCGAGGAGCTTCGCTCCGATTGGTTAGTAACCTGAGGACCTTTGGTCCGTTTAAGATTTACGTTTGTGAATGGACAACAACTTCGAGATAACTTTATTAATTGACTGTTGCACTTTATCTATTGCGTCAAGCAGCGTGTGATGTACTTTAATTTCTTTTCTATTAACTTGCATTTTCTGCTGATTAATCTTCAATGCCGTTTTAAGTGCATTTAACTTAATTTTAAGAACATCTAATTGTCTTTTAACAGAATCTAACTGTTCTTTATTTTCTTGAGAGTTTTCTTGTAAATTTTTCTTTAATTCATTTTCTAAATTGATTTTAAGAGTTTTCATTTTATCAACTTTTTGATTAAGCGAGTTTACTTCATTTATTATTCTATTCATCTTTTTCATTTGTTGAGTAATTTTAGAACTCAATTCATCAACAATTTTTTGGAATGTAGTTTGTAACTGCTTTAATTTTTTTTTAATTCTTTCAGGTAGTTTTTCTATTTCATCTTCTAATTGTTCTTTCAATAGTTGTATCTGATGTTTATTTTTAATGACTGCAGATTTTAACTTTATAGAAAGTAATATTAAAATTTTTGATTGTTCAGAAATCTTTTTAAAAAGTTTTGCTATATCTGCTTCTAGCTCTCTATCCTTTTTATCAAGTTTTGATAATTTTTCGTTTAATGATTTGTCATTAAGTTTTAGCAACTTTAATTCATTCATCAGTGGAACCAAAACATCGTTTATATATTTTTCTTTTAAGTCATTGATTTGTGTATCAACATATTGTTTATTTGTCAACTCTGTATTTTGTTGCGGAAGAATAGAAAGATGCAATGGACCAGATAAAACGTCTCTAGTTTTCATGATATAATTTTCTATTTCTATTTCTAATTCACGATTATTCGGGATATATGCACCTCCACCAACATTTGGTAACATCATTTTTAAAACAATAAAAAAGTAAAATTTTTTCTAATAAAAATAAAAAAATGGATAAAGCAAATTTAAAAAAATTATATTCGTCTGCATCATCCTGTTCTTCTTATTCGACGAGATCAACGGGATTTGAAAATAAATGTTTTGATAATAATAATAATAATAATCCATGTATAGATGTAAATATTTTATTTGAATTACAAGCCGAAATATTTAGAGAACAGACTAAAGGTTTACCTTCTATAGAAACTAATTATTGTTTATTTCCAGGTGATCCATTTATAAAATTTATGGAGATTGTTAGTAAATATAATGATGTAGCTTATGTGGAATTAAATAAAGAAAATATGGTTATAATAGGTCATAATAATGTTTATGGATTTATTAGAGCAGTTTTGCCAATTAGTAATACTGATTGGATAGAAACTAAAATTATTAATCATATCAATATTAAAGAATTAGTTAAAAAATTAAAATCTTTTTCCAAAGAAAAAATAAGATTATTTGTTGACGATCAAAATCAATATAATATTCATATCGAGAGTAAAAAGCATAACGAAGAATTATTATGTCAAGTATATTATAGAGATACAATTTATAAACAAGAAACATTAGAAATGCCGCAAAGATATGATGATGATACTTATATAGGATTATATTCAAACTTAAATATTAATTTGTTAAAATGTTATATAAATGGTTTAGCTCAACAAGAGAAAATTTATATGTGGACTACACCTTATACTATTAACAATGACTATAATCATAATCATAATAATCCTCTGAATCATATTGAAGAAACTGATAATATAAATGATGATTCTGAAACATCTGAAAAAGGTGTAAATGGTAAAAAAGATTATAAAAATATTAGTAATTATGAAAATTTATCTAAATTTCATTTTCTTACAATTGAAAATAATAATGATGGTATAGTTGAAGATACTGTTAGACAACTATGTGTCGGGTCTACAAAATTTAAATTAGGATTTACATCTAATCAATTTAAAATTTTATCATCTTTAATAAAAACTAAAAGTGATTCAGATTATGGTGGTGTTATTAAATTTTCCAAAAGAGATGAAAGACCAATATTTTTCTCTATTATATTATTATCAGATAAAAGATGTAATTTAGAATTAGATATTCCTATCAGGTAATGGAATCCTATCAGGGAATGGCATCCTATACCAAAAAGTGTAATTTATGATGTTGAAGAATCAATTTATGATGATGATGAAGAATCAATAGTTAGTGAAAAAAAATTTAAATTATCTTTTGATAAAACTTTATATGATGAAACTTAATATGATAAAACTTAATAGAAAATACCAAAATATTCGATAAATATATTTTCATATGTAATAAGTTTTTAGATGTAATAAGTTTTTAGATGTAATAAATTTTTTAGATGTAATAAATTTTTTAGATGTAACAAATTTTTTAGATGTTATAAATTTTTTAGATGTTATAAAATTTTTAGATGTAATAAAAAATTATTATTCCCACGTGTCATCATCATCACTTAAATTACTCTCACAGATGATTGTTTGAAATGTTTCAGCTTGAATATCTTCTCCGTTATAAGGTAACATAATTTCATTTTCATCAGGTGCTTGACGTTTAAGAATATTTATTTGACCAGAAAATTTTTTTTCTTCAGTATTATTATTTTTATCAGGAATACTAATTCCAGTTTCTAAAGATCTTTTCCATGGTTTATTAACTGTAGTCGATAATGTTTTCCCCGAATATAATTTTAGAAAATCTTCTACTTTTACTTTATCTTGTGAATATCCTTTGAATGTTTTCTTTTCACTAAGTCTCCCTTGCTCATCTACAGTAATACAGTATTTTACTTTAGGTGCAATAAACATTGCAAAAATAATTCCACCATTTCCATAATCATTTTTCCCTTGACACAATTCTCCTCCAACATATCCAGCAGCGTCTAATTTATTAAAGAGCTCATTGGAAATATATATTGAATCAGTATCTGTATAATGAATGTATTTTTCTTTGAAACCATTAATTTCTAAAATAAAGTTATTCATGATTCTTCTAGAGTGAGAAAGAATGAAAGAATCTAAGTGTGATGGCATGAATGACGTCTTCCCATCTTTTACAATATTAGTTTTGAGAATTTCATCATCTTCCATTTCTACTTTCGCGAAATATTGTTCATCATTTAATTTTTCATAATCTTTTACTTCTTGAGTGAAATTTTTTCTCAATGTATTCTCATTCCATAAATGATATTTAGTGGTTATATCTTTTTGCACAGTTTTGCCATATAGCGAATTCATCAATAATTTAATTAACTCATCACCTACAGTATTTCCTTCTGTTTTATATCTTTTTCTCAAATTAAAAAGTTTTTCAATATAATTTCGAAATGGTGAAACTTGATAACTTTTTTCATAAATTATACCATCAGTAATATGTAAGATTTTCCCCCACATCTAACAATTTCTTGTATGTCTATAGAAGTTAATACATCATAACATATACCATTTCTAAACCTGATTACTTTTACATGAGAATTATTATTTTGATTTTTAACTTTATCTTTTATAGGAACTGGTTGGAAAAACATATCATTCGGATATTGAAACACAATAGAGAATATTCCAGTTTTAGGTCTAAATGTTTGTGTATTAAATTTAGATACTATTTCCCGCTCTTTTTCTTGACGAAATTTTCTAGCTGATTCAGCTTTAGGGTATTCTGAATTTTCATCATACATAGCTGATGGATATAAAGATGTTGCATCAAACGCCATTAGAAATTCATTTTTTTGTTCAAGTAGTTGATTTGAAATTTTCTTACAAATTTCAGTTTTATCTCCTAAATCTCGATACTGTTTCATTAAATCTATTAAATTACTTCCAGGGGACAAAGCCCCACCATCGTAGCGACCAAGGGACAAAGTCCCCCCAGCGCAGCGACCAGGTAAATACTGTTTTAATATTGGTAACAAGATGTTACAAAATGGCGATATGTATTTTCTTATATTTGCTGAAACTCTTCCACCTTTAACAGATTTTCTAATATAATTTCTAGCCCATAAATCTATATGAGAATGAATATTTATATTGTCATTTTGTACGCTTTTCATCCAACCGTTAAATGTTAAAGCAGAGGATGTCAAATTAGTAGTTATATCTTCACCAACTAAATCTCGCATAACATTATTATATTTGTAGATACAAAAAGCTAAAGAAAGAATATCGTTAACTAAATATGGTCTCCATTCATTTTCTTTTTCTTTATAATTTTCATGTGTTATGTCTCCAATTTCATAATTTAATTTACACACATTCGTAGGAATTTTAAAATTCTCACACCATTTAGAAAGACTTGTTTTTACATGTTGATGACTACATTTCATTATAATAGTTTGAAGTGCTAATTTACCTGACGGTGAATCTTTTTTCATATTGTTTTTAAATCTAAAAGATTTTTGAATGTATCTACTAACACATTCAGTTGTATAAGGATTTTGTAATGAAGCAGTCAATATTCCTCTTGAAGTTTTAAGAGGCGGTTTAGATAATTTAAAATTAGCTTTTATCGGAAAATAGGAATCAAAACCTGATGAATTGCGAGCTATTAAAGTTACTCTCGAATAATTAAATTTTCCAAGAGTTTTAAAAAATTGATGGATCGGACATACGTCCTCTGGGTTTCCCCCGATCGGACATTCATCATCCTCAGTTCTCGTAAATATATTCACACAATTTTGAAGTTTATTAAATTCTAATTCAGTTAAATTATTATACTCATTAATCTGTTTTTTAAGTTTTTTAATTTCATCTTCATCTTTTGATCGTTTAATTTTAATCATATCACTTAACAAACGTGTTTCTAATTCTTTCAATCTTTGTTTCGGTAAGCAACATATAAATTTATTAAAATTAATAGCTCCTACAGCATCAGGAATAGGATGAGCTGTTGAACAGTAAGGATCAGGAAAAGTTTCGAGATCCCAAATATATGTTGAACTATAGTCAATTTTTTTCTTTGTTATGATTTTATATGGACGCGTTGTTAGATTTTCATCAGTAACTGTTTTATATATGGGTTTGAAATTATTTTCAATTTCTCTAATAGCTTTTAATTTATGAAATTTATCAATTAAACAATAGTGACCAATTGTTGAACCTGCGTGAAAATAATTGTAATAAACATAATTATGAAACGTTTCAATTCCTCTAGGATTTAAATGACGATTGGCAGGACTATAATATTGAACACATTCTCCAAAATATTTATTGAATTGAGAAAATTTGCAGTTTGACATTACTCCTGTTCTAGATGTGGCTTTCTCTTTATATAAAAAATTATGAAACATTTCTTTCATCATTTCTCCTTGTTCTTCATTAAAACCTCGTAAAACATTATAACATTTAATAAAACAAAAATCTTCAGAAGGAATATAACAATATTCACCGAAATATTCTTTGCATATTTCATATTAATCCCTGCCCCTCTATGCGATCTTTGTACTAACTTCATTCCAAAATCTTCATATTTAATATTACCTGTAAAAATCCATTCGTTAGCATCGGATTTCTCATCCAGATTCGAAAACCATGTTTCAAATGAATTTTTATTATAGAAGGTTACGTAAAAATTTTGAATTATATTTTCCTGATCTTTAACAACTTTTCCAAGTAAATTAATAATTTTACCATTTGCTAAAAGTTTCCGCATATCATTTACTACATTAATAAAAGATACATTTTCATATTTAATTTCATTTGGATTAAATAAATTACATAAATCATCACCAAGCTCATCCTTAATTCTATCATCAAAAAAGATATCAGTAATAGGAGTTTCTAATATTTCTTTTGTTCCACTTTTCTGTTTTTTAATATTACGTCTAATACTACGCCTACTACGTTTCTGTTTTTTAATACGTTTACTATGTTTAATTTGCGCATCAAACCCAGCAGTTTGTTTCTTGATTAATTCATCAATCCTAGACGTTTGTCCGAGAGACATTTCACGATTCATATTTTTTAAAAGAAAAAATGAATTTTTACATAGAACCTCGGTTCCGTTTTTACATATACACAGGAATATGTAATTGATGTAATGTTTCTAATTCATGTGTTGTTAAATGTTCTTTCTTAACCAACCACCATAAATTATTATACGCCAAAAATACTCGGAAACTTCTTAAACAAAGTGGAAAGTCTTTTGTTTTAACACACGGTTTAATACCATGTTTTGTTTTATAATCTGTAACGAGCGCTACGTATTTATGATGATAATAAAATCTAACTTCTTTCTTCGAATTTACAGGATTTGTAGGATGCCGATAATCTTTTAAAACTGGTACATGCTCTATCTTGTAAGCATTCAACATATTTTTTTTATTTTTATTAACAAAAAATTTATAAGAAAAAATTATTCGATCACTCCGCGAAAATATTTTCTATAACTCTATCATGTATTTTTTTATCAATATTAATTGTGATAAATCCATAATCTTTTGACCAAGCATTGTTACACGATTGTTTAAATTCATCTTTATTTCTTACACATAAATCTCTTAACAAATCACTTAAGTTTCTTGCATTAATTTCAAATAGTATAAATATATTTGCATTCTTTCTAATAACACTTCCGTCTAATGAATACATACTTTGTGTTAAATAAAATACACTACAGTTATTATGTCTACCTCTTGTGAAATAATTTCTCTGAACTGACTGATTTCTATCATTAACACAATCATCAAAAATTACACAATGTTTCATTGTTTTATCTAGTTTACTAGGATCTTGCATATTACCACTATCATCTATTAATTGTATCTTTATATGCTTATTTTTATTGGTTTCAACTAACTGATTATTTTTTGCTGCTTCTTCACACCACGAACTTATTTCTTCTTCATATTCAGATTTTTCATATTCTTTGAATAATGAAGCAATTGCTGTTTTTTTAAGATTATTTTCAAATCCATATTGATATATTAAAAATTCATTAAAGTCATTAAAATCATTAAAAATCATTAAAAAATCATTAAAAATTGATAGACGGGTTGTTCTGCCGTTGTTGTATAAATTATAAGATTGTTATAATCCAAAAAATTTGAAGTCGTTAAAATTTTAAATAATAGATACGTTCTTCCACAACCTGATCTTCCACAAATAACTGACAAAACTTTATTAGATAAATTTGGATGATGATTAAATTTAAGTTTCTTTTTATTTAATGGGGGTACTTCACTCATTTTTTAATAAAAAAAATTATTTTTATTTTTAAAGAAGAAGAAGAAAATTAAACTTCTCTAGCTTCGCGTGGGAGTTTATATCTCTCGAACCAAAAGATCTATCATAATCTCTTCACCTCCAAAATTTATTTCTTGTCCTTTCTCATCAGTGATTCTAATGTTAATGTTGTTAATAGTTTTTCTTGTAATAGGGAAATATATTAATGTTTGTGGAATTACATTTAATTTATAACCAATGGGTACAGTAAAAGCTGGAAAACTGAATATTAAATTTGATAATTTACCATTTATATATCCTCCTTCAATAATGTCACAATGTACAACAATTGAATTTATTTCAGTTATTTTTGGAATCTTCTCACCTAAATGATAACCTTGACTATAGGTTTGTTTATTAAATCCTAATAGTTTTGACAATGATCTATCATGATTAAAATCAACTTGATGATTTTCGTCTAAAGTAAGAGAAAATTTATTGACTGCCGGTTCAACTGCAAAATGTAATTGTTTCTTATCTTTAAATGGTATACCTAAATGTCTCTTAATTTCATTTGATATTGATTCAACTTCGTAAGAACCAGGAAGAAAAGTTAATATTTTCCATGTTTTGCCTTTATCAGTAGAATATCTAAATTGATCATTCACATCTTTTATAACATTTTGTATAGTGTTAAATGTAGAGAAACTAGTCAATGCAATTTGATAATTTTTATTTTGTTCCAAATGTAGAATGGGTTCTAAATTACAAGTGTGTGATGAAGTAGTTGTTATAATTTTTAACGTCGTACTAAATTTTGATGAACCCAAAATCTCTGTCAAATTTTCTAAATGATTATTAATTTTGTCTAAATCTGCTGAACACATTTTTTAGTTAAAATTTTGAATAAATATTTTTTATGAAATATTTTTTTTATAAAAAATTAAAAACAACAACATATTTCAGCTACACTTTTATAATCCTCTTCATTTAGAATCTTCTTTTCTAACAGTCTTTTTAATATAGCATGAATTTCATTGAAACTAGAATTATGTCCTTCTTTTATTGCAGATATTAAAATATTTAATCTATTTAGTAATTCTTGTGGATCATCTGGTAAAAATATGGTTGTTTCTGTTTTCTGTTTTTCAGATAAACCTTTTCCTACTTTAACTCCCGTTGATAATAAATTTTCTAATTGTTTATAACGTCTAAGAGATTTTACTGCACCAACTCTGTCTAACATAGCTTTATATTTTATGAGATCTTCTAATGCATAATTATTTAAATCTGCTCCTCTTAAAAGATCAACAAAATTTCTATCTAAATTAAAAGGAGATTTATCTGGTGAAAAAATTAAACCTCGAAAAGATTGTGGAAATATTTCTTTTTGTCCGAGATAAAATCTAGGTATTGTTTTTCCATCTATAAATGAAATAGAATGTTCAAATTGCATAGATTTTGGTAATTTCTTATTAATGTTTGATTCTAGTAATCCATAGTCATCTAATATAGTTTTGTGCTCTGGATCTGTTATATCAATTTGTTTATCATTATTTGTAAGTTCCTTTTCAAGAGTTTTAAATGGTTTCATAGTTTTTTCAAAATCTGTTTTTACTTGCTCGGTTTGCTGCATTTTTTCAAACATATCAGATAGAATACCAGCTTTTATCATTCTATGTTGAAGATGATTTTCTTTCATAATATTTCTTTGTTTTATTAACTCTTTTAATTGTTTTATTCTTTTAAAATTATCAGCTCTAATTTTATCCATTTTTAAAATATAATATTTGAATTTTGTGGTAACATTGTAATACAGCAAAAACATTTTACTGAACAAATTATTTTTTTTATTCCTTTGTTGTCTGACATCTTTTCGTTTAAAGGTTTCTCGTTTTAAGTTTTGTTTAATAAAGTTTTGTTTAATAAAGTTTTGCTTAAATTTTCGCTTAAAGTTTTTAGCTCTTCTAAAAAAATTTTGTCATTTTCTTCATTAGAAATTTTACCATCACTAGAAATTTTGCCATCCTGTCTATTCTTATCATCAACTTTTTCGGACTGTAATTGAAAGGTTTGATTTACTTCATTAGCTATTTGATCAAATTTTTCAATCTCATCTAACGTAATAACATTATCATCACATACTCTTTGAAAGTAGTAATGTAGTTTATCATAGACGTCTTTAATATGTAAATGCTTAGTTTTTAATGATTTCGTTTCTTAGTTATTAAAGATTTATCTAACATTGTAACAAGTGAAGTTGCAAAAATACCCGTACCTGTTAAAGCTGTAGCAACTACTGGAATTACTAAAACACCTGAAGATATAACAATTGTTAAAGCACCTAAACTTATTGTTAAGAATATGCCAATTCCTTGTGTTACATTCTTAACTTTAGACCATCTCTTTCTTAACTTTTTATAATGCTCTAATCTTAATAATAATTGAGATTCCTTATCTTTCATATAACGTACTCTATCTTTGTGTTTTTCTTTATTCATTTTTTCAATGTCCATTAAAGTAGAACTACGTTCATATGATAACGAAGGATATATTCTTGCGGTTTCATCCACTTTTGTTTCTTCCATTTTGAAAGAAATATTATTAGTCACATGTTATATTTTAAAAACCTGAAAGATGGATAAAATTCATGAATTTGAAATTCTCAACTTTTATGATTTTTGGTGTCCTGGAACGGTCATGATTTTCAAAGTAAAATGTCAATCACAAATTTGAGATTCTAAACTTTTCTGATTTTCGGTGTCCTGGAACGGTCATGATTTTAAGGGTGAAAATTGTAATTCTCAAATTTGAGATTACGTGATATTTTGAGACCGGCTAAATTTTTGAAATTTTGTTTTTTTTGAAAATTTGTCACTACCTAAATTTTCCCCCCTTCGGCCTTCGGCCAAGTGAAATTTGAAGTCTACCTAAATTTTTGAAATTTTGATTTTTTGAAAAAACCCGCAAAAGTGTGACATCCGGCGCAAGCGAAGCGAAGCAAAGCGAAGCGAAGCGTCGCGCCGGATGTCACACTATATACTACTATTGCTTTCTACCAACTCCGTATTGTGTATCCAGCAACCCTGAGCTCTCGCCTACCTTTCCTTGTAGTTATCTCCTTGCTAAGCTTTTATGAAGATAAAACCAATGGTCCAGATATACTCGGTTTATTCTACCTATGAGGGAGATAAGAAGTAGGAACAGCGTACAGATAGCGACAATAGAAGACTCAGTTCGGTGACGAGGAATACTTATCATCTCGGTTTATATAGGTACTGTAATTCTCAATTCCCATCCCTGTGGGAACGAATCTTGCGAAAAACTGGCGAATGTCAGCTGCAGAATATCATGCTAAAGTTCAGTCATATTTGCGGGATATTCGCTGGCGAAGTTCGCCGGCGACAATTCGCGCTCTATATGTCACCTTTTACTTTTAACTTTCTCTCTTATTTTCTTTAGTAATCCGCCTCTACAGCCGAGGCTCTATCCTCTCCCTCACCTCCTCACTATCCCCCACATATGGCTAATCTATCTAAGAAATGAGTGCAGACTATCATTCTTTGATAATGATAAGAATATAGAGAATCCGCTTATATCAATTTTCATAACATCTCTTGACATTCAATAATTTACGAAAATGACAAATATTTGAATAATATGATAGTATTTACTGCGACATTTATGGAAGATAAATACTTTTTTAGTTTAAGCCTTCGTGAATTAAAAAAGATCCCTTTTTATCAGATCAGACTGAGTATACAATATATTTTCATGTGAAGGTAATATACGAACATTACTACTTACCGCTAGTTAGTTGCTACAATATCCACGATTTCGCCGGTTGGCGAAAAATCAGCTCGCATTAGTAAACAAATATCTACCAACTAATTACAACAACTTTTTCGCCACCTGTCGTTTTTTAATTTTACACATGTTTTTGGATAAATGATGACCATTTTCACATGCGGAGATAGTTTCTACACGAAAATGAACCTTTAAAAAAATTTATCCACAAAATCGCTACCTCGCCAGATAATCTGTTGATATTAGCAAGATGCGTTCCCACAGGGATTATTCTTGATGTGCGTCTCGGCTGTCTCCTTCTCCACCCGTCGCAGCTTGACTTTTATGATGAAGATATTTTTGATGTATCCGCGATTCCTCTCGCCCCGCGACTCTTCTCTACCCGTCGCAGCTTGACTCTTATGATGAAGATATTTTTGATGTATTTCAGCCTTGTTACAATATTGACCTTGTAAAAATATCCCATCTGATGTACGGGAGCAGAAAATCATGATGACGTTGGAGTATTCCATTGCTTTATCTCCGACAGAACCGTACGAACGGCCATTTTGAGCAGATGTGTATACGTCATTAACATAAATTTGAGTAAAATCATACTTGTAGAATTATGCACAATTATTTTTTTGGTTGAATGGCACCACTTATGTATCTATAGCCGTTGTCATCAAAATGTTGGAAGCAAAAATCAATCGGAAAGACAAACATACGAACGAATGGAATTGCTTACCCTCTAATTAAGATTGTATTCGTGCCTGCAGATACTAATATTTTGTTGGCATTATGGCCCTTATGGGATATTGATACTGTAAGCATGTTGTATGATCGATGGCACAAAGAGTAAATAAATGTTATATAGTAAATAGTATGCTCTCTTAAGCACAGAGCTTTTATTCTATGTGGCCGAATTGCTATTTTTCCCACTCTTTCTTTCTGTGCTGAGTTTTCATTAAGAATGTACAGTGCACCTGTTTTCAGTATTTAGTTTGACCTGACCAATGTTTGAACCCAGATGTCCCGAACGTACAGTGACCACATTATCGCAGGGCCACATGCCAGTCAAAGCTAAGGTCTTCAACTATGTTCGATAAAATATGATTGATAGTAAGCAAGAAAATCAGTCACGAGCGTAGATTTCATCTTTGTAGAACTTCCCTCGTTCAATCCACGAGACCATCATACCTTTGATATACTGAAAATGCCTTTGATAGTACACTAGGTGACATGCCACGCTCAATCACGCGTAATTCACGAGTGACCCCAAACATCCGTGGCTATGCGGAACATTGCTGCAATATCTCTTATATAAGTTAGTATAGTTGGCAGTCCTGTTATATAGACTTTGTGTCTCATGTGTCTGCATGTATCAGAGGCTAAACAATGTGATAGGACCTCAATTTCATGCTCAGGGAAGACAGAACATGCTTAGCGGTTCATCCGTGGTTCAAGCGGCAGCGCAGACAACCGTAGACGACGCGCAAACTATAAACACTCACCCGCGTGTATTCATAAACATTTCCCATGTTTTAACATCATCAGATCAAGTGATTTCTGACTCTTAGTGCAGCGCGTATGTACGCGGATAGAAGAACAGAATGTCCTTAACCACGGATGTTTGGGGTGTTCCGTAATTACGCGTGGCATGTCACCTAAGTGCATGCTCCATTTCCACATGACCCATCAAACGCCAGCAGATACAGCTTGTCATTTTATATCACACTGTATTGTTTCATTGTTACACATCTTTTGTTTTTGCTTTCATTTTGTTTTATGAGAAGACAGTTTGCACTGTGTATTGTGGACCTACTTTTATGTAATAGTAGTAGTAGTACTTATATAGTTTAAGTACTAGTGCATGATGCTAAGTTTTAGTTATAGACAGATGCTTTCATCCTATCTTTTTGAAAATCCCACGCAAGCAATTTTTTTATGCATGTCAAAATGACATGCATAGGAAGCCTGCGTGACCTGATGTTTATTTCTTTTTTATACTTATACCATTTATCGTCGATTGTTTCATCCATATTGGGTACGACGGGTCGCTTGTATGGCAATTCTCAATACCTACACACTTTACTTGAATTTCGTATGTAGAATATTTGGCAGCCACTAATGAGATCAGCATTTTCCTGACTAGCAACTATTGCAAGCATTACTTTTATCAATAATTTATGAGTGTTAACTAAACATGGCAAATTTCCGACATTTGAAAACAGCACTTTTTCCAACATTTTTAGAGGAAAATTTCTAAATATTTCTTAACTTCTAAAACCACCTCAAAGTCACAAGTGGCTATGTTAGAAGAAAATTTCGACAGGTTGTGGCAGAATAGGCCCCCGGCATGGATAAATTTGAAGGAATAGCAAAACATTGAAATATATTACCGTCTTTTAAAGAGAACATGGTAGACATTGGATCATTTAAAACGAACTCATCATATTTTATAACTATTAAAATTGGCGTACAAAGGTACTCAAACAACAAATCAACAAAACGCATACACTTCAAAGAACAAACACAAACAAGCAATTACTCACAGGAAAACCATCTTTTTTCTAAAATAACGCCTATATTCTGTAACATCCTCGAGGCAAGTTCCGCAACGTAGCATGTGGTCTCGCCATAAATTGCGAATGAGAGTCTTTAGCAAATATAGAGTTAATGCATTATCTCCTTAATCGTGAGCTCTGCGGCCAAGAGCATGTCCTCCAAGAGGATGTCATCCCGATTCCTCCGACACATCTGCAGAGATTGACTTTGGATGTCACACCGCCATTTGACAAAACCAAATCAGAAGGAAATTGGAGAACGATCACAATTTCATTTATATTCAGATGAAATTTCAGGCCCATGCGCAGATATTCTAGGGCCGTGCCTGTCCACGCCCGCGCGAGTTTCCCATTTACAGGCTCATGCTCGGCTCCATCCGGCCGGGTTCCCGCCTTACAATAAAGTATTAATGAATGTTATTAGGACACAGTGCGCAAAAAGTTAACTCTAAACTTGAAATAATTGTCCATATAATCTGACAGCTGATTCTAGATCAAACTCTTGTGATAAAAACGAATTTGCCACCCAAAAATTATTCAAATGGCTTTTTGAAAAATTACTTGAAGTTTATTGATCACAGTGATTGCTAGTGAGTCATTGCATGAAGAAGCTGTTGATGTGCTCTAAATGTCGAGTATTAATCACATTCTCCTGCTGAAAAAGCTATTCTACCGGCTGATATTGATCATTATCGACCTGATTGATTGATTTCTACTGATTTCATGGAGCAGTACTTTCAAGATGTTGGAAATATCTGACATGGATGAAATTTTTGCGCAGAAAACAAAATTAGCCTTGAAAATGTTGTTGAATCTTCAGATAAACATTCTAGGCGATTTATTGATCAATGTCGTTCTGTTTGATTGGCTGTGATTGATAGCGGTTCGTTTCTTCTGCTACTCATTGGAAACAACCTTCTAGACGAACGTTTGAAGGTCCATTCACACCGGAGTCCTCATAGGTCAGAATTATCGCTCAGAACCTTAATAAACCTATGGACTGTTCACGCAGGGACGTACAGGACCGCGCCCAGTCCCATGGGCTTATTAAGGTTCCGAGCGAAAATTCTGGACGCGTGAGGACGCACCGCACTACGTCGCGTGTGAATGGCCCTTTACGTGGAAACGAACATCATAGACCTAATCATAGAAGCACATTCAAAAACGTTGTCGGGAGAGGCTTTGTGATTTTACGTTCACGAACTATTGCTATTGCAGACCTTGGGGTAGTTTTATCACTCACTGTTAAAGTCGTCCCCTGATTTCTAAAACGCCGTCAATTTCACACACAATCACATATTGACCACATCGCATCATTTGACAAGAATTGTCATAGTATTATTTCATATTCTATAAAAGATTTCGCTTGGACTAATTATCTTACTTGTAAGTAGTATGCTTGGTAAAGCATTGTGCCACTGAAGAATTCTAAAATGTGTTTGTTTTTAAAACTAATACATTGACCAGCGAATAAAAAACTGCAATCTACTTTCCACATCAGATGGAAGAAAACCCGAATATAGAAGATAAAAGCATGAAACTATGGCTTGAACCTGCACTGCATTTCAGTTTACACTCACACTCAAAATTATGGTTAGCTAAACGTTCGAAGAGAGACAATGGCGACGTATTGTCAATGAAACACATTCAAGTTATCACAGCAAAAAATCTGTATGTTAGGAGAGTAACTGGAAGCATCGAAAATGATCTTCAAATGCACAGCACAACTTCATCCCTTCCCGCTGCATTACTTAGAAGGAAACAGTTCCTTTCAAGATGTGTGCATCTCAGGATAGGACACAACTCAGCATCTTCGGTGAATACAACCACTTGCATCACAAACACGGGGAATGTTATGAAATATTTGACTGGATTATGATAGTTTTTTCTCTGAGTATTGAGAACATTTGCTTACTAAGGTAAAAATAAAACTGTGACATGAATTCATAGCCATCAAACAGATCTCAATTAATGTTGAACATCCAGGAAAAACTTCAAACACGATTTTTTTCTAAGCGATAAAAATTCTAACCCAAATACATGATATATATTTCGGTATAGCAAAAATCACAGTCAGATAAGTGAATATAAAATCACAACAAATTGGAATATATCTACAACCTCAGTGCTTTAACACAGACAAAAAGTAACATGAGGCACTTAGATTAAGATGATAGAATTGGTCCAACACTGCAGGATGACTGAATCATAAAACCCAATTCTGTCAAATTTGAGACGGTACAATATCAAAGTTAGAGTGTGTAGCATGATGTGGCATATCAGAGGCTCATGATTCAAGTCACTGTTTTCACATTTTCAGTGCTGAAGTGTTTAGAACAGTCATATCACAGCTAAAAGAAAATCAGTTTCCAATATCGCCAAATTGGATTCAAGAAATTGGCGAATTCCAACGCGCTATAGCAAAATGGAAGAAGTGATTTTCACGACTACTGTATTTAACTGGTTTAATTCATTCCCATTTAACCTCCGATATATCTGCTCATGCACGTCAGCATGTTGAAGGACGGAAAAGCAGCACTGTGGTCCCATTTGCTACCGTGCAGCGGCATCCAAGTTGCGAGCTAAGTTGAGCCGCGGAGATCTTGTTCTGTCTAATCCTTGAGTCTGAAACGAAGGAAAACAGTTTTAATGCAGAATTTATGACTGTCGTGGGACTGTTTGCTACTGTTCGTGGTTTGAAAGAGCCTATCATCTCAAACTCTGCCCTTAAGCAATACAGTATAGGTGAAAGGAGAATATGTTTAAAATGACACCATGACTGAACGATTGAATATTCGGAAAATCTTAAAATAACAATCCGGAAAGAAATTCGCAGTCCCGTTTCAACAGTAATTTTGGATATCTCAAATCAAGCGTCGTGCAATTTGATGTGAATTTTACACTGAAATTTTGGTCCACTCGTGCGAGGTTGACTTCGCTACCGATAACATTTAGCAATTTATATAGGTAACATGAAAAGCATGAGATCTATGACAAATACGATAGGACCGATGAAGATTAAACATTCTTTTCAAAAGTTAAAAAATATCAAATTGCATCAAAACATCAAATTACAACGCAAGCAACAACAGAATTAAATATTTTGTTTATCTGCTTCGGTTTGCTAGTGTGATTAATACGAAATCGCCGGCACATCGAGGAACTTATTAAGTGGGCAAAAAGGAATTCCTTATACCTTACAGAGATAGGAAAAAAAGTCGTGCGTCGCTTGCGGATTAATGTGAGTTCCAGCAAAGTGCTTCGATTGCCACAATTCCTTCAGATTCGAAGAATTCAGATCATTGAGCACAAGTTTTCTCCATAATGTCGGCCCTTCCGATTATTATCAAAAAAAGTTGCAGGCGTGCGAAAATTTTGACTTGATGACACTTGAAATTTTGACACTTGATGATTTCTTCGTCTTTTCACCAGTCCTCACTGTATAGTGCATACACTGAATCGAATGTTAGCTAGACAATGTGTGTTTTGATGTGTGCGAAGTGATTCTCATACGATGATGAAAGTCATCCCAGTAGCCATTTAATGCTTACTAATTTAAATTATTAGTTAAAGTAGTCCTAATGAGGACTGATGGCGTTCTCCAATCCGCAAGTGTACAGATCCAATGCTACTGTAACCATTGGATTAATCAGTTCTTAAAAGAACTCAATGTAGCTTTCTCGTGGCAACGAATTAAAATTGATCAGCTTTGGCCCAATATCTGGTAAAAATGGAAATCTTAAGACTTGTAATACTACTCATTCTTGCTGTTAATATACTAATACCATAGATTCCAAACACTGCCGTATACACGCTCAAAACAGACGTCTAATATACTGTACCGACTACAGATGCTGATAGTGGAAATAGAATAAGACAATGGTCACCATAGGTTAAGGAAATTAAAAATGGATATTATAAAACAACAGGAAACCGATGAATAAAAATTGGAAAAGTGGAGGTAAAATATGGAAATACAACGATGCTACTACACCGATTACAAGTGAACTATAGCTGACACTACACAAAGTGGATAATGGTAAGAGTGGATAAGTGAAAAGTGGATAATGGATGTAAACGATAGAACTACAATGACACTCTACTGCACCGAAAGCAATAAAAAAATACACTATACCTAAGACTACACATGGAAAATACTATTTCTTCACTTGAATTTGTTATCGCCAGTTTCTTCATCCGTCTATAGTACTTCATGTAATTCCACATTTCTTTATTTGAATTACAATACATCGACCACTACTTCAGTTACCGATTAAGGGATATAAAACATAATACTGCAGTCCGTCAGTCATCAGCAGGTACTCGTCTAGTTGTGTTTCGACCGCTAACCTGAATACTCAAACCCAGACGAGCGGGGTCCCACACATAGTGGCTGACAAAATACTGAATAGGTAATGATATGTCTTGAAAGATATGTCACAAAGATAAATCAGACATCATTCAATTGTTGCGTTTCCCACATGTAAACTGATCCTGTCATTAAATTCATCCCATCAATAAATACAGTATGCTTTTTGCGATCCGCACATGTAAACAAATCCTGTACATCAATCTTTGCCTTTTCGATTCCCACAAGTAAACAGACCCTGTTCATCCTCGAATAAAGATGTAATCGCTGTGTGATAAATACGTAATCCGCCTTTACACAAACTTCGCCTCATACATCAAGACTTAACAATGGGAGCTCTCTCATCTCCCGTAAGCCACGCTAAGCGCTCTGTATTCACTCTTCACCGCCCCCCATATGATGGCTACAAGTCACTGTTAGTCCAATTGACTGATTAGCGTTCTGAAGCAATGACAAAACAAGACACATTACACGAATTTGCAAGAATTTAAGCTAGTAGGAAAAACAATTATTTATTTAAAAACCTTTAGGAGGTATGACATACCGTTGTAATCTGCAGTGTGATTGATCTTAGGTTGATACTCTTTTATCATTAAAGCTTCTACAACATTTATATGATAATTACTGTTGCCTTTATACCTTATGCGAAATTGATTACTTATATCATACGTACAATGATTACATGTATTGATATGTTTGTAAACTGCTGTATCTGTACTTCTATGCTCTTCGATCCTTTGTTGGAGTCTTCGTTTGGTTTTGCCAATATATTGGCTGCTTGGATCACCCAAGCATGTGAATTCATAGACCACACAAGACTTCAGCAAAGGTCCCGATTTGCATTTCAAAGAGAAGTATGATTTTACTTTCGTAGTGTTGAATACAATCTTAGAGTTGATACCGTATCTTTTGTATATTTTCATCAAATTATTCCGTAATGTAAGCGATGGTTGACCAATATACGGTAGTACTGTATAGTTTACATGTGCATCTGCTGTACTCGTACATGTATCATTGTGCCCGTTGGAAATCACTGTATTCTTTTAGTTAAGAAAGTTACGTACGATTTTTTCTACTGTACTCCGTGGGTAGCCATTTTTCTGAAAAATACTAGTCATGTTCTTTACTTCGTTATGAAACATTTCCCAGCAGTTTGATACTTTATATGCTCGATGTAACATCCCATTAATAAGTCCAACTTTCCATTGCCTAGGGCAAACGGAATTGTAATTTAATAAGAGGCCAGTATACGTATCTTTACGGTAAATGGAAGTTTGTAAAGTATCTTCGGTGTTAATGAATACATCTAGGAAAGGTAACTTGTTGTTGCCCACTTCAGTGGTGAATTTTAGGTTAGGATGTTGTCTGTTTAGGTACTCATGGAATTTGTGAATTTTGTCTACGTTATCAAATACGCATATGCAGTCATCTACATATCTGGAGTAGAACAGGGGCGAAAATTGTTCTCCCATCCAACCTTGTTCTAATTCTGCTAGGAAGAGATTGGCAAGCGTTGGTGCCAACGGTGAACCCATCGAAACTCCATCTGTTTGAGTATACATATTATCATTGTACATAAAGCTACCTTGTGTAGCGAATTTACAAAGTTTTATGAAAACACTTTACCGTATCGCGGTTTGTTGTTTGAATTGCTACTGTATACTAGGTTAGCTGCTATGTTAATAACTTCATCTACAGGTATATTGGTAAACAGTGATTCCACGTCAAAACTCACTAAGACATTATTCTTATTAAATACCGACTGTTTTTCTTTAATTCTGTCAATAAATTCAGCTGTTGAACTCAGAAAGTACGTTTTATTGATGTGTTGTTTGATAATTGTATCGAGGTACTTGGCCAAATTGTAATTGTACGACCCTCTTGTACTGACAATTGGTCGAGCAGGAGCGTTAGTTTTATGTACTTTTATCGTACCGTACATTTTAGCTGGTTCACTACCAGATGGCATAATGTACTTGTATGTATCTTCAGTGATGTACCGTTTTACATATTTTACTAAGTATCGATACAATCTGCCTTCTTCCATAATGGTAGGGTGCTTTTTTAAGTCATCTGGTACTTGTACTTTTTTAAACTTAGAGGTATCATTGATAATTACGTCTAATTTGTTAAAGTATTCATCAGCATCTACAAGTACAATACCGTCGTTACCTTTATCAAATGAGCAAATTTTCAAATTTTTCATTTTTGCTAGATTAGTCAGTGTTCTGTGTAGCCTTTTATTTGTATTACTGCGGTACTCACTTTTTGCATTATTTTCGAAGTTGTTAACTGTTGCTATGATATCTTGTTTTAGCGCCTGTGTTACTGATAATTCTTCATTGTCTTTGCAATTCGCAGTAATGGTTTTTTCTATTTGGTACTTTATTCCAAAATTATCGGTCTTTTTTGGTATGATGCTGTTTTTTAAACCAAATCTTAGTGTCTCATTCTCAATAGGAGAGAGCACGTATTTGCTTTTATTGACTATACAGTCCGGTGCTGGCAATCTCTGTTCCAGCCATAGTTTGGAAATTTTAGAATTATGTCTCATTGTGTGAGTTTTCATTTTACTTTTAACTTCTGCCAGTATCATCATATCCAGAATGCACATACGTAACCAAGACAATTTACTGCGTAAGCTGTCATTGCATACTTTATATTTGCGATCATTAATTTTTATTTCACGCTTGACATACTTAATATGTGACTCAAGGGTCAGTTTGTGGTAATTTTCTACATTACTTTTAATTGCATCTAAGTTCGGTATTTTGAACTGCAGAAACTTCGGTATGACATTGAGAAAAAGGCATTTTTCAAAGTACTCCAAATCTAATCTTAGCTTGTGTCTTTTCTCGGTTAATTTTTCAAATCTTCTACATTCCGATACAGGAATGTTGTACAGCTTTTGCAGGCTGTAGAAATAGGTTGGTAATTTTACACTTTTAAGTACCCATAGAATAGTCAACACAACAATGTTGTTACACATCTAATTTATTGACTCAAAGCTTTTCGACCATTCATTGGTCCTTATCAAGAGTTCATGCTCGCATGAAAATTTTTAATAAGGTAATGAAAAAACAATACGTAACGCTATCTTAATGATATATACCGTGTAGTAAATATTAAAAATGGAATCACAAGCACACAAAGTTAAAAGTTGTGGCTACTTACATAGTGCCTGCGAAGAATAAAACCAGATGAAGATATAGAGCTGTTTTAAAAGTCACGGTCACGAGCTGGACAGTTACACACAACAGCGGCTTCAGTTCAGGCGACGAATGAGACTTGATGCAGCGATCGGCTGGTGCAATTGACTGATTAGCGTTCTGAAGCAATGACAAAACAAGACACATTACACGAATTTGCAAGAATTTAAGCTAGTAGGAAAAACAATTATTTATTTAAAAACCTTTAGGAGGTATGACATACCGTTGTAATCTGCAGTGTGATTGATCTTAGGTTGATACTCTTTTATCATTAAAGCTTCTACAACATTTATATGATAATTACTGTTGCCTTTATACCTTATGCGAAATTGATTACTTATATCATACGTACAATGATTACATGTATTGATATGTTTGTAAACTGCTGTATCTGTACTTCTATGCTCTTCGATCCTTTGTTGGAGTCTTCGTTTGGTTTTGCCAATATATTGGCTGCTTGGATCACCCAAGCATGTGAATTCATAGACCACACAAGACTTCAGCAAAGGTCCCGATTTGCATTTCAAAGAGAAGTATGATTTTACTTTCGTAGTGTTGAATACAATCTTAGAGTTGATACCGTATCTTTTGTATATTTTCATCAAATTATTCCGTAATGTAAGCGATGGTTGACCAATATACGGTAGTACTGTATAGTTTACATGTGCATCTGCTGTACTCGTACATGTATCATTGTGCCCGTTGGAAATCACTGTATTCTTTTAGTTAAGAAAGTTACGTACGATTTTTTCTACTGTACTCCGTGGGTAGCCATTTTTCTGAAAAATACTAGTCATGTTTTTTACTTCGTTATGAAACATTTCCCAGCAGTTTGATACTGTATATGCTCGATGTAACATCCCATTAATAAGTCCAACTTTCCATTGCCTAGGGCAAACGGAATTGTAATTTAATAAGAGGCCAGTATACGTATCTTTACGGTAAATGGAAGTTTGTAAAGTATCTTCGGTGTTAATGAATACATCTAGGAAAGGTAACTTGTTGTTGCCCACTTCAGTGGTGAATTCTAGGTTAGGATGTTGTCTGTTTAGGTACTCATGGAATTTGTGAATTTTGTCTACGTTATCAAATACGCATATGCAGTCATCTACATATCTGGAGTAGAACAGGGGCGAAAATTGTTCTCCCATCCAACCTTGTTCTAATTCTGCTAGGAAGAGATTGGCAAGCGTTGGTGCCAACGGTGAACCCATCGAAACTCCATCTGTTTGAGTATACATATTATCATTGTACATAAAGCTACCTTGTGTAGCGAATTTACAAAGTTTTATGAAAACACTTTACCGTATCGCGGTTTGTTGTTTGAATTGCTACTGTATACTAGGTTAGCTGCTATGTTAATAACTTCATCTACAGGTATATTGGTAAACAGTGATTCCACGTCAAAACTCACTAAGACATTATTCTTATTAAATACCGACTGTTTTTCTTTAATTCTGTCAATAAATTCAGCTGTTGAACTCAGAAAGTACGTTTTATTGATGTGTTGTTTGATAATTGTATCGAGGTACTTGGCCAAATTGTAATTGTACGACCCTCTTGTACTGACAATTGGTCGAGCAGGAGCGTTAGTTTTATGTACTTTTATCGTACCGTACATTTTAGCTGGTTCACTACCAGATGGCATAATGTACTTGTATGTATCTTCAGTGATGTACCGTTTTACATATTTTACTAAGTATCGATACAATCTGCCTTCTTCCATAATGGTAGGGTGCTTTTTTAAGTCATCTGGTACTTGTACTTTTTTAAACTTAGAGGTATCATTGATAATTACGTCTAATTTGTTAAAGTATTCATCAGCATCTACAAGTACAATACCGTCGTTACCTTTATCAAATGAGCAAATTTTCAAATTTTTCATTTTTGCTAGATTAGTCAGTGTTCTGTGTAGCCTTTTATTTGTATTACTGCGGTACTCACTTTTTGCATTATTTTCGAAGTTGTTAACTGTTGCTATGATATCTTGTTTTAGCGCCTGTGTTACTGATAATTCTTCATTGTCTTTGCAATTCGCAGTAATGGTTTTTTCTATTTGGTACTTTATTCCAAAATTATCGGTCTTTTTTGGTATGATGCTGTTTTTTAAACCAAATCTTAGTGTCTCATTCTCAATAGGAGAGAGCACGTATTTGCTTTTATTGACTATACAGTCCGGTGCTGGCAATCTCTGTTCCAGCCATAGTTTGGAAATTTTAGAATTATGTCTCATTGTGTGAGTTTTCATTTTACTTTTAACTTCTGCCAGTATCATCATATCCAGAATGCACATACGTAACCAAGACAATTTACTGCGTAAGCTGTCATTGCATACTTTATATTTGCGATCATTAATTTTTATTTCACGCTTGACATACTTAATATGTGACTCAAGGGTCAGTTTGTGGTAATTTTCTACATTACTTTTAATTGCATCTAAGTTCGGTATTTTGAAATGCAGAAACTTCGGTATGACATTGAGAAAAAGCTAAGATTAGATTTGGAGTACTTTGAAAAATGCCTTTTTCTCAATGTCATACCGAAGTTTCTGCAGTTCAAAATACCGAACTTAGATGCAATTAAAAGTAATGTAGAAAATTACCACAAACTGACCCTTGAGTCACATATTAAGTATGTCAAGCGTGAAATAAAAATTAATGATCGCAAATATAAAGTATGCAATGACAGCTTACGCAGTAAATTGTCTTGGTTACGTATGTGCATTCTGGATATGATGATACTGGCAGAAGTTAAAAGTAAAATGAAAACTCACACAATGAGACATAATTCTAAAATTTCCAAACTATGGCTGGAACAGAGATTGCCAGCACCGGACTGTATAGTCAATAAAAGCAAATACGTGCTCTCTCCTATTGAGAATGAGACACTAAGATTTGGTTTAAAAAACAGCATCATACCAAAAAAGACCGATAATTTTGGAATAAAGTACCAAATAGAAAAAACCATTACTGCGAATTGCAAAGACAATGAAGAATTATCAGTAACACAGGCGCTAAAACAAGATATCATAGCAACAGTTAACAACTTCGAAAATAATGCAAAAAGTGAGTACCGCAGTAATACAAATAAAAGGCTACACAGAACACTGACTAATCTAGCAAAAATGAAAAATTTGAAAATTTGCTCATTTGATAAAGGTAACGACGGTATTGTACTTGTAGATGCTGATGAATACTTTAACAAATTAGACGTAATTATCAATGATACCTTTAAGTTTAAAAAAAGTACAAGTACCAGATGACTTAAAAAAGCACCCTACCATTATGGAAGAAGGCAGATTGTATCGATACTTAGTAAAATATGTAAAACGGTACATCACTGAAGATACATACAAGTACATTATGCCATCTGGTAGTGAACCAGCTAAAATGTACGGTACGATAAAAGTACATAAAACTAACGCTCCTGCTCGACCAATTGTCAGTACAAGAGGGTCGTACAATTACAATTTGGCCAAGTACCTCGATACAATTATCAAACAACACATCAATAAAACGTACTTGCTGAGTTCAACAGCTGAATTTATTGACAGAATTAAAGAAAAACAGTCGGTATTTAATAAGAATAATGTCTTAGTGAGTTTTGACGTGGAATCACTGTTTACCAATATACCTGTAGATGAAGTTATTAACATAGCAGCTAACCTAGTATACAGTAGCAATTCAAACAACAAACCGCGATACGGTAAAGATATTTTCATAAAACTTTGTAAATTCGCTACACAAGGTAGCTTTATGTACAATGATAATATGTATACTCAAACAGATGGAGTTTCGATGGGTTCACCGTTGGCACCAACGCTTGCCAATCTCTTCCTAGCAGAATTAGAACAAGGTTGGATGGGAGAAAGATTTTCGCCCCTGTTCTACTCCAGATATGTAGATGACTGCATATGCGTATTTGATAACGTAGACAAAATTCACAAATTCCATGAGTACCTAAACAGACAACATCCTAACCTAGAATTCACCACTGAAGTGGGCAACAACAAGTTACCTTTCCTAGATGTATTCATTAACACCGAAGATACTTTACAAACTTCCATTTACCGTAAAGATACGTATACTGGCCTCTTATTAAATTACAATTCCGTTTGCCCTAGGCAATGGAAAGTTGGACTTATTAATGGGATGTTACATCGAGCATATACAGTATCAAACTGCTGGGAAATGTTTCATAACGAAGTAAAAAACATGACTAGTATTTTTCAGAAAAATGGCTACCCACGGAGTACAGTAGAAAAAATCGTACGTAACTTTCTTAACTAAAAGAATACAGTGATTTCCAACGGGCACAATGATACATGTACGAGTACAGCAGATGCACATGTAAACTATACAGTACTACCGTATATTGGTCAACCATCGCTTACATTACGGAATAATTTGATGAAAATATACAAAAGATACGGTATCAACTCTAAGATTGTATTCAACACTACGAAAGTAAAATCATACTTCTCTTTGAAATGCAAATCGGGACCTTTGCTGAAGTCTTGTGTGGTCTATGAATTCACATGCTTGGGTGATCCAAGCAGCCAATATATTGGCAAAACCAAACGAAGACTCCAACAAAGGATCGAAGAGCATAGAAGTACAGATACAGCAGTTTACAAACATATCAATACATGTAATCATTGTACGTATGATATAAGTAATCAATTTCGCATAAGGTATAAAGGCAACAGTAATTATCATATAAATGTTGTAGAAGCTTTAATGATAAAAGAGTATCAACCTAAGATCAATCACACTGCAGATTACAACGGTATGTCATACCTCCTAAAGGTTTTTAAATAAATAATTGTTTTTCCTACTAGCTTAAATTCTTGCAAATTCGTGTAATGTGTCTTGTTTTGTCATTGCTTCAGAACGCTAATCAGTCAATTGCACCAGCCGATCGCTGCATCAAGTCTCATTCGTCGCCTGAACTGAAGCCGCTGTTGTGTGTAACTGTCCAGCTCGTGACCGTGACTTTTAAAACAGCTCTATATCTTCATCTGGTTTTATTCTTCGCAGGCACTCTGTAAGTAGCCACAACTTTTAACTTTGTGTGCTTGTGATTCCATTTTTAATATTTACTACACGGTATATATCATTAAGATAGCGTTACGTATTGTTTTTTCATTACCTTATTAAAAATTTTCATGCGAGCATGAACTCTTGATAAGGACCAATGAATGGTCGAAAAGCTTTGAGTCAATAAATTAGATGTGTAACAACATTGTTGTGTTGACTATTCTATGGGTACTTAAAAGTGTAAAATTACCAACCTATTTCTACAGCCTGCAAAAGCTGTACAACATTCCTGTATCGGAATGTAGAAGATTTGAAAAATTAACCGAGAAAAGACACAAGCTAAGATTAGATTTGGAGTACTTTGAAAAATGCCTTTTTCTCAATGTCATACCGAAGTTTCTGCAGTTCAAAATACCGAACTTAGATGCAATTAAAAGTAATGTAGAAAATTACCACAAACTGACCCTTGAGTCACATATTAAGTATGTCAAGCGTGAAATAAAAATTAATGATCGCAAATATAAAGTATGCAATGACAGCTTACGCAGTAAATTGTCTTGGTTACGTATGTGCATTCTGGATATGATGATACTGGCAGAAGTTAAAAGTAAAATGAAAACTCACACAATGAGACATAATTCTAAAATTTCCAAACTATGGCTGGAACAGAGATTGCCAGCACCGGACTGTATAGTCAATAAAAGCAAATACGTGCTCTCTCCTATTGAGAATGAGACACTAAGATTTGGTTTAAAAAACAGCATCATACCAAAAAAGACCGATAATTTTGGAATAAAGTACCAAATAGAAAAAACCATTACTGCGAATTGCAAAGACAATGAAGAATTATCAGTAACACAGGCGCTAAAACAAGATATCATAGCAACAGTTAACAACTTCGAAAATAATGCAAAAAGTGAGTACCGCAGTAATACAAATAAAAGGCTACACAGAACACTGACTAATCTAGCAAAAATGAAAAATTTGAAAATTTGCTCATTTGATAAAGGTAACGACGGTATTGTACTTGTAGATGCTGATGAATACTTTAACAAATTAGACGTAATTATCAATGATACCTTTAAGTTTAAAAAAAGTACAAGTACCAGATGACTTAAAAAAGCACCCTACCATTATGGAAGAAGGCAGATTGTATCGATACTTAGTAAAATATGTAAAACGGTACATCACTGAAGATACATACAAGTACATTATGCCATCTGGTAGTGAACCAGCTAAAATGTACGGTACGATAAAAGTACATAAAACTAACGCTCCTGCTCGACCAATTGTCAGTACAAGAGGGTCGTACAATTACAATTTGGCCAAGTACCTCGATACAATTATCAAACAACACATCAATAAAACGTACTTGCTGAGTTCAACAGCTGAATTTATTGACAGAATTAAAGAAAAACAGTCGGTATTTAATAAGAATAATGTCTTAGTGAGTTTTGACGTGGAATCACTGTTTACCAATATACCTGTAGATGAAGTTATTAACATAGCAGCTAACCTAGTATACAGTAGCAATTCAAACAACAAACCGCGATACGGTAAAGATATTTTCATAAAACTTTGTAAATTCGCTACACAAGGTAGCTTTATGTACAATGATAATATGTATACTCAAACAGATGGAGTTTCGATGGGTTCACCGTTGGCACCAACGCTTGCCAATCTCTTCCTAGCAGAATTAGAACAAGGTTGGATGGGAGAACAATTTTCGCCCCTGTTCTACTCCAGATATGTAGATGACTGCATATGCGTATTTGATAACGTAGACAAAATTCACAAATTCCATGAGTACCTAAACAGACAACATCCTAACCTAGAATTCACCACTGAAGTGGGCAACAACAAGTTACCTTTCCTAGATGTATTCATTAACACCGAAGATACTTTACAAACTTCCATTTACCGTAAAGATACGTATACTGGCCTCTTATTAAATTACAATTCCGTTTGCCCTAGGCAATGGAAAGTTGGACTTATTAATGGGATGTTACATCGAGCATATACAGTATCAAACTGCTGGGAAATGTTTCATAACGAAGTAAAAAACATGACTAGTATTTTTCAGAAAAATGGCTACCCACGGAGTACAGTAGAAAAAATCGTACGTAACTTTCTTAACTAAAAGAATACAGTGATTTCCAACGGGCACAATGATACATGTACGAGTACAGCAGATGCACATGTAAACTATACAGTACTACCGTATATTGGTCAACCATCGCTTACATTACGGAATAATTTGATGAAAATATACAAAAGATACGGTATCAACTCTAAGATTGTATTCAACACTACGAAAGTAAAATCATACTTCTCTTTGAAATGCAAATCGGGACCTTTGCTGAAGTCTTGTGTGGTCTATGAATTCACATGCTTGGGTGATCCAAGCAGCCAATATATTGGCAAAACCAAACGAAGACTCCAACAAAGGATCGAAGAGCATAGAAGTACAGATACAGCAGTTTACAAACATATCAATACATGTAATCATTGTACGTATGATATAAGTAATCAATTTCGCATAAGGTATAAAGGCAACAGTAATTATCATATAAATGTTGTAGAAGCTTTAATGATAAAAGAGTATCAACCTAAGATCAATCACACTGCAGATTACAACGGTATGTCATACCTCCTAAAGGTTTTTAAATAAATAATTGTTTTTCCTACTAGCTTAAATTCTTGCAAATTCGTGTAATGTGTCTTGTTTTGTCATTGCTTCAGAACGCTAATCAGTCAATTGCACCAGCCGATCGCTGCATCAAGTCTCATTCGTCGCCTGAACTGAAGCCGCTGTTGCGTGTAACTGTCCAGCTCGTGACCGTGACTTTTAAAACAGCTCTATATCTTCATCTGGTTTTATTCTTCGCAGGCACTCTGTAAGTAGCCACAACTTTTAACTTTGTGTGCTTGTGATTCCATTTTTAATATTTACTACACGGTATATATCATTAAGATAGCGTTACGTATTGTTTTTTCATTACCTTATTAAAAATTTTCATGCGAGCATGAACTCTTGATAAGGACCAATGAATGGTCGAAAAGCTTTGAGTCAATAAATTAGATGTGTAACAACATTGTTGTGTTGACTATTCTATGGGTACTTAAAAGTGTAAAATTACCAACCTATTTCTACAGCCTGCAAAAGCTGTATAACATTCCTGTATCGGAATGTAGAAGATTTGAAAAATTAACCGAGAAAAGACACAAGCTAAGATTAGATTTGGAGTACTTTGAAAAATGCCTTTTTCTCAATGTCATACCGAAGTTTCTGCAGTTCAAAATACCGAACTTAGATGCAATTAAAAGTAATGTAGAAAATTACCACAAACTGACCAGTCACATATTAAGTATGTCAAGCGTGAAATAAAAATTAATGATCGCAAATATAAAGTATGCAATGACAGCTTACGCAGTAAATTGTCTTGGTTACGTATGTGCATTCTGGATATGATGATACTGGCAGAAGTTAAAAGTAAAATGAAAACTCACACAATGAGACATAATTCTAAAATTTCCAAACTATGGCTGGAACAGAGATTGCCAGCACCGGACTGTATAGTCAATTAAAGCGAATACGTGCTCTCTCCTATTGAGAATGAGACACTAAGATTTGGTTTAAAAAACAGCATCATACCAAAAAAGACCGATAATTTTGGAATAAAGTACCAAATAGAAAAAACCATTACTGCGAATTGCAAAGACAATGAAGAATTATCAGTAACACAGGCGCTAAAACAAGATATCATAGCAACAGTTAACAACTTCGAAAATAATGCAAAAAGTGAGTACCGCAGTAATACAAATAAAAGGCTACACAGAACACTGACTAATCTAGCAAAAATGAAAAATTTGAAAATTTGCTCATTTGATAAAGGTAACGACGGTATTGTACTTGTAGATGCTGATGAATACTTTAACAAATTAGACGTAATTATCAATGATACCTCTAAGTTTAAAAAAGTACAAGTACCAGATGACTTAAAAAAGCACCCTACCATTATGGAAGAAGGCAGATTGTATCGATACTTAGTAAAATATGTAAAACGGTACATCACTGAAGATACATACAAGTACATTATGCCATCTGGTAGTGAACCAGCTAAAATGTACGGTACGATAAAAGTACATAAAACTAACGCTCCTGCTCGACCAATTGTCAGTACAAGAGGGTCGTACAATTACAATTTGGCCAAGTACCTCGATACAATTATCAAACAACACATCAATAAAACGTACTTGCTGAGTTCAACAGCTGAATTTATTGACAGAATTAAAGAAAAACAGTCGGTATTTAATAAGAATAATGTCTTAGTGAGTTTTGACGTGGAATCACTGTTTACCAATATACCTGTAGATGAAGTTATTAACATAGCAGCTAACCTAGTATACAGTAGCAATTCAAACAACAAACCGCGATACGGTAAAGATGTTTTCATAAAACTTTGTAAATTCGCTACACAAGGTAGCTTTATGTACAATGATAATATGTATACTCAAACAGATGGAGTTTCGATGGGTTCACCGTTGGCACCAACGCTTGCCAATCTCTTCCTAGCAGAATTAGAACAAGGTTGGATGGGAGAACAATTTTCGCCCCTGTTCTACTCCAGATATGTAGATGACTGCATATGCGTATTTGATAACGTAGACAAAATTCACAAATTCCATGAGTACCTAAACAGACAACATCCTAACCTAAAATTCACCACTGAAGTGGGCAACAACAAGTTACCTTTCCTAGATGTATTCATTAACACCGAAGATACTTTACAAACTTCCATTTACCGTAAAGATACGTATACTGGCCTCTTATTAAATTACAATTCCGTTTGCCCTAGGCAATGGAAAGTTGGACTTATTAATGGGATGTTACATCGAGCATATACAGTATCAAACTGCTGGGAAATGTTTCATAACGAAGTAAAAAACATGACTAGTATTTTTCAGAAAAATGGCTACCCACGGAGTACAGTAGAAAAAATCGTACGTAACTTTCTTAACTAAAAGAATACAGTGATTTCCAACGGGCACAATGATACATGTACGAGTACAGCAGATGCACATGTAAACTATACAGTACTACCGTATATTGGTCAACCATCGCTTACATTACGGAATAATTTGATGAAAATATACAAAAGATACGGTATCAACTCTAAGATTGTATTCAACACTACGAAAGTAAAATCATACTTCTCTTTGAAATGCAAATCGGGACCTTTGCTGAAGTCTTGTGTGGTCTATGAATTCACATGCTTGGGTGATCCAAGCAGCCAATATATTGGCAAAACCAAACGAAGACTCCAACAAAGGATCGAAGAGCATAGAAGTACAGATACAGCAGTTTACAAACATATCAATACATTTGATCATTGTACGTATGATATAAGTAATCAATTTCGCATAAGGTATAAAGGCAACAGTAATTATCATATAAATGTTGTAGAAGCTTTAATGATAAAAGAGTATCAACCTAAGATCAATCACACTGCAGATTACAACGGTATGTCATACCTCCTAAAGGTTTTTAAATAAATAATTGTTTTTCCTACTAGCTTAAATTCTTGCAAATTCGTGTAATGTGTCTTGTTTTGTCATTGCTTCAGAACGCTAATCAGTCAATTGCACCAGCCGATCGCTGCATCAAGTTTCATTCATTGTTAGTCGTTTATTCACCTATGCAGCAATGCATTAAGGAAAATGTGAGTCGTTTGTTGGTCGCGTGCCTCATTGAAATTCACAGAGTGAAGTGAATTGTCGAGCCGAGAAAAGACCATATTTGTGAAGCGATTCATTATGCCTTGTGAGAGCCTTTTCTGTGTAACTCATCAAATCATGCTGAGAATAACTCACGACACACATCCTCTCATTATTATCACAGCACACAAGAATTATCGCACTCAGAGAATTATCACAGCACACAAGCCTCTCTCATTGGCTCTGGTGTCCTCTGCTGACAGTTTATTGTTTGCCATTTCCAATAGCAAGCGATACACGAATTATCCATTCGAGAGGGAGCAAGTTGTCTAATTCTGTGATGTGCCATTTCGATATTAGGGTTACATACAATTCTTCCTTTCTATGAAACCGAAGCGCGCGCAGATGAATCTAATTCTGTGCATACGTTGCACTTCTACCTTCTCGTTTCGATGAAAGGTTATATAGGCAATTCATTTAAAGAGAAAAAAAGAGTGTGGCCTCAGTCACACTGAGAGCAAATCAGACACGAGCGTCCCGAGCAAACGCATGTCCGCAAGATATTAATGAATGTCGACATGTAATGAAAGTGGAATATCATGCGCAATAAGCAATGAATGTGTTCTTCCAAGTTATTATCTACTTAATTCGAGGAGATCGGTCTGCACGATCAATAATTTCGGCGAGTCCAACTTCTTTACTGTGTCTCGATCACATTCACATGGATTCACGTGGATGCTAGGGAATGTTCTACGCTGATATGCGAGTATGATTGGAGGGAATGATAGGAAGCCTGTACCTCATTGCAAATCTTTCAGCGGACTGTTTAAAGAGATGCAACAAATACATGCTGTTACAACTCACAACTGGAGATGTGTAAAGCCAAGCTGAACGGCAAACGGTTCGGCGAGACTATAGATAAAATAGTGCCTAAATCAGCACTACAAAATTCACCTGACCCGATATGGCTCACTTGCATGTTGCATCGATGAAACCTGGTCACATTTTCCTTTATCTGAGTTGGCAATTCAATTACTGATATATTTGCTGAATAATAAAGGTTCCCCATGGGCCCATACAGCAGTACCATATAAGTAACAGAGCGTCTTCTGAATCAATGCTTAGTCTTCACAACTGTAGAAGAATCGTCACGGGTAAACAGTGCAACCCTCCTAGCAGATCCCGGGACCACAGAAAGAAGTAGTTCTTCCAAAAAAAGGGTATCAGATTATTCTCGATTCCAATATGGACGAAGCTAAAAAGACCGACGGAAACCACTCAATGCAACGATTTATATCTTTATGAGAAGTTCTTTTCGATAATCACTCGGCCGCAACGGCCTCGGCTGCACGAATCATTGATGCTTTCAAAATCTAGGCATGATTGGTATAGTGTATAGATGTCTTACGATTGCTTTGCTGCACATAGTCTTTGATGCTGCATCAAGTGAATTGAGTTTTACAGCTGCTCATGATCTCTTATGTGTGTACGGTAAGTGACGATGTCAAAAGTCAAAAGTTGTTTATTTCCAAAAACATTGGAAAACAATATTACAAAGTTGAGGTTGGGTTGAATATATTCCAATACAGCGTGCGGTCCGCACGCTGCGTGACGATGCCGCACTGATTCATCCACCGCCCGGTTATGGGGCTTCTCTCAATTAAAATGAATCGCTTTGGCACATCATTCTCAGTAATTATTTGCTTTTCCAATGATTTTACAAAATTAGACTTTGTATAAAGGATTATTCACTATAACTTCTAAATTAAGATTTAAAAACTATTCTATGGATGTTGCAAGTATTCAGCTCATAGAGTAAGTATATTTAGGTAGAGTGGTAACTCAGCATTTATCAAATCCCCGATGTGCATACATTTTCAATTTCATAAAATGAACTTGACACGAAACCCAGCACATGTGAGATATGCGAAATTTTGCACTTTTGGAGAAATGTACACGAATTTGACTTATTATGACAGCAATACAGAAGAAAGAAAAGTAATTTACAAATCCTCCATATCATGACAACCTTGAGAGGTAACATGGTCTATTATATTTGCAATACGATGGCTTACCATTGATTTGAAGCTTATGCCTTACTATAATAAGATTGTTTTCTTAAGCGTGATCATATCACAAACTAGGCCACTGAAAGAGCAAAAGCACAAAAAGTGTAATTGGGTAAACATTACTATTCAGCACTATTCAGATTCAAGAAATGACGCCTTGTGAATAATAACATCATGCCGCTGAAAATTGAAGTAAAAACAAGACATCTCACCCAAGCGCTTTCAGTAAGATCTTAACTTTTCTTTGAAGATTCCAAGGGACTTGCATTATAATGCAGTTCATGAAATTTCCTTATCATCAGCTTAATTTCCGCTTAATTCTGGTGATTGTTGGCAAATATTCATTCCTTTGAAATACAACTTGTTTCACACTACTTATAAAGGGGAAGTCATCTCGGTAGTATATAAAAACAGGAAAAATTTGAAAGAATACAGCTTTTAAAAACTGCTCAAATAATTATTTGGACAGCAGGAACGTAATCTCCGCAAAAAAACTGAATCTTTTCATAGAAAAATTTTCACTGTATACAGATACTTGCTTGAGTCGACACTCTACCTATTTATATTTACTCTATGATTCAGCTAAACCCAAAAATGTAAAGAACCGAATCAATGGCCGATTCATTGAATGGCACAAAACTTTTTCTTGGAATCCGTAAACGAGACACGACTACTATCACACTGTTCACCTCAGCCCACTCAGGGAGTGTGATAGGTTCATATTCGCAACTCATGGAATCAAGTAGTCCAGCAGATTGAGGTCGATTATCCTCAAGCGTGTGAAAAGAATATATGCAGCAAGCAATTTTGATTGTCCTTATCGACCATGCATAACAAAGCAACGTTTTGAGAATCTCTGAGTGGAATTTTGAGAAATTCTAATTATCATCGCAAACCTCTTTTAGAAAAAATAAAAGCTCTGATAAGAAAATCAACATTTTCCTTATAGTTGGCGGCTTGGCAATGATGATTGGAGTACTACATCCTATTTCCTTTACTTTATCATGTGTACCATGTAACTTAGTACGCAAACTGTATGGTCATGCCATCGGGTTTTAATTAATGTTGAATGACGGGTTGTATTAATCATGAACTCATTGTTATATTCTGCCACCTCCCCATGGCAAATATGCTGCACTGTGTGAAGGATGACTTAAAGTAATTTGCAGTCAATAGCTCATTACAATAGTAAGTAAAAAATGAATGTTCATGAGATTTGCACAGTTAAAAAAGAGCGCTTTAACGTCAAAAGAAAATTTTCAGAATTAAAGATGGAAAGCAAGTCAAGGCTATCAAAGTATATCAACAAGTTGCCGCATGATATCGGCTGCATTGAAGCCATCAGCATATTCATCAAGCGCATTTGTTCATCTTTTAGCTTCCTAAATCCAAAACAGCATCAAAATATACCTGAAGATTGCAATCCACTCAATAGCGTGAAATTTCAAATGCGACAATCTTGTATGCAAGCATATAACAAGCCTCGATGGCATAAACTTACCGAGTACTCTCTTTCTCGCCAACTGAGTGATAAGATAACAGCATGATGTAATAATACAGGACTTTTATACTACTATACTACTTAAGTTGCTTGCAGTAGAATATCAAACACGAGGAGAAAGTTAATTAAGTGAGGAATGTGGAATTAATAATCTGATGTCGCGTAGCCGCATATCTACATTATACATGCATACGTAATTATTTAAAATCATTAACTGTCAAATTAACGAGCTGCGCCAGCTGCCGAATATCCTACTTTCATAGTTAATTTGAGATAATTTATTCTGATATCGCGAGATATGAAAAGTTCGTGTATTATGAAATTATTTCGAGACGCCGGATGAAAATGTTTGCGCAACTGATAAATTTGGGGCACCAATAGTATCTTCTACGGGCATTCAATCGATTCTCACAAGTTTTAGCAGTGGTGGTAAATCTTTCCCTCTACGAAAACCGCATTTACCTGTTATTTCCTCGTCAAGACCGCAATTAAGTCTTCCTAGCTTAATTTTCACTGTGATTCTTCATAGTACGACTATAAAAACATCAACAAGACATGCTGCGACAATGTGTATTAAATGCAGATATAGTTCATGGCAACTACAATTACACCTGTGAATATCACCTGATTTCATATATTCACAAGAAAACAAAGTTCGACAGCATCCTCAGTATCTGATGCATCGAAATTTCTCTTCTTCCATGTGGTCTCCTAGGCTAATAGCTTGACCTTGCGACCGCTTTACTTGTGTTTTCGAGCTCCGAAAGTGTCATTGGAGGTCTTAATTCAGACTAAAAGTATCACATCGCTCTAGCTAGTACATCGCAGTGAGATAGTAGTAACATTGCTTCAAACCCCAGTCCGGGGAGGTTTTTGGTCAAAATGGTCCTGAAACTCCGGTTGGATAAAACTGTCTCAGGGAATGTCTGAAAGTATGATAAAGATAGTAAAAAAATAAAACAAAGTAAAGGATACGCTCTCAGCAACATCCAACACTTATGCTCATTAAAACATTTGCAGGAAAATCAAGAGGTTCTCACAGTACTTGGAGATTCGTTCAAAATGGTATTCTTTTTAACTGTTGGAGGCTACTGATTTACCGGCTATACCTTTGACATAAATATAAATATAGCGGCTAATTTTCAGAACAGAAATATAACGGGAAAATAAGCGATATATTTTGGAAATCTGCGGTCTCGGATGTTGCTGACAACTTTTCTACAATTCAAATTTTGTTTTGAGGCTTTCCCTGGATCGGTTTCATCAAAAGCACTTTGTACGAGGACCATCTTGACTTTACACCGGTTTGGAATTAACGCTTAACGTTCATTTTATACATCCAAACATTGCTGTTTTAAGGAATGTAGAAACAGACCCTGCAGTCTACGGGACGCTCGGAAGACTTGTATGGAATCTCTTACCTTCCCTCGAACAGACGTTGGTCGCGGTTGCACTTCATGTCTTCGTACAGGAAGCCCCTTGCTACGTCTAGAAGTTTTATTCTCATTCAGACGCTGTCGCGGAGATAAAGAAAGTCGACCAACAGCCTCGTCTTCCCGTATGATGGTTTGAGGTCGAGTTTTAGCTACCAACTTGACGACGTCGTAGTTTGATTTTAAGCCATCCAATGTGCGCATGAGTCGCGTTGCACCGGCATCTCCCAGCACTATCGGAGTATCGACTGGAGCACCTTGTCGTTGTCGAACAATTTTTTTCTGAAAGAGTCATTAACATGAATGCAATTATTGAAGGGAACGTGTACTTCATAACGCAGTTTTTTGGATAAAAAACACGTATATTTGAATGATATTCTCATCATCATCGCATGCGACTTAGTCATTATTTTTGAGGGTTGAATATTCTGCTCTTTCTTATGTTAGCATCTTTCATAAGTGTCCTGGACTTTAGATGCATCTTATACGCAGTGAGCGCTGCATAAACACGTATAAACGGAAAATGTTCAACTGTCTTAATTGTGAATTAACGTGAAATAAAATTGCCACAAGTTGCATTTTTCTAACGGTTTTCCTACTATAAATTAGATAGCTATATGGCAACAGGAATACCTGAACTATTTATTATCCATAGATTATTTATCCCAGGATTATTTAAGCGTTGGATTCAAAAACTGATAATGCTAGCAAGGAATTGAGTTGAGAGAACACAATTATTCAGTTCCTCTAGTCAGATGAAAGTCCAAGAGGTAACTCGGGCAATAGAGAGTGTCTACAAAATAACAAAAGTGCTCTATTTGGAGACCTGTGCTCGGGTGCACACTATTTGTGATCTGATAAGAATCATATGATCTTCTTTTTAGATAGAAATTGATTAACGAAAATGCAAACTTGACAAATTGTTACGAGTTGAAGTCTTGCAAGTCAAATGCTGCATCATCATCAGAATGTCCTATGCATTGAATCATAATTGGTTTTAAATCAATAAATTGGTAATAATGTCGATTAATTGCATATGATTGATTGCTGGTGTTACTGAGCTATTGACAACTTGCAAGAATTAGAAATTATTAGAAACACGGAAGTAAAACATTTCAAAAGTAAGGGAATGCCAAGTAAACTTATATTAGCATTACAATCAAAAAAATGATGGTTTAACGTCAACCCAATAATTCAATCGGCATGTTTTATCTGTCGACTAGAGACTGCATTTAACTAAGAGGTTAATTTTGAAACCTAGCCATAACAAGTTGACTGAAACATGGCGTCAAGATTAGAAAACTTCGTAAATGTAAAATTTGGGGGTTTTGTGGGGAACCCTGTAGATGCGCATTTGAGATGCACCATACCGGCAGAAATTTCACATTATTTGCTAATTTCCTGCTCTACATTTGTGCATCCCGGCTGCACTGATAATCATTGAATATTGCACATTGCCAGTCCGATAGAGCATAAGACAGAAAAATGTCCTTAGACGATTGAGTCTGAGGACATTTTTCTATATTATGCCGAGGCGAGTTACACTCTTCCATCTTGTACAATAAACAATTATTCTACAGAAATACGAAGCTTCAGAAAATTGCGACTCTTTTGGTATTATAGAATTATTAGAACTTGGTGCTCTTTTCAGTATTATAATAATGAAAATTCAGCGTTACTACTCCCCCACTGAGGGCTTGCACGGTGCTGACACAGTCAGACTTTTAATATGGAGCGTTGTGATCTTTTAGTCCGGATGTCCTTCCTGACGACTTCCAATGACGTTTTCGGGGCTCGACCTCTGGACCAGAAGATCGTGAGGCCAAGCACTTAACCACTGTGCCGTGGAGACCACATTACTATTATAGCAAAATGGGAAATAATTTGATATTGTACTAATATAAGTTTAATTGGCATTACCTTACTTATGAATGATTTACAACGAACCATGGCATTTTTCACGAAAGTATAATAGCAATACTTGCATTAACTACATTTCGTTCGAAGAAAGAGCTTCATTGTGACAATGGCTGAGTTAGCTAATAATGATTTTTCGACATAACTTGAATACAATGACTATTGTCATGCAGTATTTCCTTGTGGTTTTTGTTGCTACATTATTTATTAAGACATCTCAAACTGTACTGCAATGACAACAGTCGACCATTATGTAAAAAGTGAAAATTTACTGAATATCGGGGAAATTAATCAACTCTTTCATTCCTATTGAGTCCATTTGGTAGCATTTCGACCCGCATCTTTTGGGACAATATAGCGCATTTAAAAATGTAGCCAAAAGAAAGAGGAGATCAATGCGATTCCAATGGCATCTCTGCCACTTCGTACGATCGCTAGAATGCCCAAAAACTGCATTTGAAAAATCTCTTTTTTCGAAAAGATTTTACTTTTGAAAATAATTTAGGTATGAAAGGCTTGACATTAAAAGTCAATTTGCATAATATAGATGAGTCTCGGAGGCTTCTAGCACTGATTCACTTTGAGGCTAATGTCCGATTGAACATGTGCTTTGCCATGCGATAGTCAGTTTCCAGGAGATGTCAGAGAATAGATTAAACAATTCAATGCCTCTGACTTTCGCGAGGTCGAATATATATCCCAATGCGTCTTGACCCTGACACAGTCACGAAAACCGCATTAACAGCTGACAAGCGTGTTTATGGTTGCTCCAGGAACAAGACGTATTGTGTAACTAATACACCTCGTGAGAAATGTAACTACCGACTGCACTAATATTCAATGAGAGAAGATCTCCAATTGAATGCGATCAAAAAGCAGAAATATTTCAAACGCCAGCCAGTCTAATTTTGCAAGCCTAGGTTCAGCTAAGGACCAGAGTCCTCGTAATCGGCTGGAAGGAGGATCGGTTCCCACCCTGTCACTAACAACACTGAAGTGAAAAATAGCAATCTGGTCTCTTCCGCAGCTGTATCCTGTGTCATTAAGCTAAATATCTTTCAGTAGCAGCAAGACAATCGACATGCCATTTGTTATGCACTGTAAAAAATAGTAATAAATTTAACATGCTGAAACCCGCAAAAATTTTGATAAGAGACTTGTTGAATGTTGAAAAAAGCCATGAGACATTACTGAACTGAGCTTTTCCTTGTTCTAGCAAGCACATTCCCTTTGACTAGTTATAAGAAGCTATTTACTTAAAAAGAAACACATTTTAGAATTCTTCAGTGGCACAATGCTTTACTAAGCATACTACTTACAAGTAAGATAATAGTCAAAGCGAAATCTTTTATAGAATATGAAATAATACTATGACAATTCTTGTCAAATGATGCGATGTGGTCAATATGTGATTGTGTGTGAAATTGACGGCGTTTTAGAAATCAGGGGACGACTTTAACAGTGAGTGATAAAACTACCCCAAGGTCTGCAATAGCAATAGTCCGTGCACGTAAAATCACAAAGCCTCTCTCGACAACTTTTTTTGAATGTGCTTCTATGATTAGGTCTATGATGTTCGTTTCCACGTAAAGGGCCATTCACACGCGACGTAGTGCGGTGCGTCCTCACGCGTCCAGAATTTTCGCTCGGAACCTTAATAAGCCCATGGGACTGGGCGCGGTCCTGTACGTCCCTGCGTGAACAGCCATAGGTTTATTAAGGTTCTGAGCGATAATTCTGACCTATGAGGACTCCGGTGTGAATGGACCTTCAAACGTTCGTCTAGAAGGTTGTTTCCAAAGCAGTAGCGGAAGAAACGAACCGCTATCAATCACAGCCAATCAAACAGAACGACATTGATCAATAAATCGCCTACAATGTTTATCAGAAGATTCAACAATATTTTCAAGGCTAATTTTGTTTTCTGCGCAAAAATTTCATCCATGTCAGATATTTCCAACATTCTGAAAGTACTGCTCCATGAAATCAATAGGAATCAATCAATCAGGTCGATAATGATCAATAGCAGCCGGTAGAATAGCTTTTTCAGCAGGAGAATTTGATTAATACTCGACATTTAGAGCACATCAACAGCTTCTTCATGCAATGACTCGCTAGCAATCACTGTGATCAATAAACTTCAAGTAATTTTTCAAAAAGCCATTTGAATAATTTTTGGGTAGCAAATTCGATTTTATCACAAGAGTTTGATCTAGAATCAGCTGTCAGATTATATGGACAATTATTTCAAGTTTAGAGTTAATTTTTTGCGCAACGTGTCCTAATAACATTCATTAATACTTTATTGCAAGGCGGGAACCCGGCCGGATGGGGCCGAGCATGAGCCTGTAAATGGGAAACTCGCGCGGGCGTGGACAGGCCCGGCCCTAGAATATCTGCGCATGGGCCTGAAATTTCATCTGAATATAAATAAAATTGTGATCGTTCTCCAATTTCCTTCTGATTTGGTTTTGTCAAATGGCGGTGTGACATCCAAAGTCAATCTCTGCAGATGTGTCGGAGGAATCGGGATGCCATGGATGACATCCTCTTGGAGGACATGCTCTTGGCCGCAGAGCTCACGATTAAGGAGATAATGCATTAACTCTATATTTGCTAAAGACTCTCATTCGCAATTTATGGCGAGACCACATGCTACGTTGCGGAACTTGCCTCGAGGATAATTTTGTTACAATGGGCCTGAAATTAAGTGCTAATGGGCTCAGGACGGGTCTGTTCTTGAGAACTCAAAATTCATACGTTTCAGTGAAGAGTTGATTGATGACAGCTGTCACACTGACTGTTGAATACGCATAATCCAATCACCGATCTAACTTTAGTGCGCCGTTCTATGAAATGATAAATGGCTGAGTTTGATCATTGATTTAGTGAAAAGGGGAAGAATAGAAGTTTGCATCTGTAGAAAACGCTTTCCACCGTGAATTCTCTTCTTCACCTCCTAATTTCAGTGTTCAATCGTCCTATTCCTAAACGCATTCAACATATGTATCGAAAGAAACGTGCTATTTCATGAATTTGAACATGCGATTACATGCAGTATTAGAACTGAGTTGACTTGACTAAGTAACATCAATTTATTCTATTTACATTCCATTATTTCACATTCATGAAAAATTGCTACAACGTCAGCGATCAATATTCCTCTATTTACCTCCGTTATCGCGACGAAATAAATATATTTGATTTCAAATTCTCGGAATTAAGTTCATCTTACTTCATGCTTAATCTAACATTGAATGCGAACGGCAAATACTTCCCGCAACGAACCTCGATCAGAAACACACAAGAGAACGTGACATAACTAACTTTTCAAGGACATCTGACTCTGTATAAGGAGCGACAAAAATGTGCGTTCTAAATGATGATTAAGTCATGAAAGCGTCGATCAATTTCGTCAACTATATAGACAAATAAAATACTGATCAAAATTGAAACATTATTTCCTACTTCTATTTACTTAGTAATTGCCTGACATTTCCATAGCGATGAAAATTGGGTTTCATCACTGTCTCAACTGAAAATAATTCGAAATTAAGTGAGTGATAATCATCATTGATGTTCAGTGAGTGCGTAGGCCTATTTATCAGGTGCTACCACGGTGTTCAGCACATGTAATGCGAAAGATTCATCCGCGCGCGCGGCTTCCGTTTGTAGAATGGAAGTATCGCATCTGTCCTTAACATCGAAATGGCACATCACAGAATTGGACAACTTGCATATTCACTGTTTTCTCGAATGGATAATTCCTGTATCGCCTAATATTGGAAATGGCAAACAGTAAGCTGTCAACCGGGTTTGGACACCAGAGCCAGTGCGTGAGTGGCGTGCGTGTTGTGATATCACTTTGGTCACACAAAGCACACATCGCTGTCTACATATATTCAGTCTATGCAATGAGGAAGGCTGAGAACAGGATGCTGAAATCATCAGGTGAACCAATTTTCGTGCGCCTGCTACTTTCTTTAATAATGATCGAAAGGACCAACATTATGAAGACAATTTGTGCGCAATGATCTGAATTCTTCGAATCTGAAGATCTGAAACACTTTGATGGAATCTACAGCAATCCTGAAGTGACGCACAACTGTGTTTCCTTTCTCCGTAAGGTATCAGAAATTCCTTTTTGCCCACTTACTATGTTCCAGCACATGCCATCATTTTCAATTAGTCTTCACTTCTAGGAAACTAAGAGAGTTAAACAATCTAATTCTGTAGTCCTAGTAGGCTGGACTTAGATCAAAATACTGGATTTTCATCCTGGCTTCCGTTTCCTGTATATCATCGCCGCAGCAACTTCAAGACTGAGGAAAACACCACGAGTCATGAGACGTTTGACAAAATTCTTCATACAGGTAACGCTGTAATGGCTTGCACTGTGTGACAGCTATTATTGAAACTTATTGGCTGGTATTCCAAGATTTGGAGTTATGGGTTCTTCCGTGTGTCTTTGATATAATATGTAGTGGAAGGAACCGTCCTTCCTTTCGCGGCATCGTGTCATACCCTCCATCAAATTCTTAAATAACAGCTTAAATTCTCCTGATGTTGATAATCTTTTCCCACCACATAAGTTCACAAGGCTTATGCTGTCGCACAGTAACTACTTTAGGCCTCTTAGTTGAAAAAAGCACGCTACACTGTTTAAACCAGGGATGCGGAGTCCTATCATTTTGATAGGACTCCGACTCCGGGTGGCAAGTATATACAGCCTAGTTTTATGAAAAATTAACTGGTAACCTATAATTGATCATTATGGGCTTACCTGAACCTATCTTTAGTGATCATTGCTGTATCAATTATCAATCATTTTCGATGGAAGGTTATCAAATGTCGCTTTAAGTTAAAATGCCTGCGACTCGGCTCCTCCCATCTTGTTGATGTGTGCTTCACACGGTTTTTCTCCAGTCTCTACCAGGCAGGAAAATCCCCCATCCTTCTCCATAAAATGTGAGTAGGCCCTACACTTTCGATTTTAATAAGCGCTTTGGAGGAGAGAGCACACACGATTAACGTGAACAACCTAACTCAAACAAACTAGTATTTCATTTTTGTCTCTGATGTGACCTTTGGTGCGTGGTGTGATCGAGGCTAGGAAGGCTTGTCTTCTCTACTAAATCACCGAGTGAAAAGAATCCTTTTTCCACTATCACGGTTCATTCCCTTAACTATTACAAGTTTTGCATACAGCAGTGTCTCTGTGCTTTTGTTTGACGGAGAAAGTTGACATCAAGACTGTGACAGCCGTGCATGAGGATAAGTAATTTGTTTGTATTATATTTCGGGTCTTGTTATAGGCCGGTGTCCGGAGTCCTATCATTTGATAGGACTCCGACTCCAGCAAAAATGAGAGGAATCCGGGACTCCGACTCTGACCCCGCATCCCTGGTTAAAACACCATCAGCAGGTAATGAGTCAGTTTGCTGCCTTGTCCGGATTACATTGTATGGAAAACCCTGGTACCAGTAACTAAAACCTTAACTAAAGCAGTACGCACAGGAGGGAATCCTTACTTTCAAAGTATCGATCTGTGCATGACGGTCCGAATTCGCCTTTCCTCCTCCTTCAGATCTCCCCGACACCGTCCGCTCTTTCCCATCTTCCTTTCGAGCGACTTTCTCCACTGATGCCGTCCATTCCTTGCCTTCAGGATCTGATTCACACACTACAGCTTCAAGTTTCCCGACAAATTCATCGATGCAACGGAACTGCCACGGCCAATTGACGTTGTAGAGGAACGGTCGGAGGTCGAACCGATTGTCCTCAGCGTCATAACTTTCAGCATGATAGGCCGGTGTCAAAGTTGTCATCTTGTGACGATTCATTGAATAGCAGCGGAAGAAATGACGAACTTTGTGGGCGACGAGGGCAGGTGGACAGAAGTCACGCCAATCTTCCACAAGTCTTACGAACATGCTGAGCGGACCACATTTCGAAATCTTCCGTAGACGGCCGAACACACACAACTCGTCGTATGTCATTCCTAGAACAGAAAAGCGAATGAATTGCATGTAGTTAAATGATTACTAGGATACAGAAGCACATGACCAACAACAGGCAACATCCATTAGCCAAGTCAGCGACAGATCTACGTTTTTGTGGATGAATAAATTACAACATAACATGCAGCAGTGATGAGGACTGTAGGAGGGGACCGAAAGACCTTAAATCACCAGCAAATACCCGTGCAGGGACTGTTCGAGTAGTGGAGAGGAATGCTAGACAAAACAAACGTTTCATCTTTAAATCACTGTTCCTACCGATTTCCAGAGAAAAAATTCCAGTACTTTTCCAGGGCTTCAAAATGACTTTTGAAGATAAAGATAGTCGCCCAATTCATCATTTTTTTTACGGATTTTACGTCACTTTTTACCCCTACTGGGGCCTTTGACGGTGCTGACTTAAGTCAGACTTTTGTTTGGAGCGTTGTGGTGCTTTGTAGTCCGGATGCCTGCCTGCCAACTTCCAATGACACTTTCCGGGTTCGACCTCTGGACCATGAGATCGCTAGTCCAAGTACGCAACCACTGTGCCACGGACACCACATCATTCCAAAACAATACTGAACAATGTAAAATGAAAGTAATGCACGATCCTTTCGTGGTCTCTATTCATGTGCAAAGACCAAAGGAAATGAGATGCAACATGGTCGTTGTGTCCAGAAGGAGTTCGTCTACACCCTGCTGCTACCGTGGTGATTGACAGTTCATTAGTACCGTTTTGAGTTGTGTTCCCAGTTTTCCCTAGTTGTTGCATTTCATTTCAATTGGTCGTTGCACTGAATAGAGACCACAAAAGCGCTCGTGCTTTCATATTACACAGTTTTGATTTTGGTGTTTATTGTTATTGGGTTTTGTTTTGGATTAATTAATTAGGTTACTATTTTTATCTTCAATTGCATTGGCCATCACAACTTCTTCAAAAGGACTGTTCTAGCTTATAAGTAGTAATCGAATTTTGACTATTTTAGCTATATTTCTTCTTATTTCCCTAGTTTAGAAGTAGATACATGATTAAATCAAGTAAAAGCGATTATTATGTACCAAGAATCTGACAACTTAAAATATATCGCACTATGATGATAAAAACAAACATAGGCAAGGTAGTAACAAGCAATTAACATACTGGTAAAACCAAAGTGCACATAACTTAATTTTCTAGAATCGATCATGTAGTTTAGAACGTCATCATGCTAAAATCAATAAAAGTCTTTGGTCTGTCTGTGCGAAGCGATTACAGTACTTCCATACTTTCGATGAGATTTAAAACATTTAATAGAATAATAGAAAAAATATGTGTACATATAAATAATGAAGAAATCAAATTATTTCATGAAAGCAAGTATTTTGGATATTGGAACGACACAATAAACCTACACTCGACATGCATAATAGTATTTCGCTGAAAGAATAAACATCAAAGAAGCGATTTAGCTTTCTTAAAATCACGTAAACGAATATCCAGTGCCTTAGTCTGTTCATCTTACAGTTCCCGTTGACTTTCAATAGATTTTATCTCCAGATCTAGTTCCAACTTCCGCTTTCTTCCATTAGTTTCAATCTTTTCCTTATCGCGTTTGCTTTCCTTCAAGTATAGTTTTGAAATTTCCAGGACTTTTCCAGGATTTCCATGATCGGTAGGAACCCTGTTAAATGTATTCCGCGAGGCATTTCGGAAAGGTGTTTTGTCTATCATCATCTCCAATGCTATATCGGCGTTATGTTGCTTTGTTCGGGTAGTGTCGGATGTAGCTGAATGCAGTGCACCAACTGTCGTAGACTCACGCACGTTGTTGTGGTATGAAACGCAGTCTGACAAGAGCGGCGTCGCACTACCTGTGTGAGAGATGCTCAGGTGATATGCCTGTTGTGTGAAACAGAAGCCCAATGAAAGAGATTTTGTGGGAGGAAGGCAAGTGCGACACTTACCGTTTATGTGACTTGAGAGATATGCTGGATTCCGGTGGTGGAAGGAGGCAGCTGTGACTGCAGTCGATCGATGCGGCAATGAGGGCGTGCAGATTGCGATGGTACAGCCATATGGTAAATATGAAGATCAGCGGACCAAGAGGCCGCCCAAAGAGGACCTGGGAAGATTCAGTGTCCGCAGACTGTCGGCAACCGACGCTGTCTCTCGGAACATCTGGAAGCACTCCATGAAGAGCAATCGTCCAACCCAACGGAGGTGTTGAAAAGGACGACAAACAGATAAAGTAAAGCAGCACATTTTTAGGAGGTATAACTCTATGAAGCAAAACATGACTGTTGAATACTGTTCTGACAAAGCCGCAATCAATCTTTGGTTTAAAATAATTTTAATGAGAATGGTAGCATAATGAAAACTTGTTTCAATCACAATGCAAGCAAATATTTGTATACTTTCTTTCACATAGCAAAAAATATTTATATACTTGGTTCGAGAGAATAGGAAGACTCCTCAAACAACTAAATTTATCATTTTTGGATAAACGCGTATAACGAAATCAGATGCTCCTGCATCTGATCTAGCCTTTGCACGGCGAAAGGCAGCGTCTACGGCTGCCTATGAAATGCAAGCTTTAATTGTTCAAGTCTGACATCTTTCTATTATATGCCCAGGTAAACTGACACTCTGCAAATCTTTATCAACATCGACAGGTATTGGAAATAAAAAGGTGAATGAAGACCTAAAAATCGGCTTATTTTTCTTCACTGCTTATTTCTAATATTATACTTAGACTACTAATTGTACTAATTCTAATACAATATCAACAACTACTACTATTTAAGTAGCATGTGAATATCCTACAGCTTTTAGACTAGGGAACTGCAACTGAGCGTGAATTTCAATGTGAAGCGTTTCAATTTCAATAAACATCACAATCCAAGTAAAACTTGTCATCAGGAAACGTCTCTTAGGCGCCTAGCGTCATTCTCTAAATAGCTCCTACTAAGGATGACGCTGAGTGAACATTTTGCTGATTAGGAAAAGGTATTGTATTGAGTCCATGGCGACCTAGACCTCCGAAGATGAGGATACGGAAGACCGAAACGACTACCGAGAGGTAACAAGGATAGCATGCGGACTGAGGCCCCCAAAAAGTGAATAAATGTATACATTACAGTACTACACAACGTACAGTACTGTGCAAAAGTTTGGAAACACATGACAATTTTAGTGGATCCTTTGAAAAATTATATTTATATCCAATCCTCACACTCATTTTCACCACTATGCGTACTAAAATGATTGACTAAGATATAGTTCGATAAAATATCATCAAAAAACGAATATTATCTCCAAATCAATTCACTTTATTATAGTTTAGTACTTGATAAAACTTCCTTTATTCTTGATACGATCTGAAAGTCTTTGAGGCATGGACTCGATCAATTTTCTGCAGTACTCTGGAGTGATTTCGTGTATCCATACGCGTTTCACGACATCGATTAGTTCCTTATAAGAAGAACAGGAATGTTTATCTACACACTTTTTCACTTTTACCCAACAGTTCTCTATTGGGTTGCTCTTCTATCCAATCTTGTATCCTAGCGACGTGAACGTCTGAACGACCTTGCATAGCGGCAATTGACAATTGTTTTATCCGTTGTCAATTGTAGTTTAGACAGTTACCGTATCCTTATTGGTCAGTTAATTGGCAAATCAGACAATGGATGACGAAATTCTGCATAACAGAAGCTAAAGAAAGTTACAACAGAATTTTGTACGGTCATTTCATCATGGGTCGAGTGAAAGAGACCTCAGCTGAAAAACGTGCTCAAATCGATATTCTCCACCAGGAGGGATATTCTCAGAGGATAATTGCAACTAGAATGGGTGTTTCCTTGTCATGTGTGTCAAAAACTTTAAAGCGCATTAAGGAAATGAATAATTTTGAAAGCAGAAAACGTTCAGGTCGACCGAAGCAGACAACTGTCCAGACTGACAGGTTAATTCGTCGATTGTGTGTGTCAAATCCTTTTGCATCGTCTTCGGAAATTCGTGCAAATCTTCCCTCAGGTTCACTACATACCTGCAGCACTTCTACCATTCGACGTCGATTGATCAAATCTGGTCTACGAGCATATAAACCAGCAAAGAAGCCTTTCTTATCTCGGAAAAACATTATTGATCGACTTGCATTTTGTGAACGTTATCGCCATCTTACATTGAATGACTGGTCCAATGTCATGTTCTCTGACGAGACAAAAATATCGCAGTTTCATTCCAATCGTCCGACTGTCCGAAGGCCTCAGAATCAACGATTTCGTCCAAAGTACACCGTCAAGACTGTTCGCTCTGCTGCCTCTGTCATGATTTGGGGAGCTATAACCATGGACGGGCGCTGTGGTTTACATTTCATTCCACGTGGATCAACGTTGAAGGCTAGAGACTATCTTGCTATCATTCAGGAGAAAGTTCCTCAATTTATGGCTTTGAGGGGCACATCTATTCTACAGCAGGATGGAGCCCCGTGCCATAATGCCAAACTGGTCAAATCGTGGATAGAAGAGCAAGAAGAATGGCAGTTGTTGGAGGGTTGGCCGGGAAATTCCCCGGACCTAAACCCAATAGAGAACTGTTGGGTAAAAGTGAAAAAGTGTGTAGATAAACATTCCTGTTCTTCTTATAAGGAACTAATCGATGTCGTGAAACGCGTATGGATACACGAAATCTCTCCAGAGTACTGCAGAAAATTGATCGAGTCCATGCCTCAAAGACTTTCAGATTGTATCAAGAATAAAGGAAGTTTTATCAAGTACTAAACTATAATAAAGTGAATTGATTTGGAGATAATATTCGTTTTTGATGATATTTTATCGAACTGAATCTTAGTCAATCATTTTAGTACGCATAGTGGTGAAAATGAGTGTGAGGATTGGATATAAATATAATTTTTCAAAGGATCCACTAAAATTGTCATGTGTTTCCAAACTTTTGCACAGTACTGTATACAACTCTTGCATCAGGCCTGTACTTCTTTGCGGTGCTGAATCCTAGAACCTCACTCAACAGCTGGTTCAACAACTCCGGTCATGTGAAAGAAGAATGCTTCGCTACATGAGTGACACTTCACTGTCTGATCGGATCGACAGCGCTACTGTGGCAAGCAGGTGTGGCCTCACACCGTTAGACGAAGCAATCAGAGGCGAAGGCTTAGGTGGTTCGGTTATATCAAGCATCGAAATATAGTTGAACCAATCAGGCATGTGCTCGGCGTGTTGGTCGAAGGTTCCCGTCCTCGTAGAAGACCGAGGAAGACATGGCTCCAAATCGTGAATGAGGACATGGTGGAGCTGGGAATATCTGCGAGTGATGGTCAGGACCGTTCTCGATGGAGTAGTCTCACATCGCCGACTCTCAACAGAAGAGGAAAAGAAGACGTTAAAAGGAGAAAGAAAGTAAAGTAAGTATTGCAGTACTAGACAAGTTTCACACCCATTGTGGCACATCTAGAGTTTTATCATAATGTAGCTATTGTTTATGAGATTGCTGAAATACAAGAGATAGTATTTGTTTAACAAAGTATTTTTTAAATCGGTCTTCTAATAGTTATTTACTTTTCCAAGGTGCCCGGCGACGGCCGGTTTCTAAATTAACTATTTGTCCTTCCAAATAGACGCCAACCGACGGCCCGTTTTTCGCCAGCGCAGTAATAATACATACAATGCATTTCAATTTCCTCTTTCCATTATTTTGATTTCTAGATCGATGCGCAAGCTTCGATTGATGAGGTATTTGTTTGATCACCAACACCCACAGATTTAAAATGCACGTTCCTCAGTCCTCGTTTCCTAGGAGGGCAGAGTCATATCTCGAATGCGATAAAGAAATGAAGAAAGAATAAAGAAGACACACCACACGCGATCTACGGTCAAACAATAAGTCGTCACTGAATAAGCAGTGAGCCTCAGACAGCAACTAGTCGCGTGCGTTTAATACACATCGAGTTCTTCGTTCGGTCACATTTCGGTGTCACAGTACCCAAGGCTGCCACTACCTGCCACCTGTCCCAATTATATCGGGACTTCCCAATTTTCCAACACAACTTCGATGGTTTTGTTCGACACAATTTCGATGGTTTTGTTCGACAATGGTTTTGTTCGACACAATTTCGATGGTTTTGTTCAACAGTGGTTTTGTTCGACAATGGTTTTGTTCTATAATGATTTTGTTCGACACAATTTCGATGGTTTTGTTCGACACAAGGTTTTGTTCGACAGTGGTTTTGTTCGACAGTGGTTTTGCTCGACATTAAGATATATATATATATATATATATATATATATATATATATATATATATATATATATACATTATACCAAGTTCTATATCATAGCATTTATAGACATCCCTGATTAAATTGCAGTCTGTTTCATAAAACTGCATTTTCTTTGCTCAGCATTTTACTCCATACATTCGCGTACTCTGTGGTAAACCACTCGAACAAAACCATTGTCGAACAAAACCATGTGTCGAACAAAACCACTGTCGAACAAAACCATGTGTCGAACCAAAACCACTGTCGAACAAAACCATGTGTCGAACAAAACCACTGTCGAACAAATGCCTAAAATCCATGATATCTTATTGTCGAACAAAACTACTACATTCTCTAGGTGCTGTGGTCAAAATTTCTTATATACACTGTAGACGAGTGCATAGGCCTCCTGTCTTCCTTTGAAATACTGAAATACACATATTATATAATATACTTTCGATTTCTTTTTGGGAAAAATGAGCGTAAGAACATAAAGAAACGCTGTATTTGTACAAACTCAAGAAATCGTCCAACTCGACACCATAAGAATAACTTGCGATTATTTAATTTAAATGCATATTTTCACATGCTATTTTACCAATTGCGCCGATGCTAAAGAGCGACCGCTGCGCACGTGAAATCCTAATCATATGCAGCAGTGCAACATTACATCACTATGAACCACTTAAGCTTCAAAATTGCTTTTCCAAAAAGCTTCATACATGATCAAGTTAGCACTCGGATTACTCGGTAATAAGTTTATCTCAATACTCGTTTTCTGTTGAATGCCAATTTAAAATGGATATTTTCTCTCGAATGCGGTATCTCGGATAATTAGATCATTTGACAATAAGACCCGACGATCGAGTTATGCGCGCTTTAAATTCATGCTGTTTTGAATCTGAAATTCCAGATGAATCGTGCAATAAGTTTCTTACGCTTTTTGCATTTTTTATTTTTTGCTGGCTACAATAAAGTCATTCTTTTCTTTGTACGAGAGCATGCTTTTCTATTAAATCGATTGGTTGGGAGGTGACGAAACGGAAATAGTCGTTAATGAAATGCAGATACTTTTCTTTTGTCATAGAATTTCGGTAGTTCATAACTGACACGCGTTTAAGTCTACGAAATATAAGAATTATCGCCAGATTAGGTCCAACAAAACACACATCAAAATACTATGGTCATTTACAAAATGGAAGAAAAAGGCATGATTTTTGTGTCCCGATTTTCTGTATTGGCGTTCCGATTTGTCCCGATCTTTTTGAATGGGCGATTTTTAGGCGACAGGGGTTGGTAGCCATGCAGTAGTATTAATTGATAAATCGTACGAAGATCGAGTGAACTAAATACTTCAACTTCTGCCAACTTCTAAACAAAGAATCTGACGGACCAACATCAACGAGAAAACTTGTGCGCAATCGTCTGAATTCTACGAATCAGAAGAAATCGTGGCAATCGAAGCATTTTGGAGGAATTCACAGCAATCCGCAAGCGACACACGACTCTTTTTCCTGTCTCCGTAAGGTATTAGGAATTCCTTTTTGCCCACTTAGCAAGTTCCAGCATATGCCATCGTTTTGAAATAGTCTTCACTTTTAGGAAACTGAGAGAGTTGAACAATCTAATTCTGTGCCTACAGAAGAATAGGAATATTCTGACAAAGAAGAGCTACTACGCTTACCCATGTCTTCCTCATCAGTTTGATGGATACTGCCGTCTTCCGCTAGAGGCTCCAACTCTGCTGTCGGTGGAGCTTCAATGACACCTCGTAACTCTGTCAAATGCAGCTCCTGAATACAGAATCGGAGAAATGACTTGAGATCAGTCTTGTTGATAGCTCCTATAGGATTTATATCGGCACTAGAACAATCGTATTTGGTGAAATATCCGCGCAATCCTTCATCAAGGTTCGCTGATCCCAAAACCAGCAAACTACCGGCTTCTCCACGTGCCCATTTACTCAGCTGAGCAAACAGATAGGCTAGAACCATCCTGACACGAGCCTGGATATTTTGTAGAGCCAAGTTTTCTGTCTACAACACAAACAGCATGATGAGAATGAGTCCATGAAGGTTGAAAGAAATAAATTGATTTACCTGGGAACCACCTTGTACCTTGAACCTCGGTGCCACTTGCATGCAAGCTATGAACACCGCGATAACAGCACGAACTACTGTGTCAATGCATATCGTCAAATGATTACTGCCAATCTGGTTAGCCAGACGCCTAGCACGACTCTGTGTCTCCTCGCTGCTATTCTCAGAGCCCATGTAGCAGGTAGTAAGTAAGCGTCCAGTAAGTTCACGAGGAGTTGTGGGTTCGAATCCTGGATCGCGAAGAACACGTCTCAAGTCCGCAAGAACTTGCATATTTCCATCCCTTACCGCTTGACATAACTGTGTGGCCATCGAGTAAACAATTGAAGCGACAGATGCGCTGTCAACGCCGCCCGACAGTGGCAGGAAAAAGCCGGCCTGGCCGCTCCGTCTAAGGTAATCCCAAAGCCAAAGTGCTGGGCCAAGGCTGATCTCCTGCTCCGCGGGCATGCTGGGTGCAGGTTGAGGTCTTGACAGAGGTCGGCGAACCATGTCACGTGCTTCATCACACAGAGGAGGAGATAGAGGAGCGAGGAGCTGAACTCGAGGAAATCCGGGTCCGCCTTCCACAGCCTTTTCCGCATTACTGCGGCTGCAACAACGTTGGGTACGCACCTCTTCCAAATCCACAGTTGCCGAGACTACCTGCAGACAGCACTACTTCACGTAAACTTCAAATAAGGAATCAAATTAAAAAATACCTACTACAGAATGAGCTTCAATTGGTTATTTTAGATAGTACAAGACCACTGTGTATTATTCACCACTGAAGAAGGCCGTAGAAAGACCGAAATATAAAAGTTGAAGTGGTCACATGATTCAGTATTTGATATTTGATAGCCTCTACAAAGTGATTAAAATCGACAAAAATGAAGTGTCTCACAATGGGAATCCTCCAGCCTTATCTAGAATCGAAAGCGACTGGCGGCTACACTTAAGAATATGATTTTTGTATTCAGCGTTTCAAGATCTAAAAATCCATGCTATTAAGCCCTTTTGTGAGCGAATTTAGGAAGAAAGTGTCGGTAGCTCTCGTCCTTAAGGGAGCACACGTTTATTTCCTCTCGAAAGAAATTCATTTTCATTTTCTCGTTTATAGATGTCTATTGTTAATTATGAAATTAATGGTTATATCGCGAAATCTATGAATCAGTTAATCCAGGGATCATATCTTGGTAGTCTCTGGCGGCCATGGACTTCTCAATGTTATTTTTTCATTTGGGTATGTCATTCAAGTCTAAGTGATAAGTGCTGCATGTTTTTCGCTACTTATTCCATAATGCTAGCTCGATATGTATAATATAGAGGACAAAGAGCGCGAAACTTTAGAAGCGTTCAAATAATAGCTTTCTAAGAAAAATAAAATGCGACGCATTAGTACATGTTGCTTTTAGAACTTTCAGCACTTAGTGATTTTTCAAATGAAGACAGACACTTTAGTGTCCCTCATGCGAGTATAAACATTAAAATAATATTGCTATAGGATCTGCATGAAGACAGCATGGAACAACTGACTTTTTTAAAAATCTTCTCAATCATGACATTCTGTTCAGTTGTCGGTTGAAATCACTTGAAAAAGAAGCATAGGTAAATGTGTGAGGAATGCATATTATTCACGTGCAACTGAAAAATTTAAACTTGTCAGGTGATTAAACTAGTTATAGTTAAAGTTGCAAGTTATAAGTCTATGCTATGATGAATAGACCACATGGTTATGGAATAGACTATCGTTTCATGGTGAATGGGGAGAGGAAGCTTCAGTAGCCTTAAGAAGAATATGCGACATAATAGCTATTCGCATGAACAGTGATACTCGTAGGAATCAGGTTCGAAGAGATAGCTTCCAGGGGCTTGGTGTTGCATTAGCCAAGACCAATGCTCGAGCTCTCCTCTCACGCTGTACGGAGGCAGCATAGCTCTTGTTTTTTGTAACCTTTTACATGCTTTCACAGTATGTACTGTATGTACATCACACTTAATGTCATAATTGTAAAATATCACTATGAACATAATCATTCAATAGAATTGTAGAGACCTGTCCTGTCATTCAAATGTCAGTCTATGCTCGGCTAATTGTTTATCGACTTCTATGATTTGTCTTTTACAGGAGTTTACATAGAATACGGTAACTGCGGAGGAAAAATTGGCTGTCTCATCCCATGGGACTGAAAAGTTGATTTTTGCCTCCCGGCAATTTACAAAGGAGAGATATCTTTTCACTCCCACACAAAATGAAGAAATCATAATCCTTGTTAGATGAGATGACCGTAAATTAAAAATCTGATATTCGCCGAAATACATTTTAGAAAAGCAAAAGCAAATTATCTATGCGTTGAAAGATTGAAATATATTTTCATTGATTAAAACATTGGTTTTTAGTTGTAGCTAAATTATGACCTTATTTAAATCATCATGATGGAACTATCAAGTAATCATGTAATTTTACCTCAACATCAGCGAGGGAAAACTGCGCAGAATGAGCGACAAGTTGACCATTGAGAACGATAAGAGCTCCACCATCGTAGTAGGTTCGGTCTCCATCACAACCGCGCAGATTGGAATACAGATACAAACCCCCAAGCTTCCGAGTTGCGGCTCTGATCAAGTCCAGACGCGTGTGCAATTTCCGTAGCTCGTGGTAACTTCCACTTCCATTACAGATTATCTCTACCCCATCTAAAGCCATGTCATTTGATGGAGATGAAGCACTCCACATCTCTTCACAAATCTGAAAGCGAAAGTACAGTACGCTTTAGATAGAAAACGGCTCCTTTCTTTACTCCTCCCTGCCGCACCCAAGGCACGAAACCTTACTAGAGAGCTAAGGGTGAGGCAGCCTTCGGACACTCGCAACTCTCACCAGGTACGGATTAGTAATCTCCAGTGAAAGTGGTGGTACCTCCCGAGGCGGACAGACTCGAGCACTGGGCCTCTTGCACTTCCTTGCCAAAGCGCGGCCCTTAACCAACTGAGCTATCCTGCCACCTGTTCCTGTTCATTAAACAAATTCTAACGCTACAATAACTGAAATTATAATATAACCGCTGTCTGGTCTCCGTTTTACAGTGGTCAAGTGCTTTGCAATCTTTTGGTATGGAGGACGAACTTCGAATGTGTCGGTTGTCATTGGCAGTCGGCAGGAAGGACATCCGGGCTAAAAGTATTATAACGTTCCATCTGAAGTCTGACTATGTCAACACCGTCCAAGGCCCCAGTGAGGAAGTAGTAACGCTGACTTTTCATCGTAATAATGAAAACATCACCAATATGCACCACACCTGAATGCCTATCACGAGAGATGTAAACCATACAGATCTACAACCAACAACAGCAACAATTTCAAACTGGTATATCTATGTATACTTAGAAGGGCTAGCTTCTGCGATAGTTTTCATTTATTGGTGTGAACTGTGCGTTACTCAAATGGTAAAGTTTTGTTTAATCCTCATACAAACCCAAATCGTTTTCATAATACCGTTGTATTTTGTTGCAGTAATGATGAAACATTTTACGTGGTAGGCCTGCACAGAAGACTGTGGATCATAGCTTGTGTAAATACATTTTGCAATTTTCTGAAGCTTCGTATTTCTGTAGAATAATTGTCTTTTGTACAAGATTGAAGAGGGCAGCTATCCTGGGCATAATATAGAAAAATGTCCTCAGATTCAATCGTCTAAGGACATTTTTCTGTCTTATGCTCTATCGGACTGGCAATGTGCAATATTCAATGATTATCAGTGCAGCCGGGATGCATAAATGCAGAGCAGGAAATTAGCAAATAATGTGAAATTTCTACCGGTATGGTGCATCTCAAATGCGTACCTAACTGCATGTCTCAAATTTAAATCGGGAGTTGTGTCGATGTTGAGAGAAGTGAATTAGACCTGTTGATGATTCCTGATATTGGATGATATGGCAGCTATTCAGGTGTTTTTCCATTTTTCAACTGAGGATGCAACTTACTTGACATTTAATTATTATTATTACACTTTTCCTTCTCAAATTTATTTTGAGTTTTACGATCTTTTTCGTCACTGCAGGCAATTCATACGGCAAACGTTGCTAAGACCATTGTGAGTATGACAAAATAAACTCGAGATTTTCGTGACTTTTTAACAGAAATTGCAGCAACTCGAAGCCAAATTGAAATCAGTGAGATGATGGAAAGCACAAGCATCATTCGATGATCTTTTAATAAGGCTATCGGAAATGCAATATAGCAAATAATAGTTCAAAAGTTCTCTCAACAACTAACTGCTACGGACTGTTGAACACATAGACTGTTGAACTTCCTCACCTCGAAACCGATACAAGTGTCAAGAGTGGAGAGGACACAATCACCGAATGGAACAGTCTCCTGTCCAGTTGCTTCACGAATGATTCGCGGCAAAGTGTATTGATCTACTTCTTTCCTTCGCCTCCAGGCAGTGAACCATCTCGTCTCACGATATGCACCGTTCTCTGCTAATGACATTTTCGGTCGAATGCACAGCACTTGTCCATTGTGGATGATAACGCGACAGTTATAGAGCACCGATCGATGACGTATCGGCATTCCCAAGTCCACAATGATATCTCGAGCTGTGTTGGACGTCAAAATGTGTTGCAAAACCTCCATCGAATGAAGTAGCGTGTCAGATTCGAGAAAGTGATCCTGACAGCCGTATCCTGTTACTTCTAATTCAGGACCGAGTCGATAAGCAGCACCTTGTCGCTTCGCTTCGGCAATGCTCTCTAATATGCGCCGTAAATTACCTTCAAAATCAAGAGCCCATTGATTAAGGACGCATGACGCCACTGTCACACGTTTTCCCATGTCTTCAACTGAAAAATGTCACAGAAAATATCATTGAATGATATATACCAGAAAATTTACATGCATGAAAGGCTCTTCGAGCAAAACCAACATGGGATAGAAAGCTTAAGTGATTTTCTGGCAATAAAGTTTTAAGTAGAGATAATGTACGAGACTAGTAGACTCGCACAATACTGCGGTGGTTGTCTGAAGCTGCATGTAGATAGAAGTAAGAAAAGTTGGCGTGGCTAGGAAGAGGGATAACTGTCACATTTCTATGATAACACAATTAATGCAATTTGCAATTGCAGCTTGATTTCCAAGAAATTTCAATGAATGAAATAATTAGATAAACTTTGCTTCAGGCATTGTCTTGCCGCAGTAAGGAGTCACAGTTCGGGAGCTGCTGACACTTTCTTCCTAAATTCGCGCACACAGGGCTTAATAGCATGGACTTGTAGATCTTGAAACGCTGAATACAAAAATCAAATTCTTAAGTGTCACAGCCTGTTGCTTTCAGTTATAGGTAAGGCTGAAGGATTCCCATTGGAATCCAATGGCAAAATTCAAGAAATATTTATGGATTGTGAAACACTTGCCAATTTTCGTACATTTTCTTTTGCAGAAAAGAAACTATTTATCAGATTGCCATGAGATTTGAAACATGATTGAGTTCAGAGCATCAACTTCGATATAAAAGTTTAAGTGAGTCACATGATTCAGTATTTGATGTCTGAGAGCATCTACAAAATGATTAAAATCGACAAAATTAAGACTAAACATGAGATTTACTCATTTTGTAGATGCTCTCAGACATCAAATACTGAATCATGTGACTCACTTCAACTTTTACATCGAAGTTGATGCTCTGAACTCAATCATGTTTCAAATATCATGGAATTCTGATAAATAGTTTATTTTGTCTCATCATGTTTTAGTTGTCCATAGATACTTCTTGAATTTTTGGGAATCCTTTAACCTTTCCTACACCTGAAAGCGACTGCCTGTGACACTCAAGAATTTGATTTTTGTATTCATCGTTTCAAGATCTACAAATCCATGCCATTCAGCCCTTTGGGCGCGAATTTTGGAAGAAAGTGTCAGTAGCTCCCGTCCTATTATATTCGGCCTAGGACCCTGTAAGTCGGACTTTTCCCTATCTCGAGTCCAGTTGGGCAGAATTCTCATATGAAAGCAGCATCTTTCACCAATCATTTCAGGTATATGAGTAATGGACAAAAGACCGTTCCAGGACACCATAAAATCAAAAAAATTAGTACTTTTAAAAACGACATAAATTTATGAATTTAGTCCCTTTTTCAGGTTTTTAAGACCTAAATTCATGAATTTAGTCCATTCAAAAAAGTACCATTTTTTGAAAAATGGTACTTTTAAAAACGACATAAATCGGAGCGAAGCTCCTCTGGCTTAAGCCGATTCATGTATTTGAACCCTTTTTCAGGTTATGAAGACCTAAATTCATAAATCGGCTAAAGCCAGAGGAGCTTCGCTCCGATTTGGGCGTTTTTAAAAATACCCAGTTTTTCAAATTTTTCAAAATCTCAAATTTGTGATTATGACATTTTTCACCCCCGCCAAAATCATGACCGTTCTAGGACACCGAAAATCATAAAAGTTAAGAATCTCAAATTTGTGATTATGTCATTTTTCACCCCCGCCAAAATCATGACCGTTCTAGGACACCGAAAAAAATCATAAAAGTTGAGAATTTCAAATTCATGAATTTTATCCATCTTTCAGGTTTTTAAAATATATCATGTGACTAGCGGGACATCGGAGATGTCTTCCAGGGCTTCGCCGTTAAAAATATTTCTTTAAAAATGGATGAAACAAAAGTGGAAGGAACTTCAGAAATGGAAGGAACAAAAGTGGAAGGAACTTCAGAAATGGAAGGAACAAAAGTGGAAGGAACTTCAGAAATGGAAGAAACCTCAAGAATATATCCTTCGTTATCTCAATTAAAAATAAGTGAAATGGTTCTCAATTATTATTAAGATTAGAGCACTATGATAAATTAAGAAGACGCAATTATTACTTAGTCATTCTTCGTTATTGTATGTTCAACATTATTTAAAGTACTAATTGTTTGAACTAGAAGATCATTGTAACTCATAAACTCAAAATTATTCAATGAACCCGTACACTGCCTGATAATTGAAGAGAGACAGAGATTGAAGAGAGAGAAACGTCTAGCAGCTTTCCCCTAAAATTATCATGCTATATCTTGTCATTTCAATTTACCCATCGGTAAACTTTTGACATTTCAACTTACGCGTGCGTAAAGTTTTGACATTTCAATTTACCCCTACGTAAATTATTTTCAGAATCTGTTTTCAAAATCTATTTTCAAAATCCATTTGCAAAGTCTTTTTTCAAATTCAGTTTTAGAAATCGATTTGCAAAATTCATTTAGCGTTTGCCAAACACATACGGGTAGTAAAGTACTTCCCATTGTGAAGACATGAATAGATTAAGCACATAAGAGTGCATTGACAATAAAAGCAAATGACAATAAAATTCTTCTTCTAAATTTAGAACGCATAGACGGCGACATGCGGGATAGTTGTTATGGCAATTTTAAACAATCATTTTAACGATGAAACATATTTTACAAATGAAGTTCATGAAGAAAATTGAAATATATAAAACAATATAGATTAGAATCGGCTAAAGCCAGAGGAGCTTCGCTCCGATAATTATAATATAATCATTTCAAAATCGAATAAGTAGTAAGGAAAGACATCATTAGAGAACAGTTTTAAATCAATACCCCCTCCCTTCTGTCTTCTAGGGGTCCCTTAAGAAATTTTTTTATTATAAAATGAGCAACATAAATGAGTTTTTTAAATTATATGGAACACAAACGACAACGAATTTCGACCTAAAGAAAATCGCAAATCAATTAGGAATAAAGAATTTTCATGTTCTAATGAGAAACGAATTACAATTCCTAAAAAATAGTCCATCAGGAACCTTCAGTTCCCGGAATAAAGTTCCATCAATAATTGTAAATTTCATAACGAATCTTCACACTTCAGACCAAAACGGCGTACATTGGTCAGCAGGTATCTTTAGTAAAAACGGAGATAATTATTATTTTGATTCATACGGTTTGCCCCCTACAAATGAAGTAAAAGAATTACTTGGAACGGGAACATACAATACGTTTCAAATTCAAAAACCGGGAACAACTTATTGTGGACAATTATGTCTTTATGTTTTATTTAAATTACAAAAAGGAGTACCATTTCTAGATATTATGTTAGAGTTAAACAATCTATAACTCAAGCGAAGCTAGCTAAAGCGCCACCTAGAGGTTAAAGCTCTGTTTTCTGTAATTCATTTTGATAAAAACGGCCTCTGATATCCTCATTATCTAAATCTTTAATTTCATAAGTAATCGGATAAGTTTGATTTATTTTGCAAACTTCAAATATTTCTTTAGTCCAATAGCCAACAAAGCCTTTTTCAAATTTGTTCTTATATTTAAATATTCTAACTCTATCTCCAATTTTAAATTTCGGCTTAAGTTTCTGCAAATTCGGATTACTCTCATTCGAATTATTATTCTCGAATATTTTCTTTCGTATCAAATCAGGGTCGTCAGAAGCATTCTTTGGGGTTTCTTCAATACCTGAATGAACTTTATTATTGTACTGCTCTACAATTCCTGGTAATATTTTTAACCAGTTCTGATTTCCTTGCTGAGTAAATTTCTTGAAAATTTTATTTTTTAACGTCCGATTGAATCTTTCTATCACTATAGCTTTTCCTGCGTTTTCAGTTGAATAAACAGTTTCAAATAGTGGCTGAACGTTTCGGTTATAAAATTCCGACCCTTTATCAACAAACAATTTCCTTGGCTTTCTATTACTTTCTTTAAAGATTTCTTCAAACGCATATTTAACTGATAGACCACTTTTATTTTTTAAAGGTTTTACCCAAGCGTATCGTGTATATAAATCTATAACTGTCAATGCGTATTTGTAGTCAGACTTTGTCTTAGAACCTTCGGTTCGGTCCCTTTCATTCGGCATATGAATAAGATCAGCACTCCAAATATCATCTTTATTAAATACTTTTACTTTTAATAAATATTTAGGCTTTCTATATTCTTTATGAATTTCAGATGCATAAACGTCTGAATTATGATTTTCATTTAAACCCTGACCGAATAATATTTTAGCTTGTAAAGCTTTCTTAACAAACATTCTTTCAATTTTTTCTCTAAATGTAGGATTCTGAATACTATCTAATTCTTGTATCATCTTCTTATCAGCTGCATGACGAGAACTTAGATCATGATTTCGATAAGCTAAATCATGCCTGTAAGCGGCGGCATCTACTCTATTTATTGGTTCTTCACCTGGTTTCGGATTATTATTCTCATCTAGTCTTATATCTAATCGAGTTCCTGGACCAGTATATGAATGACCAGGAAGATGTTTTTCTTTCGAATATTTACTCCAAATAAATCCAGGAAAGTTTTCTAATGTTTTTTGTTTATCACCACCGAAGTGGTATGGAACTTCGTTCTTGTCACCTCCAATATGCTGACAGTTTGAGTTTTTATTTTTGTTTAATAGATAATTTAATAAATCTAAATTAGCAATTTTTAATTTAATTAAATTTTCTGAATTTGTGGAATTTGCGGTATCCATTTTTAAAGATAAAAAAACTTTTAAAAGATAAAATAAAAGTTTTACCGGATAGAACTTTGTTCAGAGGCTTTAGCCGATCGGAGCGAAGCTCCTCAGGTTATTACCTTATCATACTAGGACTTAGATATATTCCAGAACCATCTTTAGTTTCTTTAATTTCAATTAAATCATCAACATTGTGGAGAATATTTTTAAGAACTCGTTTTCCTTCATCAACTAATTTTAATTTACTAATAAAATTATCTACTACTCCTTTTCCTTCGGGCGAAGCCCTGGAAGACATCTCCGTTGACCCATGAACCGATGCCCCTTCTCCTCTAGCAACTTTCTCTAACTCTCTGTTATGACGTTTTTGTTCTTCTAATGCTGCCTTCTCTGATTTATTTTTATTTACTGCTTGGACAATACCAGCTGTCCCACCTGCAACACTTCCTGCAGCTGCTATGCCTCCTATTATTAGTGGAATTAATGGGAGAATCCCGCCATTCTTTTCTTCTTGTAATTGAATATTCTCTATCATTGGTTTACTTATGTAATACTTTTTTTTGTTAATCGTAATAGTTTTAGGGGTATTTTTGTCAACAATATTACGTAATTTTAATTCAACAGTTTTATTATTAATATTACTTTTCGCTTGCGACATTTTTAATAAAAAATTTTAAGTTAAGAATTTAAAGTTAACAAAAAATTTAAATCTATTCTAGTTATGAAAAATTTTTAGTTAAGAATTTTTAAGTTAACAAAAATTTTAATCTATTCTAGTTATGAAAAAAATTTTAATTAACCTATTGGAGCGAAGCTACTCTGGCTTTAACCTATCGGAGCAAAGCTCCTCTGGCTTTAGCCGATCCTAACCATCTTTCCATTAAGAATTTCAATAGAATATTTTACATCTTCTAGCAATAAACCATAAGCCATCAATGAAGTTGTGGAATCTTTCTTTTCAATATTAATTGTTACATCACAACCATTTTTAATAATATCTTCAGATTGTGCACTTAAATCGAAACAGAAAATTGGATATAAATGTCTCCAATCTCCAGGAGTTAATTGTGGTTCAACTCCAAATTCTATACAAAGATTTCTATAAGAATCATATCCTTCCATAAATTGATTATTGGTATCATCGAATCTTAATGGATCAATTGGATATCGAGTTTGATTTAATGAAACTTGTAAACTTCGAATTGTATTAATATGGAAGATATTATTGTTCTTATCAAAACTTGGAGAATTATTTCTTTGAAATGTTAGTAATAAATATCTTGGAGTATTCGCAGTTCTAGTAAAATGCCAGTTAAATCTTTGTTCGGAAAAAGTTACTGAACTAGCAGTTCTCTTTAGAAAATTAACTGGAATTGGTTTGTTAGTATTTAATCTTTTTGCAATAGCTGTTTCAACCTCTAAACTAGGAGTAATATGCTTAATCCACCATTCAAGTCTATCAATTTTTAAATATGCTTTTTTCCCAGTCTTACCAAAAAAGATTAATTCATTATTTGATGTACGATGAATTATTAATTTAAATTTTAATTGATATGATATTTTATCATAATCTAAATAACCGAATAATGGAGACAATGACCAATTTACTGTCTGTTTACTTTTTTTGTTAAATTCACGTCTTTCTTTATATGCTTCATTATTTGTTTTATTTAAATGTTTTGCAATATTTTCTACATCTTTCGCAATTCCTGCGGCATCTGTTCCAGCGTGAGTTAAATCCTCAATAATTATACCATCATTAGTATCAGGAAACCAACCTTCGATTTCATGCTTTTTATTATTTTCACCAATTGTTATAAATCTAAGCATTGTATCAATTACACCTGGGGAATCACTTATTGTTTCTATATTTTGAGTTGCAACATCTAAACGCATTTGTGTAAATAAACTTGGGAAAAAATTATTCTCTAGTGTAATATTATCGGTATCTGGTAATGGTGTTGTAAAATTAGCATCACTATATAAAGAATATTCACAGTGTAAAAATGAATCAGGTAAATATAAATAACTCTGCTGATTATCAACTTCAAAGATTAAATCTCCTCCAGTGTTTACTCTACTGGAAGATCCGGGATTCATAGCAATTCTTATATAGTCATTCTTTTTTTGATTGTAACTGGTGAACGGAGGATCATCTAATCTAAATTTATTTTCGATAAGCGAAGACATTTTTATAAGAAATAATTTGACTTTTTGTTTTTCTCACAGATAGAAAAAAAAATTTTACTAAAATATAATTTTTAGAATTTTACTAAATATAATTTTAGAATTTTACTAAATATAATTTTAGAATTTTACTAAATATAATTTTAGAATTTTGCTAGACCAGCTCCGCTACAGCTTTGCTGGTTAGACAGAAGGTTGCTGCTCACGCCATTACCTCTTATTTCTTCAATTGTTTTTTCATTTTGTTTACTATTACCCTCTACAGCTATGTTAGCAATTTTGTTTTTTGTTTCATCTGAAAGTTTTTTTAATTTTTTTAGTTCTTCAGAATCATTCTTGAGTTTACGAATAGCTTCTAGTTGTTTTAATTCGTTTTGTGATTTAACAGCATTTGATATTGCACTAGCTGTACTACCTATAGCAGCTGCTCCTTTTGCAGCAGATGTAATCAAATCTTTATTATTTTTAATTAAGTTAACGATACTACCAATACCAGAAAAGATGCCATCCCCTTCTTTTTGGACGGCACCTGCGGTGCCTAGGAACTTTTGTGTTCCGACAGTTTCTACACTGTCATAATGATAAACAGGATTCATACGTGGTTCATGAGAAATTTTTTGATTTGAAGCAAAATGTTTAAGATTGTGTTTATAAATTATAGGCATTTTTTAGGAATAAATTTGACTTTTTGGGAAAAATATAAATACGGGCGAAGCGCGAAGCGCGAAGCGCGAAGCCCTGGAAGACATCTCCGTTGACCCATGAACCGATGTCCATTATAAAAAAAAATGTTTATTTTTTGTTCTTAACTTTTGCAGATTGCGTTTTTGGTTTAACTTTATCAGGAACCAAACCTGCATCAATCATTCTTTTTATTCTATGATTTTCTTTCATAATATTTCTTTCTTTTATTAACTCTTCTAATTGTTTAATTCTTTTAAAATTATTAGCTCTAATTATATCCATTTTTAAAATTATATACTTTTATATACTTTTATATATTTATACTTTTATATTTTTAAAATTATATTTATATTTTTATATTTTTAAAATTATATTTATATTTTTTATGATTTTTATTTTTTGTAGGTAAAAATATTTAAGTTAATATTTACAATACTCGTTTAAGATTTACGTTTGTGAATGGACAACAACTTCGAGATAACTTTATTAATTGCCTGTTGCACTTTATCTATTGCGTCAAGCAGCGTGTGATGTACTTTAATTTCTCTTCTATTAACTTGCATTTTCTGCTGATTAATCTTCAACGCCGTTTTAAGAGCATTTAACTTAATTTTAAGAACATCTAATTGTCTTTTAACAGAATCTAACTGTTCTTTATTTTCTTTAGAGTTTTCTTGTAAATTTTTCTTTAATTCATTTTCTAAATTGATTTTAAGAGTTTTCATTTTATCAACTTTTTCATTAAGTGAGTTTACTTCATTTATTATTCTATTCATCTTTTTCATTTGTTGAGTAATTTTAGAACTCAATTCATCAACACTTTTTTGGAATGTAGTTTGTAACTGTTTTAAATTTTTTTTAATTCTTTCAGGTAGTTTTTCTATTTCATCTTCTAATTGTTCTTTTAACATTTTTTTTATCTGATGTTTATTTTTAATGACTGCAGATTTTAAATTTAAAGAAAGTAATATTAAAATTTTTGATTGTTCTGAAATTTTTTTAAAAAGTTTTGCTATATCTGCTTCTAGCTCTCTATCCTTTTTATCAAGTTTTAATAATTTTTCGTTTAATGATTTGTCATTAAGTTTAAGCAACTTTAATTCGTTCATCAGCGGAACCAAAACATCGTTTATATATTTTTCTTTTAATTCATTGATTTGCGTATCAACATATTGTTTATTTGTTAACTCTGTATTTTGTTGTGGAAGAATAGAAAGATGTAATGGTCCAGATAAAACGTCTCCAGTTTTCATGATATAATTTTCTATCTCTATTTCTAATTCACGATTATTCGGGATATATGCACCTCCACCAACATTTGGTAACATCATTTTTAAACAATAAAAATAAAATTTTTTCTGATTATAAAAATACATAAATTATAAAAAATAAAATTTTTCCTAATAAAAATAAAAAAAATGGAAATGACTCAAATTTGTCAAGTTTGCAATATGCGTTTTTTAAATCAAACACTATTATATTCTCATATGAAAAACACACCATGTGGTATGCATATGAATCAATTACAACCTAATAATATACAACCTAATAATATACAACCTAATAATATTCAACCTAATAATATTCAGAATAATATTCAACCTAATAATAGTATTCAGTATAATAATATTCAATCAGAGCAACCATTACAAAGATTAAAGCATTTATTTATTTCAGATAAAGAACAAAATCTTTATACTGCTAGAATAAATACACCTAGGCAAAATACTGCTAGAATAAATACACCTAGGCAAAATACACCTAGGCAAAATAATAATAATTATTTAGCACAAAATAATAATGTAGCACAAAATAATCCTTTTGTTCAAAATAATCCTTTTGTTCAAAATAATAATGTAGCACAAAATAATTATATTGATAAAAATCAATTTGTTGAAAGTAATAACAAAAAAATATGTTCCGGATGTAATAAAAATATAACATCAAAAAATTTTGCACGTCATTTAAAATTATGCGAACAACCAGAAGAGGTTAAAAAAAATAAAAAAGATAAATTAAAAGATCAGTTATGTCGTAATTGTAATAAATATTTTACAATTCAAGGAATTACTAATCATTATAATTCTTGTATAAGTTCTACAAGACAATGTACAAGTTGTCAAATTACTAAACCTAAGACAGAGTTTTATGATAGTAAATATCAGTGTAAGGATTGTTTAAAAGAAAAAGTTAAATGTAGAGGTTGTCAAAAAATTATATTAAAGAAAAATTTTCAGCGACATGTAACACTATGTCCAAAACTTAATCAACATAATAATCAACATAATAATAATTTATGTCAAAATAATAATTTATGTCAAGATAATAATTTATATTAGTATTTCAACTAAAATAGTTGTATTTCAACTAAAATAGTTGTATTTCAACTAAAATAGTTGTATTTCAACTAAAATAATCTTATATATATTAAAATATTATTTTTTATAAAGAATAAAATATTATTTTATTAAAATATTCTTAAGCATTCCGGAAGAGAGGAGAGGTTCGGAACATACTTCTTTTGAGTATAGGAACAAAAAGTCCGACACATTCCGGAGGTTCTACAGAGGTTAAAAACACTCATAAGAGTGTAAGAATGCGAGTCCGGAATTAAAAAAATAATAATTCCTAAATTTTTATTTTAAAAATATTAAATGAATAAAAACGAAAATTTGGAAGATTTATATTCACCGGTTATAATTAAAAGTAATAAAAGTAATAAAAGTAATCTAAGTCGTCATAAATCTCTTAATGCAATAAACGAAATAATAAATAATTATATGAATAACACTGAGTTTCAAGATACACTAACCCCTCAAGATCCGAATCTCAAAGATATTAATAATATTGTAGAAAATCCTATATATAATACTAAATATAATAATAATATAGATAAAAATATATATAATAATATAGATAAAAATATATATAATAATATAGATAAAAAATATTTAGAGACACTACCCCCTAATTCATCTCTTAATAAAAAAATACCACAATCAGATCTTACACGTCTTTGGAATTTTTTAAAATTTCATTGTATAAAAATATTGTTAGCATGTATTTTAATATTTTTTATTTATCATCTTGTTATATGTATTGGAAATCAATGGGGTTACTTTCTAACAGAGGAACAAAAGAGAATCATTTTTTATAACCAAGAAAAAAAAACTTTTGAAGGATGGAAGACTGAGGAAGATAAGATTAAGGATAAAACTAATAATAAAAATATTAAACAAGGTAAAATGTATCAAGAAAATTTACATTTCATTGTTTACGGTAAAACTGGAAGTGGTAAGACTACGTTTATTAAAAAATATATAAACCAATATTATAAGGATGAAACAAAAGTACATATTTTTTGTATGCATACTTCTGAATGGCCAACTTTTACAAACGTCTATAATGATAAACAATTAGATGAGTTACAAGATATGGAAAGTTTTGCTGGTACACCTGAAAATAAATCTTTATTAATTTTAGATGATGTTGCAAGTTTATCAAAACAAAAAAATATGTCAAAAATATTTACAAAAGGAAGACATCAAAATATTCAAATAGTTGTATTAGCTCATAAAGCTTGTGATGTAGATAATAATATTAGAGAAAACATTCAAACATTTTTTACAACTACACAAAATAATGCAGCATTCTTTAATGATATTAATAAAAATTATAAAATGAATATGCCTTTATCATATTATACACATCATAAATATGGAATAGTACGTGTTGACACCATAAGTGGACATATGCAAGTATATGATAAAGATTTAAATATATTAGTAGATACCGAACATGAAATCTATAATAACTCTCAAGATTTTGATATTAGAATGTATGCAAATACAAAACATTTATCAAATCAAGTTATAGAACAAATAATTATCTTTTTAGAGTCTGAAGCAAAAGTACCACTAAAAATTATTCCTGATACATTTTATTTTTATTTTGATCATTATTTAAATGCAAAATTTGGTATACCAATACCAAAAAGATTACAAGATAATGAAACATTAAACTATTTAAAAATTGCAATAAATGATGTTAGAAACGCTTTAAGAAAAGCAACACCAATAATATCTGATGTTAAATCTACATTTTCTGATGCCAAATCTACATTTGTTGAAGCCAAAAAAACTTTTAATGATATAAAACCATTAATAAATGGTGTAAGTGAAATACTTAATAATTAAACAAATTTATCATAATCAAACCGAAGGTCCTAGGGCTTCGCACGATTTTGCAGATATATTAGTATTTTTTTCTCTAAAAATTAAAACAAAAATTTTTTTTTAAAAAAAACTAAAACACAAATTTTTTCTTTAAAAAATAAAAAATGAAAACATTTTATTGTGTCTTATGTGAAAAAAATTGCAAACAAAAAGAAGTTATCAATCTCATCTACAAAGTAAAATGCATTTACAAAATGTAGAACGAGTTGATGAAGGAAATATATTAAAATTAAATAGTTATAAAAACTATCTAGAAACATTGCCTACTGATATAAAAGTTAAAAAAATGTTTGATGATTATTCACATTCGGAATATAAAAAATTTTTTAATAGTGAAGATGAAGCCGTAACAGATATAAAATATTTATTTAGCGATACTGATGAATTTAACGAAATAGATGAATTTGATGAAGCCGTAACAGATATAAAATATTTATTTAATGAATCGGTTGAATCGGTTGAATATAATGAAACCGATAAAACTTTTTCTGATATTCTAACCAACTTTTATAATATATTTAAGAAATCTTTCAAATGTTATATGAATGTAGAAGTACTTTATACAAAAAATGGACCTGATGGAATTCCTGAAGAAATAATACAAGGACATTTTACAAATTCGCAAGAAATTCATAATGTAAATGATATACAACCCATATTTGAATCGATGATACTTAAATTAGAAAATTGTATAATTGAAGCCCAGTTACGTGAATCTGGTTGGAGATTTGTTAAAATAATATCTAAGAAAATAGTAATTGATAAATATAAAAATAATACTGGTGGTAGTTATGTTCCTTTACCTTTCAGTTCACCTCAATTAATCAACATAAAAAATGAAGATAATTATTGTTTTCTGTGGAGTATTATAGCACATTTACATCCTGCAAAATATCATAAAGAAAGACTAAGTCATTACAATAAAGAAGAATACATAAGTGAATTTGATCTTTCTGATGGCTTAGATGAATTTCCATATGATTATAATAGGTTACTAAAGTTTCATAAAAAGAATAAAAATTTAATTGAAGTAAATGTTTTGAATTAAATGTGAATTATGTTTCTATTGGTAAAATTACTCCACTTTACTCAGATTCAAAAAAATTTTATTTGAATAATAAAAATTTATGCCAATCAGAAATAGTATATAATGATAGAGGAAATTACATGCATCATAATATTTTTTACCAAGGAAATATAATATGTACTGAAAAATTTGAACTTGTTAAAACACTATCACCAATAATGATTAATCATAATAATTATAAAGGACGTACTGATGATTATAATTACAAATATTCATCTTTATCTTCAGAATATCAACAAAAATTAGAAAATTTAAATAAAAGTTTACAAAAATGTAAAATAGATTATCAACAACAAACAAAAATGTTACTACAAGAATATCACCATAAATATCAAAATAAGATAGAAACAATTCAAAAATTAAATGAAGAAAATAATAAAGAATTAAATAATGAAGAAAATGAAACCAATCAAAAAATAAATGAATCTTTAAAAAAATGTCTACAACAATATAAAGAACAATATGATAAAGAATATATTTATCAGCTACAAATATTAAATCAAAATTATTATCAAAATACATTTAATCTTACAAAAGAAATTAATGAAACACATGAAATATATAAAGATGAATTTGTAAAATTAGAACAGTCAAAACAACCAGCACAAGCGAATATATTATATTATCAGGGTCATTTTATATTGTGTAAAGATGTTTCTATATTTACAAAAACTTCAGATAATAAAAATTTTCCTTGTCTTCAATGTATGACAAGTTTTAGAACTTTAGAAGAAATGAATAGACATTTGGAGAATTGTCAACAAAACGAAGCAGTTCAAAATACTTTTCCTAAAGATGATTATTTAGAATATAATAAATGGTATTTTAAAAATAAAGTACCCTTTACTATTTATTGTGATTTTGAAGCATATAATGTTAATATGACACAAAATCGAACGGAAAGTTCCAGGGCTTCACCCGATTCTGAAAATGATAATTCTGATAATGGTACGGGCCAAGCCCTAGAACCTTCGGTTTTTAATTATGAAAAAAGTTCAACTGAACAAAGTAAAGAAAAATATTTATTTGAACAAAAACCATTATGTTGGGGAATGTACATTCATTCGAATTATCCTGAATTATTTAAATCAGAATATTTACAATACTATGGTGAAGACAGTTCAGAAATAATTACAAAGAAAGTAGAAGAATTACAAGGACGTTTTTCACAATTGCTTGAAACAAATAAACCAATGATACCATTAACGGATGAAGAAAGAAAAGAATTTTATGATGAAATAAATTGTTATTACTGTGGAAAAGGTTTTACAAATAAATATAAAACTGGCAGAGGTAGATATATTGATAAAGTAAAAGATCATGATCATCTAAATGGATTATATAGAGGTGCAGCACATAATTCTTGTAATCTTAATGCTAACAAATTTAAATATAACTTTGTTCCTTTATATTTCTATAATGGTTCTAAATATGATTTCCATCTAGTAATGAAAGATTTATTTTCATCTGAAAAATTACAACAACAAAAAATAAATGTACTATGTAAACAAGAAGAAGAATATTTTTCAATGCAATTAGGTTGTATTAGAATTTTAGATGCATTTAGATTTTTTACTCCTTATTCATTAGATGTTATGGGAAAAACTTTGAAACCTGAACAATGTAAAATATTAAATAAATATAATTTAAAACCTTTAAAAGGAATATTTCCGTATGAGTACATAACTGGAGATTTTAATTCTGTGAATAAAATTATGGAAGAAGAACAACTTCCTCCAATAAATAAATTTAAATCAACATTAAAACAATCACAATTATCAGACGAAGACTATGCAGAAGCTGAAAAGAATTGGAGAGAGTTAAATTGTAAAACAATGTATGATTATACAATGAAATATCTACAGATAGATGTATTAATACTAGCTGATCTTTTCGAAAACTTTCGTGACATGTGTTTAGAATATTACGGAATAGATCCATGTTATTGTTATTCTACACCAGGTTTAACATGGTTAGCAGGATTAAAACATACAAATGTTAAACTTAAACATTATAAAGAAAATACATATGATAAATTATTATTTTTTGAATCTGGAATTAGAGGTGGAGTTTCATCAGTTTTAGGTAATAGATATGTTAAATGTTATAATAAGAAAGTAAATCCACAAGAATATGGAATAATGAAACCTTTATCTCCAGAAGAAAAAGAAAAAATATTAGAAATTTTTCGAACGAAACGAGAAGGAGTAGAACGTGAAAATGCAATTGATGAATTCATGAGAGAAAACTATTTGTTATATTATGATTTTAATAGCTTATATTCTTCTTGCATGATACAAGAATTACCAACAGGTGAAATGACATGGTGTAATAATCTTGTTTATCAAAGAACATATGATGGTGAAAATAATTTTGGTTATGTATATGAAGTTGATTTAGTATATCCTGATTATATAAAAGACGCATCAAAATATTATCCTTTCTGTCCAGAAAACAAAATTCCCAATATAGAAGATTTTTCAGATTATCAAAAATCTATAATTCCGAAAAAATACAGACCAACAAAAAAACTTATGTTAACACAAGGTAATAAAGGAAAGTATGTTGTTGAAGGAAGAATGCTAGATTGGTATTTAAATCATGGCATGATTCTCACCAAAATACATCGAAAACTAGAGTATAGAAAATCTAAATGGTTAAAAAATTATATAGAGTTCAATATTGAAAAACGCAAAATATCTAAAAGAAATAAAGATGATTTTGGAAACGTTTTCTTCAAATTAATGAATAATGCATTTTATGGTAAGACTTTAGAAAATGTACGTAATAGACAAAATATTGAAATAGTTTATGATAGAGATAGATTTCAAAATTTAACAAGGAAACCTACATATAAAAGAACTACTAGATTCAGTGATGAACTTTGTGCTGTTCATCTAAGAAGAAGCATTGTAAAACATGATAAGTTTAATTTCATTGGTTTCACTATATTAGAATTAGCTAAACTATTTATGTATAGTTTTATATATGATTATTTAGCACCTGCTTATGGCAAAAACTATAAATTACACTTCACAGATACCGATTCTATTTTCTTAGAATTAACAGTACCATATGGTTCTTCACTAGATAAAGAAATTAATAAAATAAAAGATATTATTCATCCTTCTGATTTATGTAAAGTAAAAGATGAATTAGAAGGAAATGAAGATTTCATAACAGAAGCTATATTTTTAAAATCTAAATGTTACTGTTATGATACAACTAAAAATATTAAAACACATAAAACATTAAAAGGAATTTCAAAGGCATCAGTGGCTAATCAAATAACATTTCAAGATTATAAAAATGCATTATTTAATAATGAAATAAAAACAGCATGCAATTATAGACTTAATTCAAAGAAACATAAAATGTATTTAAAAGAAGAACATAAATTAGCATTAGATCCATTTGATGATAAAAGAAAAATTTTACCTGATGGAATAACTACTGAACCTTTTTAATTTTCTAATTTCCATTTTCTAAATTTAACAGTATAACAATATAACAATATAAAATATTATAAAAATAAAATATTATAAAAATAAAATATTATAAAATAAAATATTATAAAAATAAAATATTATAAAATAAAATATTATAAAATAATAATAATAATAAAAAATTATCATATAAAAATGGATAAAGTTAGAGCTGATAATTTTAAAAGAATAAAACAATTAGAAGAGTTAATAAAACAAAGAAATATTATGAAAGAAAATCATCTTCAACATAGAATGACAAAAGCTGGTATTCAATCTGATATGTTTGATAAATTAAAAATAACTGAAGAAGTAAAAACTGATTATGAAAAAACTGTCGAACCATTTAAAATTCTTGAAAAGGAACTTAATGAAAAACGTGTTGATATAGCGGATCCTGTACTTAAAACACTATTAGATGACTATGGTTTATTAGAGGCAAACATAGATAAAAAATTACCAAAATCTATGTTATTCGAACATTCTACTTTCCTTTTAGATAAAAAATTATTTGCAAGATTTTATCTTGGTGGTAAAGAAATATTTCCACAACCTTTACGAGGATTAATTTTTACGCCAGATAAAAAACCTATTAGTTTAGATAGAAATTTTGTTGATCTTTTAAGAGGAGCAGATTTAAAAAATTATGCTGTAGAAGATCTAATAAAATATAAAACTATATTAGATAGAGTTGGCACAGTAAAAACTCTTAGACGTTATAAACAATTAGAAAATTTATTATCAACGGGAGTTAAAGTAGGGAAAGGTTTATCTGAAAAACAGAAAACAAAAAAACAGAAAACAGAAACAACCATATTTTTACCAGATGATCCACAAGAATTACTAAATAGATTAAATATTTTAATATCTGCAATAAAAGAAGGACATAATTCTAGTTTCAATGAAATTCATGCTATATTGAAAAGACTGTTAGAAAAGAAGATTCTAAATGAAGAGGATTATAAAAGTGTATCTGAAATATGTTGTTTCTAATTTTTTATAAAAAAATATTTATTTAATTTTTTAGTTTAAAAATGTGTTCAGCAGATTTAGACAAAATTAATAAATTAATAATCATTTACAAAATTTAACAGAGATTTTGGGTTCATCAAAATTTAGTACGACGTTAAAAATTATAACAACTACTTCATCACACACTTGTAATTTAGAACCCATTCTACATTTAGAACAAAATAAAAATTATCAAATTGCATTGACTAGTTTCTCTACATTTAACACTATTCAAAACGTTATCAAAGATGTGAATGATCAATTTAGATATTCTACTGATAAAGGCAAAACATGGAAAATATTAACTTTTCTTCCTGGTTCTTACGAAGTTGAAACAATATCAAATGAAATTAAGAGACATTTAGGTATACCATTTAAAGATAAGAAACAATTACATTTTGCAGTTGAACCGGCAGTTAATAAATTTTCTCTTACTTTAGACGAAAATCATCAAGTTGATTTTAATCATGATAGATCATTGTCAAAGCTATTAGGATTTAATAAACAAACTTACAGTCAAGGTTATCATTTAGGTGAGAAGATTCCAAAAATAACTGAAATAAATTCAATTGTTGTACATTGTGACATTATTGAAGGAGGATATATAAATGGTAAATTATCAAATTTAATATTCAGTTTTCCAGCTTTTACTGTACCCATTGGTTATAGATTAAATGTAATTCCACAAACATTAATATATTTTCCTATTACAAGAAAAACTATTAACAACATTGGCATTAGAATCACTGATGAAAAAGGACAAGAAATAAATTTTGGAGGTGAAGAGATTATGATAGATCTTTTGGTACGGGAGGTATAAACTTTTACGCTACAATAGAGAAGTTTAATTTTTTGTATCATTTTCATTATTAATCTTATTAATCTTATTAATCTTATTATTAGAAACAAAAAATAAACTTAAATTAAAATTTTATTTTTATTTTTTTGTTTCTAAAAACACTAATTCAATAATGGATGAATTTATTACTTTAAAAATGAATGAAATGACTTTAAATAAAAAAAAAACTTAAATTTAATCATCATCCAAATTTATCTAATAAAGTTTTGTCAGTTATTTGTGGAAGATCAGGATGTGGAAAAACATATCTATTATTCAAAATTTTAACGACTCCAAATTTTTTGGATTATAACAATCTTATAATTTATACAACAACGGCAGAACAACCCGTCTATCAATTTTTAAAATATGGATTTGAAAATAATCTTACAAGAACAGCAATTGCTTCTCTATTCGAAGAATACGAAAAATCTGAATATGAAGAAGAAATAAATTTGTGGTGTGAAGAAGCAGCAAAAAATAAACAATTAGTTGAATCCAATAAAAATAAGCATATAAAAATACAATTAATAGATGATAGTGGTAATATGCAAGATCCTAGTAAACTAGATAAAACAATGAAACATTGTGTAATTTTTGATGATTGTGTTAATGACAGAAATCAGTCAGTTCAAAGAAATTATTTCACAAGAGGTAGACATAATAACTGTAGTGTATTTTATTTGACACAAAGTATGTATTCATTAGATGGAAGTGTTATTAGAAAGAATGCAAATATATTTATACTATTTGAAATAAATGCAAGAAACTTAAGTGATTTGTTAAGAGATTTATGTATAAGAGATAAAGATGAATTTAAACAATCGTGTAATAATGCTTGGTCAAAAGATTATGGATTTATCACAATTAATATTGATAAAAAAATTCATGAAAGAGTTATCGAACAATTGTTTACCGAGTAATAAAAATATACAAATATAATGTTTTAATATTTTATTTTTTATTATCAGCTTTAATTTTGTCTATTTTTTTTAAAATATAATATTTGAATTTTGTGGTAACATTGGTATACAGCAAAAACATTTTACTGAACAAATTATTTTTTTATTGCTTTGTTGTTTGACATCTTTTCGTTTAAAATTTTCTCGTTTAAAATTTTCTCGTATTAAGTTTTGTTTAATAAAGTTTTGTCTAATAAAGTTTTTAGCTCTTCTAAAAAAATTTTATCATCACTAAAAGTTTTACCATCACTAGAAATTTTACCATCCTTTTTATTTTTATCATCAACTTTTTCTGTCTGTGATTGAAATGATATTTGATTTACTTCATTAGCTATTTGATCAAATTTTTCAATCTCATCTAACGTAATAACATTATCATCACATACTCTTTGAAAGTAGTAATGTAGTTTATCATATACTTCTTTAATATGTAAATGCTTAGTTTTTAATGATTTTCGTTTCTTAGTTATTAAAGATTTTTCTAACATTGTAGCAAGTGAAGTTGCAAAAACACCCGTACCTGTTAAAGCTGTAGCAACTACTGGAATTACTAAAACACCTGAAGATATAACAATTGTTAAAGCACCTAAACTTATTGTTAAGAATATGCCAATTCCTTGTGTTACATTCTTAACTTTAGACCATCTCTTTCTTAACTTTTTATAATGCTCTAATCTTAATACTAATTGAGATTCCTTATCTTTCATATAACGTACTCTATCTTTGTGTTTTGCAATATCCATTTCATATGATAATGAAGGATATATTCTTGCGGTTTCATCCACTTTTGTTTCTTCCATTTTTAAAGAAATATTTTTAACGGCAAAGCCCTGGAAGACATCTCCGATGTCCCGCTAGTCACATGATATATTTTAAAAACCTGAAAGATGGATAAAATTCATGAATTTGAAATTCTCAACTTTTATGATTTTTTTCGGTGTCCTAGAACGGTCATGATTTTGGCGGGGGTGAAAAATGACATAATCACAAATTTGAGATTCTTAACTTTTATGATTTTCGGTGTCCTAGAACGGTCATGATTTTGGCGGGGGTGAAAAATGTCATAATCACAAATTTGAGATTTTGAAAAATTTGAAAAACTGGGTATTTTTAAAAACGCCCAAATCGGAGCGAAGCTCCTCTGGCTTTAGCCGATTTATGAATTTAGGTCTTCATAACCTGAAAAAGGGTTCAAATACATGAATCGGCTTAAGCCAGAGGAGCTTCGCTCCGATTTATGTCGTTTTTAAAAGTACCATTTTTCAAAAAATGGTACTTTTTTGAATGGACTAAATTCATGAATTTAGGTCTTAAAAACCTGAAAAAGGGACTAAATTCATAAATTTATGTCGTTTTTAAAAGTACTAATTTTTTTGATTTTATGGTGTCCTGGAACGGTCTTTTGTCCATTACTTATATGGTCTTTGCGGAAAGGCATCAGCATGAGCTGGAAACTCATCTAGTATGCCTGTAACTGCATTACAGATTTATTCATTGCCGATGGTGTTGTGGTTTCGCCGACGATGATTGAACACAGCGTGGAACTTATCTCTTGGAATAACCGGTACTGGTATTTGCGGATTCCTTCCAATAAGCTCTTGTCGGTGGGCTCAAGCTAAACTTGAGCGTGATGACTTGGTGAGAATGCTCGAAGGTGCAGTTCAGCAACATCCAGAGACAGGAATCACCATTAACAGTACGCAGCTTGTAGGCTAGGTTATTTTTAGTTAAGGTGTTGCGCCATCTCTTCTATTAAGAATTATCTCCAGACAAAACATGAAATAGACCTATGTACGAATGTCGGTGACGACATAAAATCAGATGAAGAGTGTGATGCTTTTATTATGTGACTTCCTTTATCATAATATAGACCGTACTGGCGACCGTGCAATAGCATTAAGCATTCTAGTGACGTTCGATAACTATTTCTTCGGTTATTTAGCTCATAGATGATATATCGTCGTTGTCGCGACAATATCTCGTATGTAATTTCAAGGTTATTGGTTAATGTCAAATTACACAATTTTCAAGAAGGAGCAGAAAACTATAAGTCGATTACGATACTTGGAACCAAATGTAGATTTTGATACTTGGATCGAAAATGGGAACCATCTTAGCTTATGGCTTTTAACAATCTTCTACTATCGACAAGATGTTTTCAAATACAAATTGAAAATTTGTCCAATTGAAATTGAATATTGTCGCGAAAACGGCGATATGCACTGCACCTAGTCATTCATTTCTAACTTTCTTGATATCAAAGGTGCGGTGTTTATTAAATAGTTGACCACTCAGCTGCGACGCTTATTAGAGGGCGGCGTTTATTAGAGGAAATACGGTGCTTACATACTTTCTTGTATGGAATGATTAGAGGCGTCAAAATTCCGGATGTCAGGAAATTAAGGTTTTATTTTTGCGAGCGCTTTCAATCAGCTTCAATCAGATCGAAAGCGCTCGCAAAAATAAAACCTTAATTTCCTAACATCCGGAATTTTGACGCCTCTAATCATTCTATTCAATGGCACGTCAATTGTTTAAAGATGCACTTTCTTGTATAAGGGAAATGCCAAGATTAAAGCAGTCCATAATCTACACCGACGTCAATCAAATGCAACGAACCTCAATAACCCTTCTGTAGGTGTTACTCCTTAGGTGAGTTAATTGATTTGGCTGCGAAGTCTAAGTACTTGGACCCTAAGTTTATCGCCTCAATAGTTACTGGTAGATTACTATGTGAGGTCACCGGCAATATTTGAAGCTACAGGTTTTTGTAGACATGCCGAATGTGATTCATCATTTGGCCTGCTAGATAAACTTGTGACTGTTTTTTGAATTTAAAAAACTGAATGGTTTGGTAAAAAGAAGTGAGTGACTGGTTCTGGAAAATCATCAATCGTCACTCAATAACGATATAGTCTAGTAATGTGAAATCACATGTTTTCGTTGGCCATATGAATAATTTTGTACAGATTCTTCACAATAATCACACGCATTTTAATATTTGCTGTAGGACTATACTTTACCCTTATTGTTCACAAATATGTAAAAGTAGTCGGTGCACCGAACTTTTCCCTAAATTACCGGTAATTTATAACTCAAAAAGCCCAGACACTCGAAATTGAGTATTGAATGATTGAGTTCAATAAATTGCTCGCACATGCTGGTAGATAATTGTACATTCCATGAATAAATCAAAAGACATTAATCGTTCGAAAATATGTATTCTGAAATCTGAGATTCTGATTGTCATGTTACAACAAATAAATGATATGTATCACCGAAGTTCCTGAACACCCCTTTCCTTCGTATAAGCTGATGTCCATCTAATCGTTGACGTGTTCAGCAATAGGTCAAGAATGGATACAGGAAGTTGCCCCTGTAAATCATTAAGAGATGATCTCTGAGTCAGCTCCTTCACCCTCCGAGCACACAAGTAGAATAGCGGTGCAACTGAAAAGAGAAAAACGACGAAGAGAAGTCACTAAAATCTAGAAAGTCTAGGCAATTAGTCTAACAGTTTGCACTGTAGATAAGATACTGCAATATGATTCTCTAGTATTTGTGACACGTGACTTTCGGTAATGCTCGTAAATGACGTAGTGAAGACTTTAGATGACTCAAAACTCATTGAAAGATGTTTAGGTCCCTAAGAAGGATATTCACAATGTAAGGAGCGACATCATACAATATTGCAGTTTAGTTTGGCATATGATAGTCGGCATTAGTCGGCATATGATAGTAGAATGTCCTCAGACTTACACAATGTAAGCACAAAATTCGTTGGCAGGCGTAGACAGTGTAGGAATGTTGTGCTTTAATGATTTTTACAGATGACTTCATATTGAATTCATTATATCGCAAACTCGCGAATTAAGAATGCATCTCTCAGACAATTTATCACTCTCTTTACTAAACTAACAATGCGAAATTCTAAAAATCTGACCTCGATATAAAATTCATCATCCCATTTTTCCGGAATGACCTAGCAGTCATACTCATCCGCATTGAGAGTATGCTCGTGGCAATTATTTTAGACAGAAATTACATGAAATGAGGTTTCATGCACTTTATCTGATAACGTCGTCCATTTTTATAATACCTCACCTGGCAATTTTATGCGAACATCCCACTTTCTTTCATAATGATTTTCATCGTAAGGTATGACGAAATGAGCGTCATTGCCAATAAACATTTCCATTCCAAGCTCACGATCGACAGCAATCCAAGGATGAGTAGCGTAGGAAATGACAGAATATGATTTGCCACTTCTTAAAGTTTTGTAATGCACTCTGTTGCCCTTAAAATCAATCCACAGCAAATCGACAATCCATGGAGATTTGTTTATAAACCGCAAGTAAATTTGAACATCACTATTTTCGGACCTTAGTGTGTTTTCCATGATTTCATCTGACCATATCAAATCCCTTGTCTGCAAGATTGAATGCAAATCACAGATAAATAGGGATGGGTTACATGGACGATGAATTTCATTCACAATTAATCAATGTTTATACAACGTGTTGTCTTTATATGAATGCCTTTCGGTTCGTATTTTGACTTTTATAACAAGGTTTAAATTCTTGCAATGATGGATTAAGCGACTTAAAGTAGGCCCACTGTTCTGCATTTGTCATTGCAATTCATAATAGTTATGCGTCTAAAAACGTAGATAACAGTGTGCATAAAAGCGTCCCTAAAGTGAAGCAAATACATGTATCTGTGTTACAACATGCTCACAAACTTCACTAAATGTTTGTTATACATCTTGTGATATAATCAAATAAATGCGCATCAATACCTCTTACTATGCTTCAACAAATGTTTCTACTGCATAAGTCAAGAAAGCAGTTAGCTAAGTGACAAACAAAGATATTTTCAATAGGATTATAAAATGTCAGCAACGAGGGATACTTCCTGATGAATTGATGCATTTCTAATTCTTCGAGTCGCAAAAAATTGCACAATTATCGAGTCATCAAATGCACTCTGATGAATGGCAATTCACTCTTCGACCGCGATGCATTGTAATATGATGTCTGTGCATTGCATACTCTTTATGTGTCATGTAATCATGACCGAAATGATTTTACCATAGAATCATACTACAATGCCACTGTGACCATGTTTGAATTCGGACAGCAATGACTATCAGCCTCGGCTGCCTCGTCTTTAATTAGTCATTGCTGTCCTCTCAAACATGCTCGCAGCAATACATTTTTAAGACTTTCAGACACTTTATGCCACCTCTTTTAGATACTTTCCCCTTCTCAAGATCCCATCACACATGTTCGGCAGGATTAAAATCTTGTGATGGTGATGGCCACTCTATCCTTCGAGTATTTCTAGTGATGAAACTGATCAGCCATTGATGAGCGATGTTTAATGAAAGATGGAATCCGACAGTTTACTAACGATACATAATAAATAACCTAGTTTATAAGTATTGATGTAAATATTCATGCTTTTTGAAATTTACGAAAGATTTCAGAATTTGTGACTCACTAAGGTCATAAAGTCAGATCGCTCTCAGAATATTTATTGAACTAACTTCCCATACTTTGTATGTCTTCCGGAAGTCTCAACTTTCATTCGGTCATTCGCCCTTATGGGCTTGCATACACCTGTAATGCATTAATCCTAGAAACTTACTCTTATTCATAAATATCACCTTCCTCCAAATTTCTCTCCACATGTATTTCTTTTTTAGTCAATCTTTCTCTGATTCTCCTTTACACTCACAACAAGCGGTCTCTGTTTCTCATACCGCCCTTGCACAGACCGCTGTAGACCGTTTCTTAGAACCGTCGCCAATTCCACATCTTTAGTAACTCTACTCTCGGATGAAACTGTTATTCAGAACAGAAAGCCTAAACAGTGGGAGGCACGGTGGATTTCTTTTTCTTAGAGAACATATTTACACACTACATCTCGCTTTGTGTATCGATCTCTCATTTAAAATTACACCATTGTCAAAATTCAGAAGTTAAACGGTTTCTGATGTTGCCAGCATCATTACTGAAAGGCCAAACCTGATACTATACGCCATCTTTCCTTCACTTCCGTTCACTTCTCTCTTTCAAATTTATTTATCAATTTTACTGCCTTAATTTCATTGATCGCGTAGGTATGTTTGAGTGCAATTAACTTCAAAGTCAAAGCTTTCTAATGTCAATGCATCTTATAACATTCATAGAAATGTTTATTACCGCATAGCTAACAGTGCTTCCACCATAATAGAACGAACTGTCGATGTTATTTGAAACGCGAGACGCGAAGCGTCAAGTGTTTTAAGTAACACAGACACTGAGTTCAATTACAGGTGGAAGCACGATAATCTATGCGGTATTATATTTCCTGCATGATATTGAGTTCTTGCACTAGTGCGAAGAACTGCAATGATGTCTCAATACATTCCATACATGGATTGTAGATGCAAGAACCACTTTTTAAATGCACTGACGAAAATGCAAAGAACTGCAATATCATGCTGGAAATATATTTCAGTTCAATGACTAACTTATCCATGCCTTATAGGGTCTTCAATGTTTTCATAGATATAATTAAATTGGCAATTTTATACCGATGTCACCTATTGACATTAGAAGGCAATTCAAAAGGTGACAGTTATCTTTTCAACTTGAGAGCAATGATTCTCTTTGTTCTAGCTTGCGTCCTAATGCCTTGAAACTCATCAGTCTCCCCGGTTAGCCACTGAACAACCCATGATGCTATCACATGACGAGCGTTGCAACTGAACGAATCGATGAGCGGTTTATGATGCGATTTGAATCCTAATTGATTAATTTTACTGAAACCGTCGTCATTGTATCCATGTTACACTAACAAAGCTTTGTTTTGCTAGATCATGAGCACAAGTGGTAGGGAAGCCTCTGAGTGACAAGTTTTGATTGATTGATGAAATGCTGCACATTGGTTATTAAAAATCAACTATTTTAATCACTGTTTTGGGAGCTTCAGAAAAAGACTATGGTGATTTGTGCTTAGAGATACGAAAAGCAAAAGTTGCTGTCAAGCATCTCCCACAAAAAACGAAGAGCTTTGCTGCATTGATGTCATCTTTATACAAAAATGAAATCATGGGTTGACAGCGTAAAAAGGACTCATCCGCATCTTCGTGATTGCTTTGTCTGATAACACAATTTAAAAAATGGCGAAATGTAATAGTTCCACTAACCTTTGTTTTCAATATTCAATGACGTGCTTTAATTTCGATGAAAAAAGTAAGTTAATTCCATGTACTTTAACAAATCGGCGCATGAGTGATTTTGACTGATGTCCATCTTTCGACATTAACCCACAATTGCAATGATTATGAAGAACCTAAATAGACACTATGGAGAACAAGCCATGATAAAATACATTCAATTTATGTTATTTCGTTTAATTTTAGACACAGTCAGATGCAATGCAGAGTTCCACTGTAATACATGCCATATAATCAACCATAAAAGAGATAGTAGAAGCAACAAAGCAGACAAGGAAGCCAGACAAGTACTGTACAGTGTACTCGCATATGACCGCACAGACGTCTGATTGAATAGCGACTGTAGATTAACGCTAAATTGATCAGAATTGTACAAATGGAAAAAATGATATATAATGTACTACATGCATTTCAAAACCACCAGTTTGGACATTTGAATATTGATCCACATTAATCACGCAAAACAGAACAATGGCACCGCTGTATGAGTGCTTGGTGTGATTTTTTTATCGAAAAGTTATCCCCAAATGATTCGCATTTTAGATTTACGAGAATTCCCCAATAAAACATGTCAGGATGAACTATTTATACAGTTGACCTCGAATGATGAGTTGGAATCATAGTTACAATGTAGGGAGGGGACGTGGTACAGTGTTCCCTAGGTCATGTGATTGAGCACTGGGAGCGTCATTGGAAATCGGCGCAAGAGCATCCGAACTAAAAATTTCACGACACTCCAGCAAAAGTCTGACTGACGTCAAGAAACTCCAAGCGTCTAGCGGGTAACTAGTGACTTTGAAACTCTTTTTCCTATTTTGTAGAAGCTACTTCATTAAGACATGTAGCAGGGGTGGTCGGAGGAAGTAATACGCAGGATATTCACTGAATACCCATCCAATTTTCCATAAAAACATTGCAAAGTGCATTGTTTGTACTCCAGCTGCTATTTGTGAAGCACAACTGGTCTTGTCTGATATCTAAATTAATCCGATTATTGATTGAAAAACAATTTGACCACATTAAGTCAGCAGGTGACATTTTCTGTCAGTGATTCCCTTTTACTCTTTCAATCTCTCTCACTCCGCCAACAAAAAATCTAGGGACTGTTTAACAGCAGCTAACGATTGATAGCTTTTTCGATGGGGAGACAATAAAATAGAGTACAACAGTGTGGCCAACGATTTCCGATTTCAAATTTGTAGGACTTTTGCATGATTTTTGAAAGATTTTTAAGAAATTTGCAATATCATTTAGTAATCATTTATTAAGCACTTCAGTTGATGGACAGTTCAAATAATTGATTTCTAGTGTTGTTATAACTTATTAAGGAATGTGTAATTATCAATCTCGCACGTGGCGAATGAAGAAGACGTAGTTGGTACAACAAGTAACAATTTATATTGATTTCTGTAGCACAACTTGCCAGAAAAACAAATTCTTGATTCGAACACAGACAAAAAAATAAAAATCTTTGTCTGCTTAGCAAGTGTGAATTAAATTATTATCTGACATGCTCAAGCATCAAAGGGGACAAAGTCGCCATTTTCATCATCGAACGTTCTCGACCAAATGCCACTTCAAGACCACGAACCGGTTTAAGTTTATCTATGTTGTTCTACGTGTTGTGAAACTTATGTACATATATGTTGAGTGAAAATTGTATACAGATAAAAAATTAAAAAATTAGACCACTTCGTGATGATGATTCATTACCAGCGCAGCGGTGCTTGGTCAAAAACGTTAGATGATGAAAAATGCCAATTTTTCCATTACAAAAAGTGGGTTCGGTATCCCCAAAACAATAATCTTTGTCAGTTACTAGAGTTACTAAGATCGCAGGTACATTAATATTTGTATCAGAGCCAGGAAATACTAAATCAGTACAATAAGCTTTATTATTCACAGAAATATATATTTAAAAATACAACTTCCTTTGACTAAGGTGACTTTTGCAGGATCGATTTTGCAGGACTTTTGCAGGTTTTTAGGTTTTTGCCTTTTGTTTTAGGTCAGCCACCGTGGCAGAAAAATGATGAAATGCGTGACGTTTGGAAGACCGCTCTATTGTCAGAGCCGAAAGTCATCGAATGGCTGTGATGACATGGCGTTGACTTGGATTGTGTTTTGATTGATTGAACCTTGTAGAATATTATTCAAGCATCTAAGTTGACAAAACTTTTCAGCTATCAATGATGAGAATGGTGCAACGGGGGCACAGGCGAAAATTCATACTTCTATGGTCTCCAAATAGAAAAAATAAAGAATACATTACGCAAACGTATCGGGGACACCGCAGAATTCTACGTATGCGCGGCAAATTCTCATCGTTGAACTATGCAAATGAACGATGCATTTTTCATGCACATTGACAGCATCTAAACATTTCTTCAAAGAATAAATCTATTGTTTGTCTTGTGTTGTCGGTACAAATTTTTTAAGTAACCTTCAAGTGGACAATAGATGGTCTACAAAACAAAGCTAGCAACACATAGCAACACCGTAGACAAAAGTAAAGAACACACAACTTGCGAGCCCACCGAACACCCCTGATTAGTACCGGTATTGGCAAACTAATTTTCTTTTTCCTGGTTCACAATTCACACGGGGTTGGAATCATATACATCGATCATGGAATATGTAGCATCTCATCAGCCTCATTTGGACGGGCTAATTATTTCTTGAATATTTCTTTTAATATTGCTTCTATTTCATGCTTCATAACGTTGATTCATCTTGTATGATCAACGTTTCAAAACACAATATCAAATGTAGATTTGCAACAAAGGTTTGTCGTAGTTCATCAAATATCGAAATAGAATGACAACTATTAAGTCAATACAAGACACCAACAGCCTTGATTCCACGAACGTGTATTTAAAAATATATAAATACAATTGAAAAAAACTTTTTAAATCTACAATATGAACGCTGGTAGCGTTCTGTCAACAATAATATGACAATATGCTGTCGATATCACTTAGAGACGACTTCTGCCTTCACTCGCATTCCTTTTGAACCGTCAGCGTGGCCTAGTGAAGAAGATTCGAGCTCGTCTCCACCGAGGACTTTGGTTCGATTCCTAGGTCAGGCGAGCGCGATCGGGGAATCAAGGCTGTTGGTGTCTTGTATTGACTTAATAGCTGTCATTCTTTTTAGATATTCAATATCAAATGCATGAAGTCAAAATGAATTCCATTAGCTATACAAATTGAGAATGATTTCTCTCAATGACAATCTGATCATTAACTCATTGTCAATTTTTCTGTGAAATAAAGTCTTTTGATGCACATGTAATTGTGAAAAAGTAATCTAACGCCTGGCATTGAGTCACCGCATGAATCGACTTGAGGAACCTGAGTTGTGACTCGACACAACTCTTAAAAGAGAACACTTAGAAGCAATTGACCCAGCGAAAAATCAAGCAAACGATGCAAAAATGCAACATCAGAGTCCCTACAGCACAGGAGCATAGCCAGTGCTGACATAGCACGACCTTATTGAAGTGTTGGGAAATTTTTAGTCTGAATATGCCCAACATTCCTGGCTTCAGAAATCATGACTGAGTCAAAATCATCAAGAGAAACAAGTATAATTAGGTAAACTGGAATTTACTATCTAGTAGAATTAGGAATTCACTATCTAGTAGATTTCTTAAAATATACGACGTAGAATTGCTGCAAACTCGGTGTGTGATACAATCTCGATCATCTCAAAGCATGGGTGGTTGAATGGAATTCAAAATTAATCCCAAAGATTTCGGAATAAGCAAGAAATTTTGTATGTGCTTGCAAAATTACGTGCTCGCGAATAGAATATTAACAAAGTTACAAACACATAAAAAACCAAGCGTGTTATTAAAAAAGAGGATCTGAATTATCAACCAATTAAATGCATGAACTTTTTCAATGCTTCTTAGCCAGCTGTTCCAAGCTTTGCAGAGATTAGCAGCATGGCATTAATTCTGGCACTCCTATATTTTCACTTTAACACACCCTAAATACATCCAAGTCGATTGGAAGCCCTACAAACCCTTCACATCATCTGTTATCAGTTTCTGAATGAAATTTCTCCGAAATTCCAACCATAGGCCAACCGCGAGGCAAGTTCGACTTAAGTTTTCGATTAACTATCCAGAAGATTGTCCAACTATCAAGTAGATTTCTAATACTGCATGCCCTGTAGTGCATCTCAGTCGAATTTCAGGTCTGGAGACATCATTTCAAGGGGTTCATCTTCATCAACTTCCCATATCACCAAGAGGTCAGTCATGGTCTCAGATATGCAACTTTCCTTAACGTCGGCCCCAAGTCTGTCCACTATCTGGAAGATGCCTCTACTATCTACTAGATTTCTCATGCAGTTTCAGAAATCTACTTGATAGTTGGACAATCTTCTGGATAGTTAAGCGAAAACCTAAGTCGAACTTGCCTCGCGGTTGGCCTATGGTTGGAATTTCGGAGAAATTTTATTCAGAAACTGATAACAGATGATGTGAAGGGTTTGTAGGGCTTCCAATCGACTTGGATGTATTTAGGGTGTGTTAAAGTGAAAAATATAGGAGTGCCAGAATTAATGCCATGCTGCTTATCTCTGCAAAGCTTGGAACAGCTGGCTAAGAAGCATTGAAAAAGTTCATGCATTTAATTGGTTGATAATTCAGATCCTCTTTTTTAATAACACGCTTGGTTTTTTATGTGTTTGTAACTTTGTTAATATTCTATTCGCGAGCACGTAATTTTGCAAGCACATACAAAATTTCTTGCTTATTCCGAAATCTTCTAGATAGTAAAGAAATCTACTAGATAGTAGACAGAAAAACAAGTTAGAAATCTTTGTTTTATATTTAATTGCAGTTTGGGATTAATTTTGAATTCCATTCAACCACCCATGCTTTGAGATGATCGAGATTGTATCACACACCGAGTTTGCAGCAATTCTACGTCGTATATTTTAAGAAATCTACTAGATAGTGAATTCCTAATTCTACTAGATAGTAAATTCCAGTTCACCTATAATTGACCATCAGCTGAAAGTAACGCAAATTTGAAAATCGCGCTGTTATTGTTGGATGATTTTTGATAAATTATAAATGCCATGAATTATCGCTTATAGAGTAGCAGACGCCCGAACCAGATGGACCACACAAAAATACATACATCCTTTGAAGGCGCGGAATGGTGGAGTGCTGCATAATTTTGTACTCGCTTTATCCAATTGAAGCTCTGCAATGAGGAAAGGGGAACCATCGTCATGCCACCTTCTGTTGTCACCAATATGAACATGATCTCCTGTTGTTTAGTCAACTACGCAAATGGTGGCACATCACGGAACATGTGTTGCCATAAATCAAAAACTTCTAAAGATGGGATGAAGCCTCAAACATACTGCAAAATCATGTTGAACATTTCATGGACTGAGGCATCTTCAAATGAGGAAACTCGACACACGTCCGAGACAATCCCACTGTGTAGGAATCGATTCTTTGTTTGTCTTCCTCAATGTAATTTTCATTATGTAAATATTAGATACAACATCAAGTTTAATTGATGATCAGTTGGTTGCTAGTCTATTTTACGACAAAATGTAAACCTAGCTGTACTTGCAGTTTAGTCTTTCAGATTTACAAGTACAATAAGTGATTATCACATGATGAATGAAACTATCCCAACTCCAATTTATTACAGCATGCCACTCTTTGTAATTTGATAACTAATTGAACTGAAAAATCCCTCCAACTTCTAATGAGTCCTCCAAGGTTGACACTTGGTTTTGCATTTGAAGGCTAGTCTATAAATGGTCTGTACTTTTCACTGAGGCCTGTATTTTTTGACAAATTTTTTTGATCTAGAAGGAAAATTTAGAATTAGTAGTGTATGTTAGGTTGTAGCTTTTTTGTAGGTTATTTATTGTGTTTTTGACGCTCAAATCGCATTGTACATTCCAGTTTGTATGTACTAAGGCAAGAATAATTCCGAATTGCATGTCTCAAATGAGTGTCGATGCTAGAGAAAGATGAATTGTGCACCAACTGAAAGCCTTGAGAAATGCGCTCATTATATTAGGCGTACGTGAAGAGGAATGTATTGTGACAAGGGAATACATTCCTCAAATGAGCACTAGTCTACCAATCAACCATTAAGCATGCACAGCGTACTCATGATTTTTTATTTTGTATTTTATGTCTTACTATATAAAGTTAATGAAATCATGCCTCATTATTGTGATGTAATGGCGAGGGACATGCAAGACTTAGTGTGTGAAAAATGGTGCATTTTCAAATGCGACTGTACATTTATAATGTAAAGACAACTCATTCACATCAAGGAAGTTTCCAGAAAGTGATAACAGAAGCATGATAGGCATCGCAATAATTTAGACTTGATTTAACTCAGACGCCATTATTCCTCTTAAGTCGGAAATAAACCGGAAGAAATATCCCCTCCCAAAACCACCTCGCAGAGATGATTTATTTACTTCGGTATGGGTCTGGAATCCAACAATTTTATCTGTCATTGTTGGGTGCGTGTCATAGGCTATACCCGTTCAGATTCAAGCATGAAATTAATCACTTGGCCTATTGAGCATTTAAGTGTGTCCACAGTCATTTTAAATTATTTAATTTGTGATGATACATACTCAGTGGCGGACCCAAGGGGGGATGCCGGGATGCATCCCCCCCCCCACCAGCTCAAACTTGATTGTGGATTGTAAATGTAAGCAATACATTTTGGCAATTAGTTCATTAAAAGTACAAGTAATGATCGTAGTCTGGACCATATTTGGCCCAGTTTCTCTTGTGATTATTTAATAAACACCTGGATTACTTATCAACATGGAGACATGAATTAAGGAAAGGCGAGAACCTCTAACCAAGGAATGAAGAGGTCTCTGCAGAAGTTTGCTTACAATAAAACTGCAGCATCTCTGACGCACAAGGCGCAGGTGACGTGCTGTTTAATGCCGATTTTAGAAGTTCCACTTGAATTATGTAATTTGCAGATGTTATTCCTATCAACTCCGGCAAGATTTCGTTAAGGTTGAATAAGTGATTCTGGACCTGACGACCAACCGAATTACGCGAGCGGCGAGTGGCGAGTGAGCTATCCACTTGTTCCTGAATTTCCAATGAGAACGCATGATTTGCACAGTCTCGCATTATTCGTTCTTGATAGCTTTATAAACGATGTCAACTGAGAGGAGAGCCAAGTTGAATTACTGCTGCTACTTTTCGTGCAAACTTTCATCCCTATCTGTCCTTCATCATTGGTTATTTTGATTTAAAGTGCATTCAAATTTTGAAGATGAAAATGATGAAATGATGCATTCACATTCAAGGTCGGTGGTACAATACAGTATGGGGTAACCCCCTCAGCGGCACCAGAAGCCCTGTCGCTGCGTCGTTTCTGACAGCAGATTCGACTAACTCCGGCGTGAGGGACCTCGGCCCCGGGTAACTGCCTGGGTGTTCCTCTTTGGTGGCAAAGCGGAAGAGCTCCGCTATCGAAGCTAAGGAAGAATAACTCAAGGGCTTAGTGTACCACCGACTTGGCCATGAGAAGTAGGATGACCCCAGTGACGGCTGGTCACCACTTGCTGTATTTTTTAATAGCAAGTTTAGAACTCCTCCCCTACTTCGTCCGGATGACCTGTCTGGGTGTAGTGTCGAGAGCAACAACTTTGACTGTCTGAGAAGCTAGCAGGTACCCTGATCGGATGCCATCTGAGAAGGATCGACCTGAGACTGGAGACGGAAGTTAAAAGTTGCGATCGATTCGCCAGTAGCTCCGGTCATGAGTCAGTAGCGCGTCTCATCTCGGAAGTAGAATTAGGGGAATAGAATTAGTAATTAGGGGAAGTAGAATTAGTAATTCGGAAGTAGAATTAGTAGTTAGGGGTAAAATTTGAACTTGTATTTCCAGTTACTTTTGAGAAGTCGTTGAGGTTACACGTACAGCAGCAAGTCTCACAGCCAATTTTTTCAACTATTTTGTTCAGCGTTGATTTTCCACAAGAATACACAAAAAATGACGAGTAATTTGCTCTTCACATCAGATTTATAAAATTCCTAAGAAAAATCAGTAAAAATTAAAGTACATAGTATGTATATACATGTAAGCTATAGCTGCTTTAATAAGCCACAAGTAATCGTCATATGAAAACATTATTGCGTTATCACTAACTTATATTGCATTTTAAAGGAATGGATTTATAAAGACTACACAATTACAAATTTAGCCTTAGGCCCCATGAATATTGCAGTAAAATTTCTTGCCTTAATGAGATTTCTCAATGATTCTAGGAAAATAGGCTGAAATCATTGCTGATAACAAAAGACTATCAATGCTATAACAAATTGTTGTCAACTAATAAGCTTATTTGAAAAGAAGATGTAACTTATGACTGTTGAATTGTAAAACATAATGCCGTGCCTGAATTTGAATCTACGGATTTATTCAACTAGAGCATTGAGGCACCTGTTTGACTGCTTGAGTACAACACCAATCATCCCCCCACCAGAAATTTCTGCGTCCGCCACTGTACATACCTTAGCCACAAAATTAAGTCAATCAAGCATCCAGAGAAGAAAATGTGTGTGTGTTGCTCATCGTGATCGTATGCAAGAAGAGTAGGATCTCTCCAATTAGGCTACCCTGGAATCTCAAGTCTTTGTTGAAGATCATATTCGCACGGTCACAGAAATCAATTCCCTTTAGTTCTAAGTGAGGTTACTTGGGAATAGAATGATGAATGTATTTGAGCTTCAAGTGATCATCAAGTTGTGTCATTTTGTAATTTTCTTACCTATGAAACATTGAGATCCTTAGATATTGTATCTCCTGCAAATTTTAGAATAAGTAGAAATCACAAACTAGAAATATACAGAAATTCACCCAGTTAGCCTATAGTCTCAAAAGCCAAATGTTGAAAAGAATGGCTCCCATTTTGCTGCAGGTTGATTATGCGTATGTAAATTTGGGTTGCACATGTCATACAGATGTTCTTAAATGTTAGAACATAGACTTTCTATCAATGTACAAACTACAGATATCACTAGCAGACTACCAGCAAATTCAGCTTAAGTATCGCACTAATAATTTTGTAGTACTCTTACCATGTGATATCTCAAGAATTCTCTGTGTTCACGCTTCAAATTTAGTCATGACGTCGCCTGCACTAAATATTACGATTACAGTCATCAAATATTGGGCATAGTAATACGTCGCATACAATAATTGCTTGTCAGTGTAATAGAAATGACCAGTAATATGTCAATAGTTCTCATTTTTATTTGTGGCTGAAGGAAAACAATAATGTTACCGATAATTAAACAAGCCGACATTATTTTTTCTTAAGCCGAGCCAGTCCGGTATAGCTGACTCAGCTTAGCAGCATGTTTTCCTTTCACGCACTTGATGAAAATATACTACCTAAATTTTGAGTGCAATCTGGATAATTGTAAGCCTTGGTAGGAGAGTTGCGTCGTGAGGCACGTTCTCGAGTCCTGTACGGGGATGCAGAGTCGTAGTAGGGCACTCGTCTGCTCTTTTGAACTAGTTTGTAGGGCGGAATCCAATGTAAGGAAGTCGTTCATCAATGAGGCTCGATTACCAAGAGTCATCGGGTTTCTTGAGTTGATATACGAGTAGGCCTACGTAGTGCGATGCGGACAATGAAGCTCTTATAAGATAAAAAATTAGTTATGGCGACCGTAACTCTAAAATGATGATGATTTCATAAAAAGTGTCTGTCTATATTTCTGTATAGTCCATCAATTTACTCATGCTTGTGGCTAATGTAGGTCATTGGACAGACTACTTCCTGTTATATACGAGTCAATATTCAATTAATGAATCCTCGGCATGACTTGCCGTCGAGCAGCTCATACTTTCTTAAAATAACTCAAAGTGAAGCTCCAATGAAGGGTTCAAAACTCCTTCATTTTGCACTCTCGACTTCATGTTACCCATCAAAAGTTTCAATAGAAATATTTACAAGCATTTTGTATAGCCCTATATTTTAAATATTTTTAAAATAATAATATTAAATGAATATATTAATATTATATTGTTATTGCATTAATATTTTTACATTTTGATGACCAAAATAAGGTCAGGAGAACAGAACAAAAGAATTTTGAACCAACTATGCTTCCTCCCGTGTGCCACTATCAACTAGTTTTGATAAAGAACCAAGCTTAAATGCGGCTGGATAAAATTTTCAATATCTTTATATTTTATTAATATCCGAACTGGTTTCGATTCAATTATATTTAATCATCCTGTGCGGTTACAAGTTATAAAATCGCATAAAATTCGCATTGCATACAAATTTACATGTGTTCACAAACGAGTCAAGGTTATTGCATGGTTCCACTTATGTCAGTTGATGTTACAAGTTCAGAAGAAGAGCATGTCATCCACTCCACTCATTCGATTCCTTTATCATGATGAATTCAGGAGTTATTGACTGTCTGAAGCGACTTGGGGCTATGCTCGTGCATAGATATCTCTGTATCACAGGGATATCTACGCAAATGCTCACTGATACGAGTATTGAAGTGTCTCTTAGTGGCACCGACGTAACAGCGGTCACAACTATATTGATAAGAAATGTTCGATTATTTGTTAGAAGTATTTTTTCTTATCACATTCACGATGAGACTGGGTACATTTTACTGGAATTTTGCGTTTACTGATCGCTTTAAGTTCATTTGAATTTGAATATATAACCATTATTGACTTTCTATGTGATAAATCACATAAAATACTCGCAGGTTAATGGAAAATTCCTTATGAGACCTTTTATAAGTCTTATGGCCGACAGCTTGTGGCACAACTTATCAAGTCCTAAAGTGTTATCACAGTATTGATTTCTATGCACTGGGCTACAGTCATTTGCCTCCTATTTTGAGTGTCTGGAGTTTTGATGAATCTTATTGATAATCTTTTTAGGTGACTCTTTATCATTACAGAATCATAATCCTTCCAAAGATATCGTGCAATGGCCGAAGAACCATTAGAAAATGGTAAATTAGATATAAAGGAGGAGATCATTAAGAAATTGAATGAAGAACTGAACAGTTTCAGCAACATTTCCCCACTTCTTCCAAGATCTACACAGTCATTGGACAGTGATGCATCTGACGGAAGTGATAAGCAAAAGTTTAGAATCATGCAATGGAATATCCTCGCACAAGGTGAGTTGCTGATGAGAGCAATCGGTCTCAAGAATCATGATGTTCCTCAGACCCTAATGTGGACTGGATGGATTTAATTATGACATGACTTACAACTTGCACATAAATACCTGACTAAACTGTAGGCAAAGTGACACATTGCGAATGTTGCATCTGATTTCTACATGGACTGCTTCTACTTGGAAAATCTTCCTTCGCTGGTATGTTGGAGATATAGATATTGAAGTCACGGATAAATGTGCCTTTATTATGAGTGCAAGTGCACCAGACAAATTGACCGACGCCGGACTTCAAGGAGAACGCGATTACGGAAATTGACATATTTTTTAGTAGCTGTGTACCGATTGATCGTCCGATTATTGACACGTTAGAGCGATAATCGGCAATCGACCGATTACCTACCTTACTAATTGGCTGTTGAGTGGAGTGAAGGAGGCTTTTCGTAAATTTCCGTTAAAATTTAGTGACTGATCGAAAGACAAATTTCATTGTGTTGGATAATCTTAACTCTGGATGTTCACTATATACCGAACTGCTTATCTAAATTCAAGCGACTTCTTTTTATCATAACGGTGATTGAAAAACAACTGAATTCTCCTAAATACTCAATTTTCATTAAGACCGATAAAAATGCCATTTTCGTTTGTTGTGATGCGTCAATAGCATTTTTCGCGATTTTTCCGCCCGTGAGAAGAGTTGGGAGAGCTCATAGTGGGGAACAAGCATGAGTTTTCGACCTGACCTTCTTAGCCATGGCCCATATTTTTCCGTCCCATTGTACTTTTTTTCTACCCGAACCCGACCCATGATTTTTTCATTGAAGTCCCGTCTAATTCAAAATTAGTAGCCATTTGGATATATTGACCGGACATGGGGATGGTCATTTGGTTCGACACACATTTAGATATACTCGTATGCTTTGCATTTCTTTGAATTGGCTTCAGTACATCTCCAATGGGTTTTATCGCTGCTCTTTCTGTCAATAATGTAGGCATATTCATTACAAAAGATAAGAGGTTCATCTGTTGATATTTTTTCCTGAAACTCCCTCTATCTTATCAAATTACGGAAGCAAACTAATGAATATCGCAAATTATTATATCTAAAACACCCCATTCAAATTTTGATTTGATCATCTATATAGATAATGCATGCTGGAGATCTTTCTATGCACATAGATAGATCCCAAGGTTTGGGATTTCCATGTTTTATACCATAATGATCTATGTCATAGAAAAGTAATATCTGATGATCATTTTTTTCGAACAAATAAACGCATCAGCGAAATGGACCATAGAATTCTGCGTATAAGTTGTCGATGAAATGAGCGTTTTTTAAAGATATGTTGTCGAACAAATGAACGTGTCGAGCAAGAAGACTAGATCCATTGACATATTATGGCTTAGTAATCAATTATCCTGCTTGAAGATTCACTGAAAATGTTTTCTTTCTCAGAATAAAGGCCATGTGGATTAATAAGTAAATATACACTGCCAGTAATTCAAATCACTTTAATGAATGCAGGAAGCCCCAGTGTATTCATTCATGTTAATGAACGCACTCATTCATAAATCGAAATAGGGCCGCGTCTATGCAAACGCGTGCTTGCTTTTCAAGCTGTAATTATGACTTGCACCCGCCAAGGAAGTTATCATGCTGTCAGTAATTTACCCGCCAGTATAATAGTACTTCGACTGTCATATCTCGCAGATATCACTTCTCATGACTTGTTCCGCACTGGTCTATAAAACTAGTAATATAATCCTTCTTAGAGACAGGATTATGTGCGTGTGTGTGTGTAAGTGTGTCAGGGAAGCTCTTGTCCTAACCATTAATGTCTGACACAGAGAAATAGAAATACATAGAAATGATTGTAAACTTAGAATACGTCAGAGAAAAAAATCTAAAATTTTTATCAGGTTCTGGCCAGACATTTAAAGCATAAATAGTTTGGAAGGAGCAGAATCTTTTGTGATGTTATAAATTTTATTATCAGTAGCAATATAGGCCTATTTCAGCTGCCAGCAGCAGCTATCTTCAGTCAACATATGCTTCTCAGTGTCAATAGTTTATTAGTTCAGTTTAGTTTTTTTTGTTTAGTGGCAGTTTTATTGTTTACCAGCTGTAGTGGCAGCTGAAATATATCACAACTGATAATTGAATCTATGATATCACAAAAGATTTGGATCCTTTCAAGCTATGTAAATTTGAAAGACCCGTTTTGTTTCCAAATGTTTAGTCCCGGGCGCGGTTTCCACTTTGGAAGAAGCGCTGACCGGTGCTTTTCATGCACCTCCAAATTCTTGGAAATCCTGAGCTATGTCAAGATCTCTCCTCTGATTTACTCAGCCGTATAACCTTTCGATTTGCAGCTAACGAGCTGTTGTTGTAGCCTTGTAGCGAAGTGCTCACTGCCTACTAATACAACTGGGGTACCTAGGATCAAATCCCATCGTGGGATGTCAGACTTAAAATTATTTTTTGTAAAGAGCTGACGGAATTATCATTTTCCAAGTGGAGTCCTATAGTAGGTAATTACAAGCAATTCGAGCATCTTTTAAAATATATCGTCAGGTTAAGGCAGGGACCGTAACAACGGATTCTATTAGAGAATTAGGCCGGATTTTTCTCAAGGCATTGTCTCTGAAACTGCATGCAGCTTTACTCTATTGTAACCATTCCAAAGCAAGTATGCCTGTGCATTTCACTGTCAGAAAGATATGATAGCAGTATTTAACATTTACTGCTGATGTTTGGAAGTAGTATGTAAAATACATAACTAATGTTCGAAGAAAATAATTTTGATTGCGGCGACGAACTATCTTTTCTTTAAGTTGTTAGTCACCCGCTCAGAGGATTGTTTCCTCAAGGCGGTAGGTGCCTACGAAACACATGCCCACTGTGCCAACCGAAGGCAAAGGCTGTCTGTTTTGCCAACTTTTTTACACGCTTCGCTAGACATATTTTTGTGTGTATCAGGGCTGTGGAGCCGATGCGTTATCTCATCGGCTCCGGCTCCGGCTCCACGACACTGATGTGAAAGGCTCCGGCTCAGCTCCGGCTCCGGCTCCGACTTCAAATTCAGGTTCTATCTATGCTGGTTATCCTGGATCCGTTGAACGGTTTTTTTTGGATAACGGTGTGGCCTTTAGAGGCTTGCTACAATCATCAAATTAGTTTTCATTAACAAGCAACGACTTAAGTTAATAATAAAAATGATAATAGCCTAATATTATGACAAATAACATACTTGTCATATATTTTTGCATGAATTGACTATCTCTGAAAGATAAAATGAAGTTATAGCCAGGATTGGTTAAATTAGATAAAGATCTCCCGCACTGGCTAAATATAAATTGCCCTAGCCTGCAACCAGTCTACTACGAGGCTACATTAAATAAGACCACATGAGTGATGATGATATACCTAATTAGCCGTCACAGGGGCCGAATAGTAGTATAAGCTTTTTAACAAAGCTTGAATATGAAACTGGATAGCGTATGCCTCTAAATAGCTTATAGGGCCTGTATCTACTCGAACATGGAAAGGGTATCGGCTATGTAGCCAAATATACCGTATCAATAAAGATATCAATTGCTTTATTGAATATTAAAGTGTATATAGGCTAGCTTAGGTTGTTATTGTTATTTGTTATTGTCTTTATTCAATAGTCTATTGGTCAATGAATAATATGATCGGTGGGTAGCCCACGACTCATCATCTGTAGAAATTGTAATTTAGATAGCCTCATTGCAGTGTAGGCTAGAAATGTACAATTGAAAATTATACTTAAAAAATTAAAAATATCTAATTTAAGACAAGTTTTGTAATTCTATGCAGCATACTTAATAAGTTAAGGCCTAACTTACATTATATTAATTTCGTATTTTTCATTATGGCGTAAAGTTGCACTAAATAATTCATCAATGATTCATGTATATTATTATATTTAATTTATGTATAACACATTACCACTATTCCTCTGATGATGGTTAGGCTGATGAAACTGAACTCGGAGTATCACACAGTATGTTGCAGGGTGCTACTATGCATAATAAAAATTTGACTGCGAGCACCGAGCAGAAATCCCATCTACTTTGCTAGCTTTCAAATACGCGTGCGGTTTAATGTCACAGACAATAGAAAAGGGAGGTCAAAAGGCGCCTTTATTGAGAGCGTCTCAGTCTTTTTTTTATTGTTTACATATAAGTCAGCATGATATCAGCATAAAGTGTTGACAGACGGAAAAAATAATAATGAAAATTCTTGAAATCCACAGGTCTATGACATTTGGGGAAATATCATTACACGATACGGCTCTTGTGCAGTCCTCCCCCCCATTTTTTCTCTGGTCAAAAGATGCAGCACCATTGGATGTCCGTTTCAGCATCACCGGTTTGAGTGAAGCATTCCGTGCTGTTGTAAAAATCTACGTGGGTAATTGCGATGTCATGGTCGCAAACTTCGTCAGCAAGTCAACATTGTAATTTGACTTCGGGTTTTTCGCATTGAAATATACCCTTTGAATTTTGAAGTCAAAGGAAATTCATTGTGAATGAGATACCTTTAAAATAATAGGGCGCTACTAGAAGTGGCTGGGTCGCTTATTGCTATAGCCATGTGAGGACTTGTAGTCAGGTCATTCGTGTGAGTGTGAAGAGTTATCCCTCCAATCAAAATTGATCAAATTGAATAATCGATTGTTTTGAAAAATGTAGGTGGGGGGACTGCACAAGAGCCTATAATACAATCTAAGGAAATTGGCATTGTCACAGATGCCAGTAGCTTCTGCCAGTAGCCATACCGATAGATGATAGCCTACATAGTAACCGTATTAGATTTAAGACATTGCGCAAGAAATGTAGCTATATTATCTTTGCTGACTGAACTGGAAATGTGTACATAAATGACTGGCGACTTGTCTCTAGGAATCTACAATCATCTAGTTAGCATGCATATAACAAGTCTTCAAATTAATGGATTTTGGAGAATACGTTGTCAATATGGAAATTAGTCTCACGAAACATATGCAATAAAAAAATATTACACATGTGTGTAAATATATAATAAATATAATACAAAAGAAGGCGGCAACTGCAAAGAAAGATATCGTGGAGGACAGATCATTGGTATACTTAAAAGACATATCTTTAGATTTCAAATGATTTCATTTTTTTATGATGCCAATTAATAACTTTCAAAATTCTAGATTTATATCAAAGCTCAAACTATCGGAGCCGGAGCCGGAGCCCTTGTGATAAATCGGCTCCGGCTCCGACCAAAACCATCGGCTCCTTAAGGCTCCGGCTCCACAGCCCTGGTGTGTATCTTTTATCTCTTGTGATGTGTTCGTCCATATGTCGCGTAATTTAAAACTTGTATGAATTTCAATTGTTCCAACATTGTACTTCTACAGTATCACTGTTGTTAGACAAATAAAGGCTATTATTATTATCATTAAATAGGAGCTAAATAAGTTTATTAATTCAGTCTTAAATACGTCGAATGTGAATGTCCAACCAGCAAAAATAGCACTTCTAAGTTGTCTAACAAAAAATATATTTTTTCCCTTCGATTCTCTAAGATGACATATTATTTATCGAAATGTTATCTGAAACGTATTAGCAAAATATTTTGATTGATTTTTGGCCATTATATCTCAACTTGCAGTTTCTTCTTCAATCTGTACCTTTTTATTATAATACGAGTAATAACTTTTTGGATACTGAAAATGATAGTTTTGATGATAGCCGTGTCTAACTGCACCGGTTGATATGTGTTTAATCTAAAATCGAACAATTCGTTTTTAGATCATGGGAGGGGAATACATAATTTTCCAGGGAACTGTAAAGAGCTGACTTTCCAGATTAAATGAAGTAATTGCTATTAATGAAAAATGCCATCATTATCGCATATCGGTCTGCAGCAGCGATATGCAGCCACCACCGAAAAGATTGCAAACAATTTTGGCATATTTCCTAGAAATTTTCCTATTTCAAATCTAACTGAAAATATGTTGACATTGAAACTAGAACTTATTTTATTATGGCTAATATATGCTTCAAACTCTTGTGCAGGCCACAAAAATGCCTGTATGCCGTCTTGTTTTGCACCATGGTGCATGGTAGTATAATCCCGCGATTAAGGACTTCATAATCTATTAAATCGACTGATCGTGCCCAGCACTGATTGGATGTAGTCGCAGATGAAGCTCAGTCATAGTTATTGAAATTAAAGTATTTATTCATTTGATCGTTGTATCCACTGACAAGAATTTTTCATTTCTTTGCAGGCTTATCTCTAATTGGAAAGTTTGTTTTGTGTCCCCAAACAGTCTTTCAATTCGAGAGGAGAATGAGATACATAGTTCTCGAGCTATTACGATACGATGCCGATGTAATTTGTCTTGAGGAAGTGGATATGTTCGAACAGCTGAATGAATATCTGTCTCAAGTTGGTTACTGTGGTACGTTTATTGAGAAGTGTCCATCTCCCTGTTTAGCATTCTCTGATAACATTGGTCCGGATGGTTGTGCGATTTTTTATAAATACCAGCGCTTAAAATGTGTGTCTTCGTCAAGCTTTCGACTCGGTCATGATACAACTCAGGTTGCACTGGTTCAACTTTTACAGTCAATTGAAGATCCAGAGACGCAGTTTTATGTAACTGTCACCCATTTGAAAGCAAAACCCCAATTTTCTGCCGTTCGCAAAGTACAAGGCGACTTCTTGCTGGCCAAGTTAGATGAGATATGCAGAAAAGAACAATCACAGATTCTTCCTATTTTTGTATGTTGTGATATGAATGCTGATCCTCATGAGGAAGCAGTATCAGCCTTCAAGTCGCACAATCTTAAGTTCAGCAGCACTTATGCTCAAATACATTCCAATGAAAACGAACCAGAGTTTACGACTTGGAAATTTCGTGGTGCAGATGGCGAAGGAACTCTAGAAAATCGACATACCATTGACTACATGTGGTATCAAAAGTTGTCATCAGTGAAACCTTTGTCTATTGTCAGTATTCCTACTGAAGATATCATTGGAAGCGAAGGTTTGCCGTGTGCGGCCTTTCCATCTGATCATATGTCTCTCATAGCTGATTTTTCTATAAATCATTAATCATTTTCTTAACATTATAAAACCAAATATTATTATGTTTCTGTATATAACTGAATCACAAGTGAAAATTATGAAATGATATTATAAACACCTGACACTATTTTTTACAATATATTTTAGATATTATCTCTTTCTACTAAACGATGATGAGTATACTGTAGTTGAATCTTTATTACAATTTCCTAGAAAAAATATATATTCTTTAAAAATATTACTGCAAGCTTGTAGAAGGCTATTTCATGAGCGTTTAGATAGATATTGTATTGATTGAAGATATTCCAGCAGAAGATATTCCAAGTTTCAAGATAATAAATGCGCGTCCAAAAAGACTGGACACATAAGCAACTGTTCCATTTTAAAGTTTAATTTCATTATATGGGACGCTGTCAGATGTGTTCAATTTTTCTTCAATGGTATTCATCATAAGTATTTTGCTACATTTTCCGTATCGCGTACATTCCTTATTTTCTTAAGACATGCTTGTTACATCAATTTCGTTGCTGTATTTTGTAAGTCGACGAGAGACACATAGTACATGTTTTCCTATTCCAAATACATTTATACCATTCCATTTTTATTCGTTTTGTTTGTTAACCAATGTGACTGGCGCAGTCAAGGACTGCGTGGTATTAAAAGTCAAAATGCAATCAATAAGTCAAAATAAGTTGGCTCGCGTGACTAGGATTTTCACATTAAATTACTGCTGTATATGTTTCAAAGGTGCCGGATTTAGTAGCGTCAAGGCTTTCTTCGAAAAATTCGCGGTGAATTGTGGGTCTGCAACAGGAAATTCCACGTAATCATCAACCTCAACATTGATGACCTTAATTAACCCTTTGCTGCATATTGTTCTCTATGAAGGCAATTGATGTTTGACGTCGATTGCTCTTTTCTGATTGATTGCTTTCAGTGAAGGTTTCCACCGATTAGAATACAAGTCTTGTGACATCGGAAGTCACGAGCTTTGTGTCTTCACGTGATTTCTTAACTTGATTATTAGCAGCCAAATTAGGAGTAACCCGTTGAACGATTAAAATGCATTTTACTGTACTCAACAGTCAACTGTTTCACCGTATTTGTATCTCTGATGTTAAATAAATATATAACGTTATACCAAAACAACAATAAGTAATACACAATACTTATTGTTCCAATTATCATCGTCATAGTAATGTATGGCGTCAATTTGTTGATGTTCTTTATGAAGGCCGACATGCAGTAAAGCATGAATATTGATGCCTATATGCCCTATGATATTTTTATCATTTTAACACGTATAATACTTAATTTCTTTGAAATATTTTATTGGAAACCGAATTACCGGTAGTATGGTAGTATAGTAGGGCCTGCTACACATAAAATCATACACACAAAATGAATAATATACATGTACTTTTTGTGAAGGAACTACATGTACATTGTACACATAACCTAAATATGTCGGTGAAACATATGTGTACCGGTATATAGGCTATATCACCTGTATTCTGTATCATGTGTAGGCCTATATGCATGTATCATGTATGTGTAAATCATGTATACGTGTATCATATACATATCATTCATCTGCTATCATCTATATATTTGGATTTGATCTAGATAAATAACCTTTACGGATGAGATTTTTCTAGTATAGATGATACTTAAACTATAGTTATACGGCTCGTATACATATTTCACAGGCTATTATTATTGAATTCTACGTTTATTTCTATATTTATACACGCATGTTAAATTTAGGTACATAGTAATGGGCAAAAGACCGTTCCAGGACACCATAAAATTCAAAAAATAGTATCTTTAAAAACGACATAAATTCATGAATTTGAACCCTTTTTCAGGTTTTTAAGACCTAAATACATGAATTTAGTCCATTCAAAAAGTACCATTTTTTCAAAAAATGGTATTTTTAAAAACGACATAAATTCATGAATTTGAACCCTTTTTCAGGTTATGAAGACCTAAATTCATAAATTCAGGCGTTTTTAAAAATGCCCAATTTTTCAAATTTTTCAAAATCTCAAAATTTGAGAATTACAATTTTTACTCCCAAAATCATGACCGTTCAAGGACACCGAAAAAATCAGAAAAGTTAAGAATCTCAAATTTGTGATTATGGCATTTTTCATTGCTCAAATCATGACCGTTCAAGGACATCGAAAATCATAAAAGTTGAGAATTTCAAATTCATGAATTTTATCCATCTTTCAGGTTTTTAAAATATGAGATAACTAAAATTATGTGACTAAAAATATTTCTTTAAGTATGTAACACAATCTCTCACAATGCCTGTTATTGTTACTGCTTTGCACTCTGATGAAGCCCCCAATTGTAGGGAACAGCTGATACCCGCATGCTTCTGGCATTCCTAAACCATTGAATTACAGAACAAGCAGCTGTTACCCGTATTAAAGATTAAAATGACGTGGAATATATTGCAGCATGTAGGAAGTAATACTTCATTTTAAAATTCCATTAATCATAACTAGTGACTGTTTTCTTTCTTCATTGCAAAATGCCAAAACGTACTGCCGCGGAAGCTTTTTCGTTTTACATGCCGATTTTACTAAACTTAATTAAAGAAGAGCACAAAGAAACTGCGAATAAATACTTTGAAGAGTGGAAGTTAGAAATTCAATCGAGAAAGAAGAACAAATTGGACTCTCAAAAAAAGTGGAGGATATTACAGTAAAAATATAACAGTATCTGACCACTACTACAATTCCTCAGTTCAATGTTACAAAATAACATTTCATTACCATCGAGGATAGCGCTACTATGATTTCAAAACTGATTGCAAGTGATAAAGTACACCATGGGTCGTTGCTGAGAAGTGCTGCTTATCAAGGTTATGGATTTAAAAGAATTCTGGAATTGAGTGACAATAAAAAGAACAGATTTGTGGCAAACTTGGAACTATTTAGAATTTCCTATAACGTAAGTTATTGTTATTTTTTAATGAACTTATCAGATCTAATTCTACCACACGTATTATTTTTAAATTCATCAATGCCCATTAGTTTTGTTAGAAAACATTTTAAAGAAATCAAAATTTATATAGAAAAATTGAATCAACCGACAACTATAGAAGAAATGAGGTTTGGTTCCCAAGATGAATGAACATTAACTGTGTTGTTTTACTTTTTAAGATATGTGCAATGTACATACATATTTGATGCATACATATTTATGAAGACTTCTTTATAAGTAGTAACACATTTTGGATTATTTTGAAATGTAATTAAATTTTCTTTTGTTCTCCAGTCTACTACCATGAGACTGCTATTGTATAGATCTATATTTCAGTATGTAACATAATCTTTGATATTTAAGAATGATTCATGGAACTTAGTAGTAACACATTTTGGATTATTTTGAAATGTAATTAAATTTTCTTTTGTTCTCCAGTCTCATGGTAGTAGACTGACAATGTACAATTGTATGATAAGATTGATTGTTGTATTATTATATTTGATATTTAAGAATGATTCATGGAACTTAGTAGTAACACATTTTGGATTATTTTGAAATGTAATTAAATTTTCTTTTGTTCTCCAGTCTCATGGTAGTAGACTGACATTGTACAATTGTATGATAAGATTGATTGTTGTATTATTATATTTGATATTTAAGAATGATTCATGGAACTTAGTAGTAACACATTTTGGATTATTTTGAAATGTAATTAAATTTTCTTTTGTTCTCCAGTCCACAGTGGGTCAAAACCCCGCAAAACGGGACAAAACCTTCTCCTCGGCTATGAGCATCTGTTGATAAAAAACTTAACATGCATTCCGACTAAATCGATAGCGCCGAATTTAATGGTAATATTTTCCCATAGCAACGGTTGCTAGGGAGCCTATTTCTGCATAGCAACCAGAAAACCATGTTAGATATAGATATTAAAACTGTATGTACAAAACTCGCTGTTGAGCTGCTATCACAAGATATAAAAACTTGACATGAATTCTAACTAAATCGATAGCGCCGGATTTAATGATGTTTTCCCTTAACAACGGCTGCTAGGGGGCCTATTTCTGCATAGCAACCAGAAAACTGTGTTAGATGCACCTTTGCGATTTTGTGTATAAAGCGTATTATATTCACTGACCGACACCATTCATGTAAAACCAATATTTTTGGAACAATTTTACTGTGTAGACTACAACATACGCACGGAAAATTTGATCAATCAATCAAATCAAATCAAATCAAATCAAATGTAGCTCATTGGGCTCCTTTAGAAGGGAAAGTACATCTGATGACAAAGCCAATTTCCTTGTATTTCGATTATTGCGATAAGTTGCGATCAGGGGGTCCGAATTGCACAGCAACCTTCTCATGAAATCATTGTTTGCCGATGACCTTGATATCTTCCTCGGAAATTGTTCTCTGGAAATTAAAAAAAAGACTCTTTCATGCATCCGTAATAGCACAAGTATAATAATATTATTAACTAATTTCACAGACATTTTTAAGATTAAGAGCTCGTGCAGAAGCACAACATGGCAATTTCGGAATTTCATCTATAGACATACCTGTATTTCTTGAAATATTTGGTTGAGGCCTCTTGCGCTTCTTCTGAGTACATCCCGAGAGGCAAACTGCACACTTCTATGATTGCATGTCCGTGTAATAAGATTTTGTGTACTGATTGTGGCATGGGATACCATTTGTAATGTCGCGTGTAATATCTTGCTGTTTGAATGCAGTGCGATTTGAATTATTCTGAGTCTATGTCAAAGTTGCATGAAATTGTGATGAGGATGACATGTAGTTTTTCGAGTAGTGTGCGATCAATCTGTAGGATTTCGGAAGCTACATTCGACTTTTGGAACACTCTTCTCGTACTGTCGCCGTCATTTGACGTTCCAGACCCTCCTGTTCGAGGTTGATCAACTACAAGACCCATTCTCTCTCGGAATTGTTTCTGAATTTCTTTTTTCTCTCTTCTACAGAACGTTTCTCGGCCAATGTTCTTGCCTGACATTTTTTGATCGGCAATTTGTATGCAATATGCAACACAGTTTCAAAAAATCGTATCCACGCATGCAGGATCGAAATCCCGCATCTAAGATTGCTGATGTCATAAGCCTTTTTTAACATGCATGGTTTCGCAGTAGTTGATAACTGGATTTTAGTATGAGAGCTAGAGCCTCTTTTGGACTGGTCTGGTGTTCATCAGAAATCAAATTTCTCACTTCTCTAGCTTTTTCAGTGTTCTGTTCGATTGTTAATCTCTTGCTTGATGCGTATAAGAGTTCGTTTGAAGAATATTCACTCACAATACCCGTGACCTTTCGATTTTTTGTCCTGGTAGACGTCGACTCAAATTCTACAGAGGGTCTTCCACCCTTACTTGTATTACCGGCACCACTCTTGAATAGCATTTCAGAAAGCCAGGATTCATTTTGTTTTAGAAAAACATCCTTCGTTCTATTTGCCTTCTGCCATCTAATGCGCACCTTGTACATGAATTCAGTAATGACCTTATCGATATCATCAGGAAGTTGTAAGTTTGTCGTGTCTTTAATGTGTTGTGTCAATTGTGTTATTGCGTTTTCGCTTTGAATAGATGTCTTGTTATCAAAAAGGTAGGATACCAGGCTTTTCCTATCCATACCGAATGGTGGTTCAATCTGAAAGAATAAAAATCTTAATTAGGTTTCTCGAAGCTTTTTTTACGAATTATCACTACAATTGATATGCAGCTATAGTGTTGTGAGTAGTAGTTGTTGTGACTTGATGAAAGATTCACCTGAAACGCTGCTGCATTATCGTGTCACAAGCATCGGTATGGAATAACGGATAGTGCTTACGGTTTGCGTGTAGCAGGGATTGGGTTCGAACTCAATGAGCAACAAAGACGATCAATCATTGTGGTATAAAACGTTAATAGGCACTGCTTGGCAGAATATTTCTTCGTAATATTGTTTGGTATACTGAATTACATATCTTAAAGGTAATTTAAGGACGGAATTCGACAGAACTCAGAAAGCGCATAGTTTTTATGAATTTTAGTACATTTAACTAATCAATTACACATGCTGTTTTAGAGAAAACTAAGTTTTGTCTACTAAAAAATAATGAGAGCCTCCATTTAACCACTCCGATTTAAAGAATTAACACATATGTTGACTAAACTAAAGTAAAAAAATGATCAAAATGATCACTTACCAACTGATTTATGGATGAGATCTCCAGGACCCAATCTGTAAACTTCACGAACCGAAACGTAATTTGAATACAACAGACAGATTTAAAATATTGTAAAATCAAAACGATTCAAACAAGTGAACCAAAACTTATGCATATGTGCTAGACAGAACATCTGTAACAATAAATACAATGATTCAAGAAGAATTTCAAAAATCTTTTTTTGAGGTTTTGCCAGCTTCTGACCCACTGTGCAGTCTCATGGTAGTAGACTGACATTGTACAATTGTATGATAAGATTGATTGTTGTATTATTATATTTGATGCAAAATACACTGCCGTTGTTTGTATTTTTCTGTACAAGAAGTAGACATTATTACAGTTATTGGAATTTATTTCATTTAAAATGAATGATGAAAATCCGACAGTTATACTGAGTAATATAGGTGATATATTACCTCAGGTTAATAACATGACTGAGTTTTTAAAATTATACGACAAACAAACAACTACGTATTTCGATTTAAATAGAATTTCAGAAGATTGCATTCAAAATATTTATTCAAAATATTTCTTTAAAAATGGAAGAAACAAAAGTGGAAGAAACCTCAACGGGGACGAAAATGGAAGAAACCACAAGAATATATCCTTCGTTATCATATGAACGTAGTTCTACTTTAATGGACATTGAAAAAATGAACAAAGAAAAACACAAAGATAGAGTTAGGTTATATGAAAGATAAGGAATCTCAATTATTACTTAGACTAGAACATTATAAAAAATTAAGAAAGAGATGGAGTAAAGTTAAGAATGTAACACAAGGAATTGGCATATTCGTAACAATAAGTTTAGGTGCTTTAACAATTGTCATATCTTCAGGTGTTTTATTAATTCCAGTAGTTGCTACAGCTTTAACAGGTACGGGTGTTTTTGCAACTTCACTTGTTACAATGTTAGATAAATCTTTAATAACTAAGAAACGAAAATCATTAAAAACTAAGCATTTACATATTAAAGAAGTCTATGACAACTTACACTACTACTTTCAAAGAGTATGTGATGATAATGTTATTACGTTAGATGAGATTGAAAAATTTGATCAAATAGTTAATGAAGTGAATCAAATATCATTTCAATTACAGTCAGAAAAAGTTGATGATAAGAATAAACAGGATGGCAAAATTTCGAGTGATGGTAAAATTTCTAATGAAGAAAATGACAAAATTTTTTTAGAAGAGCTAAAAACTTTAAGCGAAAATTTAAGCAAAACTTTATTAAACAAAACTTTAAACGAGAAAACTTCAAACGAAAAGATGCCAAACAACAAAGCAATAAAAAAATTATTTGTTCAGTAAAATGTTTTTGCTGTATTCCAATGTTACCACAAAATTCAAATATTATATTTTAAAAATGGATAAAATTAGAGCTGATAATTTTAAAAGAATTAAACAATTAGAAGAGTTAATAAAACAAAAAAATATTATGAAAGAAAATCATCTTCAACATAGAATGATAAAAGCTGGTATTCAATCTGATATGTTTGAAAAAATGCAGCAAACCGAGCACGTAAAAATTGATTTTGAAAAAACTATGAAACCATTTAAAACTCTTGAAAAAGAACTTACAAATAATGATAAACAAATTGATATAACAGATCCAGAGCACAAAACTATATTAGATGACTATGGATTACTAGAATCAAACATTAATAAGAAATTACCAAAATCTATGCAATTTGAACATTCTATTTCATTTATAGATGGAAAAACAATACCTAGATTTTATCTCGGACAAAAAGAAATATTTCCACAACCTTTTCGAGGTTTAATTTTTTCACCAGATAAATCTCCTTTTAATTTAGATAGAAATTTTGTTGATCTTTTAAGAGGAGCAGATTTAAAAAATTATGCTGTAGATGATCTTATAAAATATAAAGCTATGTTAGATAGAGTTGGTGCAGTAAAATCTCTTAGACGTTATAAACAATTAGAAAATTTATTATCAACGGGAGTTAAAGTAGGAAAAGGTTTAAAACTGAAACAATTGTATTCTTACCAGATGATCCACAAGAATTACTAAATAGATTAAATATTTTAATATCTGCAATAAAAGAAGGACATAATTCTAGTTTCAATGAAATCCATGCTATATTGAAAAGACTGTTAGAAAAGAAGATTCTAAATAAAGAGGATTATAAAAGTATAACCGGACATCTCTGATGTCTTTAAGGGCTTCGCCCGTAGCTGAAATATGTTGTTTCTAATTTTTATCTATGATTTTTATCTATGATTTTTATTTATGATTTTTATCTATGATTTTTATCTATGATTTTTATCTATGATTTTTATCTATGATTTTTATCTATGATTTTTATCTATGATTTTTATCTATGATTTTTATCTATGATTTTTATCTATGATTTTTATCTATGATTTTTATCTATGATTTTCATCTACGATTTTTATCTATAATATTTATTCAAAATTTTAACTAAAAAATGTGTTCAGCAGATTTATACAAAATTAATAATCATTTAGAAAATCTAACAGAAATTTTGGGTTCATAAAAATTTAGTACGACGTTAAAAATTATAACAACTACTTCATCACACACTTGTAATTTAGAACCCATTCTACATTTGGAACAAAATAAAAATTATCAAATTGCATTGACTAGTTTCTCTACATTTAACACTATTCAAAACGTTATCAAAGATGTGAATGACCAATTTAGATATTCTACTGATAAAGGCAAAACATGGAAAATACAAACTTTTCTTCCTGGTTCTTACGAAGTTGAATCAATATCAAATGAAATTAAGAGATATTTAGGTATACCATTTAAAGATAAGAAACAATTACATTTTGCAGTTGAACCGGCAGTTAATAAATTTTCTCTTACTTTAGACGAAAATCATCAAGTTGATTTTAATCATGATAGATCATTGTCAAAGCTATTAGGATTTAATAAACAAACCTATAGTCAAGGTTATCATTTAGGTGAGAAGATTCCAAAAATAACTGAAATAAATTCAATTGTTGTACATTGTGACATTATTGAAGAAGGATATATAAATGGTAAGTTGTCAAATTTAATATTCAGTTTTCCAGCTTTTACTGTACCCATTGGTTATAGATTAAATGTAATTCCACAAACATTAATATATTTCCCTATTACAAGAAAAACTATTAACAACATTAACATTAGAATCACTGATGAAAAAGGACAAGAAATAAATTTTGGAGGTGAAGAGATTATGATAGATCTTTTGGTTCGGGAGGTATAAACTTCCACGCGAAGCTAGAGAAGTTTAATTTTCTTCTTCTTCTTTTGAAATAAAAATAAAATTTTTTTATTAAGAAATGAGTGAAGTACTACCATTAAATAAAAAAAAACTTAAATTTAATCATCATCCAAATTTATCTAATAAAGTTTTGTCAGTTATTTGTGGAAGATCAGGTTGTGGTAAAACGTATCTATTGTTTAAAATTTTAACGACTCCAAATTTTTTGGATTATAACAATCTTATAATTTATACAACAACAGCAGAGCAACCCGTCTATCAATTTTTAAAATATGGATTTGAAAATAATCTTAAAAAAACGGCAATTGCTTCATTATTCAAAGAATATGAGAAATCTGAAGATGAAGAAGAAATAAGTTCGTGGTGTGAAGAAGCAGCAAAAAATAATCAGTTAGTTGAAACCAATAAAAATAAGCATATAAAGATACAATTAATAGATGATAGTGGTAATATGCAAGATCCTAGTAAACTAGATAAAACAATGAAACATTGTGTAATTTTTGATGATTGTGTTAATGATAGAAATCAGTCAGTTCAGAGAAATTATTTCACAAGAGGTAGACATAATAACTGTAGTGTATTTTATTTAACACAAAGTATGTATTCATTAGACGGAAGTGTTATTAGAAAGAATGCAAATATATTTATATTATTTGAAATAAATTCAAGAAACTTAAGTGATCTGTTAAGAGATTTATGTGTAAGAAATAAAGATGAATTTAAACAATCGTGTAACAATGCTTGGTCAAAAGATAATGGATTTATCACAATTAATATTGATAAAAAAATTCATGATAGAGTTATAGAAGATTTGTTTACTGAGCAATAAATAATAAAATTTTTATTCTAGACTGATTTAAATAATAAAAGAAGTTTTTCTAGACTGATTTAAGTAATAAAAAAATTTTTTCTAGACGGATTTAAATAATAATAAATAAACTTTAAAAAGGTGAAGTAGTTATTCCATCAGGTAAAATTTTTCTTTTATCATCAAATGGATCTAATGCTAATTTATGTTCTTCTTTTAAATACATTTTATGTTTTTTGAATTAAGTCTATAATTACATGCTGTTTTTATTTCATTATTAAATAATGCATTTTTATAATCTTGAAATGTTATTTGATTAGCCACTGATGCCTTTGAAATTCCTTTTAATGTTTTATGTGTTTTAATATTATTAGTTGTATCATAACAGTAACATTTAGATTTTAAAAATATAGCTTCTGTTATGAAATCTTCATTTCCTTCTAATTCATCTTTTACTTTACATAAATCAGAAGGATGAATAATATCTTTTATTTTATTAATTTCTTTATCTAGTGAAGAACCATATGGTACTGTTAATTCTAAGAAAATAGAATCGGTATCTGTAAAGTGTAATTTATAGTTTTTGCCATAAGCAGGTGCTAAATAATCATATATAAATTTATACATAAATAGTTTAGCTAATTCTAATATAGTGAATCCAATAAAATTAAACTTATCATGTTTTACGCTAATTCGACGTAAATGTACAGCACATAGTTCATCACTAAATCTAGTAGTTCTTTTATATGTAGGTTTCCTTGTTAAATTTTGAAACCTATCTTTATAATAAACTATTTCAATATTTTGTCTATTAAGCACATTTTCTAAAGTCTTACCATAAAATGCATTATTCATTAATTTGAAGAACACGTTTCCAAAATCATCTTTATTTCTTTTAGCTATTTTACGTTTTTCAATATTGAACTCTATATAATTTTTTAACCATTTAGATTTTTGATAAAATAGTTTTCGATATATTTTGGTTAGAATCATTCCATGTTCTAAATACCAATCTAGCATTCTTCCTTCAACAACATACTTTCCTTTATTACTTTGTGTTAACATAAGTTTTTTTGTTGGTCTGTATTTCTTAGGAATTATAGATTTTTGATAATCTGAAAAATCTTCTATATTGGGAATTTTGTTTTCGGGACAGAAAGGAAAATATTTTGTTTTATCTTTTATTTCATCAGGATATACTAAATCAACTTCATATATATAACCATGATTATAATTTCCATCATATGTTTTTTGATAATCTAGAATATTACACCATGACATTTCACCTGTTGGTAATTCTTGTATCATGTAAGTCCTTCTATATTTTGATTAAACAATTTTATAAACTGATCACTTTCTTCTGGAGATAAAGGTTTCATTATTCCATAATCATCAGGATTTACTTTTTTATTGTAACACTGTACATAACGATTGCCTAAAACTGATGAAACTCCACCTCTAATTCCAGATTCAAAAAATAATAATTTATCATATGTATTTTCTTTATAATGTTTAAGTTTAACATTTGTATGTTTTAATCCTGCTAACCATGTTAAACCTGGTGTAGAATAACAATAACATGGATCGATTCCGTAATATTCTAAACACATATCACGAAAGTTTTCAAAAAGATCAGCTAGTATTAATACATCTATCTGAAGATATTTCATTGTATAATCATACATTGTTTTACAATTTAACTCTCTCCAATTCTTTTCAGCTTCTGCATAGTCTTCTTTAGATAATTGTGAATGTTTTAATGTTGATTTAAATTTATTTATTGGAGGAAGTTGTTTTTCTTCCATAATTTTATTCACAGAATTAAAATCTCCAGTTATGTACTCATGCGGAAATATTCCTTTCAAAGGTTTTAAATTATATTTATATAATATTTTACATTGTTCAGATTTCAAAGTTTTTCCCATAACATCTAATGAATAAGGAGTAAAAAATCTAAATGTATCTAAAATTCTAATACAACCTAATTGCATTGAAAAATATTCTTCTTCTGTTTTACATAGTACATTTATTTGTTGTTGTTGTAATTTTTCAGATGAAAAAAATCTTTCATTACTAGATGGAAATCATATTTAAAACCATTGTAGAAATATAGAGGAACAAAGTTATATTTAAATTTATTAGCATTAAGATTACAAGAATTATGTGCTGCACCTCTATATAATCCATTTAGATGATCATGATCTTTTACCTTATCAAGATATCTACCTCTGCCATTTTTATAATTTTTTGTAAATTCTTTTCCACAGTAATAACAATTTGTTTCATTAACAAAATTAATTTTTTCTTTTTCTGTTAATGGAAGCATTGGTATATTTGTTTCAAGTAATTGTGAAAAGCGACCTTGTAATTCTTCTACTTTCTTTGTAAACATTTCTGAACTATCTTAACCAAGTATTGAAAATATTCTGATTTAAATAATTCAGGATAATTTGAGTGAATGTACATTCCCCAACATAATGGTTTTGTTCAAATAAATACTTTTCTTTACTTTGCTCAGATGTACTTTTTTCATAATTATCATTTTCAGAATTATCATTTTCAGAATTATCATTATCAGAATCGGGCGAAGCCCTGGAAGACATCTCCGATGCCCCGTGCTTTTGTGTCATACTAACATTACATGCTTCAAAATCACAATAAATAGTAAAGGGTACTTTATTTTTCAAATACCATTTATTATATTCTAAATAATCATCTTTTGGAAATGTGTTTCTGACTGCTTCATTTTGTTGGCAATTCTCAAAATGTCTATTCATTTCTTCTAAAGTTCTAAAACTTGTCATACATTGAAGACAGGGAAAATTAGGATTATCTGAAGTTTTTGTAAATATAGAAACATCTTTACACAATATAAAATGACCCTGATAATATAATAGATTCGCTTGTGCTGGTTGCTTTGTTTGTTTTAATTTTTCAAATTTATCTTTATATATTTCATGTGTTTCATCAATTTCTTTTGTAAGATTAAATGTATTTCGATGAAAATTTTGATTTAATATTTGTAGCTGATAACTATATTCTTTATCATATTGTTCTTTATATTGCTGTTGACATTTTTTTAAAGATTCATTTATTTTTTGATTGGTTTCATTTTCTTCACTATTTAATTCTTTATTGTCTTCATTATTTTCTTCATTTAATTTTTGAATCGTTTCTATCTTATTTTGATATTCATGGCCATATTCTTGTACTAATATTTTTGTTTGTTGTTGATAATCTGTTTTACATTTTTGTAAACTTTCATTTAAATTTTGTAATTTTTGTTGATATTCTAAAGATAAAGATAAATAATCGGAATCATAATCATAATTATAATTACGTCCTTTATAATTATTATGATTGATCATTATTGGTGATAATGTTTTAACAATTTGAAATTTTTCAGTACATATTATATTTCCTTGGTAAAAAATATTATGATGCATGTAATTTCCTCTATCATTATATACTATTTCTGATTGACATAAATTTTTATTATTCAAATAAAATTTTTTTGAATCTGAGTAAAGTGGAGTAATTTTACCAATAGAAACATAATTCACATTTAATTCAAAAACATTTACTTCTATTAAATTTTTATTCTTTTGATGAAACTTTTTTCACCTATTATAACCATATGGAAATTCATCTAAACCATCCGAAAGATCAAATTCCTTTATATATATTCTTCTTTATTATAATGACTTAGTCTTTCTTTATGATATTCTGCAGGATGTAAATGTGCTATAATACTCCACAGAAAACGATAATCATCTTCATTTTTTATATTAATTATTTGTGGTGAACTGAAAGGTAAAGGAACATAACTACCACCAGTATTATTTTTATATTTATCAATTACTATTTTCTTAGATAGTATTTTAACAAATCTCCAACCAGATTCACGTAACTGGGCTTCAATTATACAATTTTCTAATTTAAGTATCATCGATTCAAATATGGGTTGTATATCATTTATATTATGAATTTCTTGTGAATTTGTAAAATGTCCTTGTATTATTTCTTCAGGAATTCCATCAGGTCCATTTTTTGCATAAAGTACTTCTACATTCATATAACATTTGAAAGATTTCTTAAATATATTATAAAAGTTGGTTAGAATATCAGAAAAAGTTTCATCGGTTTCATTATGTTCAACCGATTCATTAAATAAATATTTTATATCTGTTACAGCTTCATCGGTTCGTTCAGCTTCATCAAATTTATCAGTATCGCTAAATAAATATCTTCCATCTGGTAGGGTCTCATCTTCACTATTAAAAACTTTTTTATATTCCGAATGTGAATAATCATCAAACATTTTTTTAACTTTTATATCAGTAGGCAATGTTTCTAGATAGTTTTTATAACTATTTAATTTTAATATATTTCCTTCATCAACTCGTTCTACATTTTGTAAATGCAATTTACTATTTAAATGAGATTGATAACTTCTTTTTGTTTGCAACTTTTTTTTACATAAGTTACAATAAAACTTGGTATTTTCCATTTTTTTTATTTTTTAAAGAAAAAATTGTGTTTTAATTTTAGATATAAACATTTTAATATCAAGGTCTTGAGAGTTATTTTTTATTATTATATATTTCACGTTCCTAAGTTATTTTATTTTCTTTATCATATTTAGTTTTATCATATAACGTTTTATCAAAAGATAATTTAAATTTATTTTCACTAACTATTGATTCTTTATCATCATCATCAATTGATTCTTCATCATCATCATAAATTGATTCTTCATCATCATCATAAATTACACTTTTTGGTATAGGATGCCATTCCCTGATAGGATACCATTCTGTTATTGGAATATCTAACTCTAAATTACATTTTTTATCTGATAATAATATAATAGAGAAAAATATTGGTCTTGGATCTCTTTTGGAAAATTTAATAACACCACCATAATCTGAATCACTTTTAGTTTTTATTAAAGATGATAAAATTTTAAATTGATTAGATGTAAATCCTAATTTAAATTTTGTAGACCCGACACATAGTTGTCTAACAGTATCTTCAACTATACCATCATTATTATTTTCAATTGTAAGAAAATGAAAATTAGATAAATTTTGATTATATGTAGTATTAATATCATGTACATCAGTATGAGATAGAAATTTTTCTTCACTTGAATTTTTATAATTACTAATATTTTTATAATCTTTTTTACCATTTCCACCTTTTTCAGATGTTTCGGAATCATCATTTATATTATCATAAGATTCTTTAAGATCGTGCAAAGGCCTAGAACCTTCGGTTCGTTTATTATGATTATGATTATGGTCATTGTTAACAGTATAAGGTGTTGTCCACATATAAATTTTCTCTTGTTGAGCTAAACCATTTATATAAGATTTTAACAAATTAATATTTAAGTTTGAATATAATCCTATATACGTATCATCATCATTCTTTGGGGCATTTCTAATGTTTCTTGTTTATAAATTGTATCTCTATAATAAACTTGGCATAATAATTCTTCGTTATGCTTTTTACTCTCGATATGAATATTATATTGGTTTTGCTCATCAACAAATAATCTAATTTTTTCTTTTGAAAAAGATTTTAATTTTTTAACTTATTCTTTAATATTGATATAATTAATAATTTTAGTTTCTATCCAATCAGTATTACTAATTGGTAATACTGCTCTAATAAAACCATAAACATTATTATAACCTATTATAACTATATTTTCTTTATTTAATTCAACATAAGCCACATCATTATATTTGCTTACAATCTCCATAAACTTTATAAATGGATCCCCCGGAAGTAAACAATAGTTAGCTTCTATAGAAGGTAAACCTTTAGTCTGTTCTCTAAATATTTCGGCTTGTAATTCAAATAAAATATTTACATCTATACATGGATTATTATTATTATTATTATCAAAACATTTATTTTCAAATCCCGTCGATCTCGTCGAATAAGAAGAACAGGATGATGCGGACGAATATAATTTTTTTTAATTTTTTTTAAATTTGCTTTATCCATTTTTTATTTTTATTAGAAAAAATTTTATTTTTTTATTGTTAAACAATGATGTTACCAAATGTTGGTGGAGGTGCATATATCCAGAATAATCGTGAATTAGAAATAGAGATAGAAAATTATATCTTGAAAACTGGAGACGTTTTATCTGGTCCATTGCATCTTTCTATTCTTCCGCAACAAAATACAGAGTTAACAAATAAACAATATGTTGATACACAAATCAATGACTTAAAAGAAAAATATATAAACGATGTTTTGGTTCCACTGATGAATGAATTAAAGTTGGTTAAACTTAATGACAAATCATTAAACGAAAAATTATTAAAACTTGATAAAAAGGATAGAGAGCTAGAAGCAGATATAGCAAAACTTTTTAAAAAGATTTCTGAACAATCAAAAATTTTGATATTACTTTCTATAAAGTTAAAATCTGCAGTCATTAAAAATAAACAACAGATAAAATTATTGAAAGAACAATTAGAAGATGAAATAGAAAAACTACCTGAAAGAATTAAAAAAAATTTAAAGCAGTTACAAGCTACATTCCAAAAAACTGTTGATTAATTAAGTTCTAAAATTACGCAACAAATGAAAAAGATGAATAGAATAATAAATGAAGTAAACTCGCTTAATCAAAAAGTTGATAAAATGAAAACTCTTAAAATCAATTTAGAAAATGAATTAAAGAAAAATTTACAAGAAAACTCTCAAGAAAATAAAGAACAGTTAGATTCTGTTAAAAGACAATTAGATGTTCTTAAAATTAAGTTAAATGCACTTAAAACGGCGTTGAAGATGAATCAGGAGAAAATGCAAGTTAATAGAAAAGAAATTAAAGTACATCACACGCTACTTGACGCAATAGATAAAGTGCAACAGACAATTAATAAAGTTATCTCGAAGTTGTTGTCCATTCACAAACGTAAATCTTGATCGGACCAAAGCTCCTCGAGGCTTTAGCCGATCGGACCAAAGGTCCTCAGGTTACTAACCAATCATAAACGTAAATATTAACGTAAATATTTTTCCGAAAAGTCAAATTTATTCCTGAAAAATGCCTATAATTTATAAACACAATCTTAAACATTTTGCTTCAAATCAAAGAATTGCTCATGAACCACGTATGAATCCTGTTTATCATTATGATAATAGAGAAACAGTTCACACGGAAGGAGCTGGTATATTTTCTGGTATTGGAAGTATCGTTAACTTAATTAAAAATAATAAAGGTTTGATTACATCTGCTGCAAAAGGACCAGCTGCTATAGGTAGTACAGCTAGTGCAATATCAAATGCTGTTAAGTCTCAAAACGAATTAAAACAACTAGAAGCTATTCGTAAACTTAGGAATGATTCTGAAGAACTAAAAAATTTAAAAAACTTTCAGAGGAAACAAAAAACAAAATTGCTAGCATAGCTGTAGGGGGTGAAACCTTGAGGAGCGGAGCTCCGTCTGATAGTAAAAAGGGGAAGAAAACAGGCGTAGCCATAGAACGTTCAATTGAAGAAATAAGAGGTAATGGTGTTAACAGCAACCTTCGGTCTAACCAGCAAAGCTGTAGCGGAGCTGGTCTAGCAAAATTCTAAAATTATATTTTAGTAAAATTTTTTAGTAAAATTTTTTAGCAAAATTTTTTAGTAAAATTATTTTAGCAGAATTTTTTCTGTGTGTGAAAAAACAAAAAGTCAAATTATTTTTTATAAAAATGTCTTCGCTTATCGAAAATAAAGTTGAATTAGATAAACCACCAGGTGTTAGTTATAATCAAAAAAAGAATGACTATATAAGAATTGCTATGAATCCCGGATCTTCCAGTAGAGTAAATACTGTAGGAGATTTAATTTTTGAAGTTGATAATCAGCAGAGTTATATATATCTACCTGATTCATTTTTACACTGTGTATATTCTTTATATAGTGATGCCAATTTTACAACACCATTACCAGAAACCGATAATATTGCACTAGAGAATAATTTTTTTCCAAGATGTTGCAACTCAAAATATAGAAACATTAAGTGATTCTCCAGGTGTAATTGATACAATGCTTAGATTTGTAACAATTGGTGAAAATAATAAAAAGTATGAAATCGAAGGTTGGTTTCCTGATACTAATAATGGTATAATTATAGATGATTTAACTTACGCTGGAACAGACGCAGCAGGAATTGCGAAAGATGTAGAAAATATTGCAAAACATTTAAATAAAACAAACAATAGTGCATATAAAGAAAGACGTGAATTTAACAAGAAAAGTAAACAGACAGTAAATTGGTCATTGTCTCCATTATTCGGATATTCAGATTATGATAAAATATCATATCAATTAAAATTTAAGTTAATAATTCATTGTACAGCAAATAATGAATTAATCTTTTTTGGTAAGACTGGAAAAAAAGCATATTTAAAAATTGATAGACTTGAATGGTGGATTAAGCATATTACTCCTAGTTTAGAGATTGAAACAGCTATTGCAAAAAGATTAAATACTAACAAACCAATTCCAGTAAATTTTCTAAAGCGTACTGCTAGTTCAGTAACTTTTTCAGAGCAAAGATTTAACTAGCATTTTACTAGAACTTCAAATACAGAATACAAGAACTACAACTTTCATTAAATCAAACACGATATCCAATTGATCCATTAAGATTCGATGATACCAATAATCAATTTATGGAAGGATATGATTCTAATCGAAATCTTTGTTTAGAATTTGGAGTTGAACCACAATTAACTCCTGGTGATTGGAGACATTTATATCCTGTTTTCTGTTTCGATTTAAGTGCACAATCTGAAGATATTATCAAGACTGGTTGTGATGTAACAATTAATATTGAAAAAAAAGATTCCACAACTTCATTGATGGCTTATGGTTTATTGCTAGAAGATGCAAAATATTCTATTGAAATTCTTAATGGAAAGATGGCTAGGATTAATTAATTTTTTGATAACTTGACATTTTTTTTAGTAATTAGTAATAAAATTTTTTTGTAACTAGAATAGATTAAAAATTCTTAACTTAAAAATTTTTCGTAACTAGAATAGATTTGAAATTCCTAACTTAAAATTTATTCATGACTAGAATAGATCAAAATTCCTAATTTATAATTTTTTCATAACTAGAATAGATTAAAATTTTTGATAACTTAAAATTTTTTTAAAAAAAATGTCGCAAGCGAAAAGTAATAATAATAATAAAACTGTTGAATTAAAATTACGTAATATTGTTGACAAAAATACACCTAAAACTATTACGATTAACAAAAAAAGTATTACATAAGTAAACCAATGATAGAGAATATTCAATTACAAGAAGAAAAGAATGGCGGGATTCTCCCATTCATTCCTCTAATAATAGGAAGCATAGCAGCAGCAGGAAGTGTTGCAGGTGGGACAGCTGGTATTGTCCAAGCAGTAAATAAAAATAAATCAGAGAAGGCAGCATTAGAAGAACAAAAACGACATAATAGAGAGTTAGAAAAAGTTGCGAGGGGTGAAGGAATAGTAGATAATTTTATTAGTAAATTAAAATTAGTTGATGAAGGAAAACGAGTTCTTAAAAATATTCTCCACAATGTTGATGATTTAATTGAAATTAAAGAAACAAAAGATGGTTCTGGAATATATCTAAGTCCTAGTATGATAAGGTAAAAACCTCAGGACCGTTGGTTCTATCCGGTAAAACTTTTATTTTATCTTTTAAATTTTTTTTATCTTTTAAAATGAATTCTAAAAATTCCGAAAATTTAATTAAATTAAAAATTGCTAATTTAGATTTATTAAATTATCTATTAAACAAAAATAAAAACTCAAATTGTAAAATTTATGAAGGTAACGACATACAAAAAACATTAGAAAACTTTCCTGGATTTATTTGGAGTAAATATTCAAAAGAAAAACATCTTCCTGGTCATTCGTATACCGGTCCAGGAACTGGATTAGATATAAGACTAGATGAGAATAATAATCCGAAACCAGGTGAAGAACCAATAAATAGAGTAGATGCCGCAGCTTACAGGCATGATTTAGCTTATCGAAATCATGACCTAAGTTATCGACATGCAGGTGATAAGAAGATGATAGAAGAATTAGATAGTATTCAAAATCCTACATTTAGAGAAAGAATTGAAAGAATGTTTGTTAAGAAAGCTTTACAAGCTAAAATATTATTCGGTCAGGGTTTAAATGAAACGACAGCAAAGCTGTCTGAGAGCAACGGTCGAACTTATGCCTCCGAAATCCACAAGGAATATAGAAGGCCTAAATATTTATTGAAAGTAAAAGTATTTAATAAAGATGATATTTGGAGTGTGATCTTGTTCATATGCCGAATGAAAAAGATTATAAATACGCATTGACCGTTATAGATTTATATACACGATATGCTTGGGTAAAGCCTTTAGAAAATAAAAGTGGTCTATCAGTTAAATATGCGTTTGAAGAAATCTTTAAAGAAAGTAAGAGAAAGCCAAAAAAATTGTTTGTTGATAAAGGATCGGAATTTTATAACCGAAACGTTCAGCCACTATTTGAAACTGTTTATTCAACTGAAAATGCAGGGAAGGCCGTAGTGATAGAAAGATTCAATCGGACGTTAAAAAATAAATTATTCAAGAAATTTACTGAGCAAAGAAATCAGAAATGGTTGAAGATATTACCAGGAATTGTAGAAGAGTACAATAATAAAGTTCATTCTGGTATTGAAGAAACTCCAAAGAATGCTTCTGACGACCCTGATTTGACAAGAAAAAAAATATTCGAGAATAATTATTCGAATGAGAGTAATCCGAATTTGCAGAAACTTAAGCCGAAATTTAAAATTGGTGATAGAGTTAGAATATTTAAGTATAAGAATAAATTTGAAAAAGGCTTCATCGGATACTGGACGAAAGAGATATTTGAAGTTTGTAAAATAAATCAAACTTATCCGATTACTTACGAAATCAAAGATTTAGATGATGAAGATATCAGAGGCCGATTTTATCAAAATGAATTACAACGAAGTGATTTTTAATTATCATTATCATTATTATTGGAACTAACGTTTCGGGAATGAAATTCCCTTGTTAGGCGTAGCCATAGAACCTATGGTTTGTTCAATTCTAACATAATATCTAGAAATGGTACTCCTTTTTGTAATTTAAATAAAACATAAAGACATAATTGACCACAGTAAGTAGTTCCCGGTTTTTGAATTTGAAATGTATTATAAGTTCCATTGCCAAGTAATTTTTTGACTTCATTTGTAGGTGGAAGTCCATAAGAGTCAAAATAGTAATTATCTCGATTTTTATTAAAGATACCTGCAGACCAATGTACTCCTTTTTCATCTGATGTGTGAAGATTTGTTATGAAATTTATAGTTATTGTTGGCTTATTTTTTATCAATTGTAATTCGTCTCTCTTTAAAACATGAAAATTCTTTATTCCCAATTGATTTGCGATTTTCTTTAGATCAAAATTTTTAGTTGTTTGCGTTCCATATGATATTAAAAACTCATTTATGTTGTCCATTTTATAATAAATATTTCTTAAGGGACGCCGGAGTAGGATTTGCTGGTTATATATTCCACGTCTTACAAATGTCTAAGTGGGTGTAGCAGCTGTTTGTTCTTTCATACATTATTTCCTTTCAAATGTTTGAGTTGGAGGTCACAGCTCTTTACCCTGAAATGCCTTTTTTCATAAATGCGAGAAGCAGATGTTCTCTACAATTGAGTGTTCATCTGAGTGCAAAGCAGTAGCAACAACAGGAATTGTAAGAACGCCTGATGAAATGACAATTGTAAATACTCCTAAACTTATTGTTAAGAATATGTCAATTCCTTCAAATATTTTTAGTCACATGATATATTTTAAAAACCTGAAAAACCTCTAAACTCATGAATTTGAAATTCTCAACTTTTATGATTTTCGGTGTCCTGGAACGGTCATGATTTGAGCAATGAAAAATGTCATAATCACAAATTTGAAATTCTCAACTTTTATGATTTTCGGTGTCCTTGAACGGTCATGATTTGAGCAATGAAAAATGCCATAATCACAAATTTGAGATTCTTAACTTTTCTGATTTTTTCGGTGTCCTTGAACGGTCATGATTTTGGGAGTAAAAATTGTAATTCTCAAATTTTGAGATTTTGAAAAATTTGAAAAATTGGGCATTTTTAAAAACGCCTGAATTTATGAATTTAGGTCTTCATAACCTGAAAAAGGGTTCAAATTCATGAATTTATGTCGTTTTTAAAAATACCATTTTTTGAAAAAATGGTACTTTTTGAATGGACTAAATTCATGTATTTAGGTCTTAAAAACCTGAAAAAGGGTTCAAATTCATGAATTTATGTCGTTTTTAAAGATACTATTTTTTGAATTTTATGGTGTCCTGGAACGGTCTTTTGCCCATTACTTACATTCGGCTTTACATAGTGGTCCTACACAACTTGTTTTGTACATAATCAACATTGAAATTGTCTTTCATAAAATTACTTTTCTCATAAACATACAGTATATCATATTGGCAAACACATCGTCAAAGAATAGATTACATATTGATATCTGACAAGTTGTTGTACCACACGTGACTATATGTACGTGTAGCTATTGAATCCGTCCTTAGTCATTTTATGTTAATGCTCGTAACTTAAGTTTACCGTGGTCACTTCTTTTTTAGTGACAGCGGAGAATGAGTAACGAAGGCACCATACGGGCAGGACTGAGGCCAAGTCGAAATGGCGTTGCTACATTTCAGACCGTATTCCAACGAACCACAGTGGTCATACCGGATGGACATATTTCCGAAGATGAAGATGTTACTGGATCTGATGAAAACGATGATGAGGTAGACTTAACTCTAAATGATCAAATTGATGAAGCAGACATTGAACATGATCAATCTCAAATTATAAATTCTGATCGCCAAGAACAACCAGAAACCTCAGAAACAAATGAGTTCTCATTTCGTTGGCGAAGAAGAGCCCCTCTTGCACAAATGACGGACTTCACTGATTATTTAACGGTACCTGATGACATTCGCACACCGCTACAATATTTTAAGAATTTCTTTGATGACGACCTATTAGACCGAATAGTATCTGAGAGTAACATCTACCGCTTCCAGGAAACAGGCGGTAGTCAGGTTTTAAACCTTACAAAATCAGAAAAGTATCTAGGTATACTTATAAAAATGGCAATTATAAAACTACCACAGTATCGTATGTATTGGTCTGCTGAAAACAGAATTCCTGCTATTGCGGACACTATGAGCATTAATCGATTTGATCAGATCAAACGATTCATACATTTCAATAACAATTTGATGATACCTACTAGACAGGACCCAAACTTCGATAGACTTTACAAAATTCGCCCTCTTCTTTATTCAGTTGTCGATAAGTGTGGTCAATTGGAGCAAGAAGAAAATCAACTATTGGATGAGACAATTATTCCCACTAATAATAATAATAATACTTTATTCGTCAGTTACAAAGGGCGGTAATGACAGAGGCGGGGTGACAATATCATGAGTACATCGAAAATTTCACAAAACTGTTATTATACAAAGCAAGTCGCCTATTCAAAGGTCGTAAAATCCGTGAATGTCTCACACCACTTTGGTTTTTTCTCAATACAAAAAATTCCGATAAGGGATGATTTTCTTTCGCACATGAAATCTTTTTTATAATCCTAATACAAGTCTTGTCAAGTCTGCTTTGCAGACTGGGAATGTCATTGACTTTTGCCCATCTTTGGGCAACACGATCTAGCTGAACAAGTTTTTTCAAGTTTGTCTTTGAAACATCACAAATGGCTAGCCAGCAAAAAGACATATGACAATACACAAGAGACGTATAAGCCTGCCAAACAACACTGCCGCGGTTAGAATTACATTTCAGGCGTTTTACTATTGACATTGCCCGACAGCACCTATTATACAGTTCGCTAAACTGTTTATCCCATTTCGCATCAAATGAAAAAAATACTCCCAATATTTTCAAATTTTCAACCTCTTCAATACATGCGTTATTGATATAAATAGGAGAGACAGTGGGATTACAGTTTGTTCGAGAAATAGTCATACACTTCGTTTTATCAACATACTACAAGCTTTCTATCAGACACCCACTTTGTGAAAACATCGACAAAGTACGAACTTCTTTGAAGCAATATCTTCCAATTAAGCCACACAAGTGGGGCATTAGAGCTTGGAATAGAGCCGGTGTCTCTGGCATCGTGTATGATTTTGAAATATATGAAGGTAAAACAAAAGAGACTGATGGAAAAATTGATAATGTTGTCCGTCGCATGACTTCACGTATGCCAAGCGACAAAAACCATAAACTATATATGGATAATTATTTCACAACGACAACAAATGTGTTAGAGCTACGAGAAAAGAAAGTATGGGTGACTGGTACAATGCGATCAAATCGATTGAAAGGTGCCCACCCGAGTAAAATTACCGTTGTCAGTTTAACAAATACTTACCAAGTACTTGGCATTAAAGTCCTAAACATTTAAGAAATATTTAAGAAATATTTATCAAACCTAGTACATTTCCTAAACTTTTACTTAATATTTAGCAAACTTTCCAAACTTCCACAAATATATTTGGTAAATTCTCTGAACTTTTACGAAATGTTTAGTAAATATTTTGTAAATTTTCCAAACTTTTACAAAACATTTAGCAAATATTTCTAGCTTTTATAATATGTTTAGCAAATAATAAGCAAATTTTATCCTATAGCACGCGTCCTCACGCGTAGACGGCTGCATCGTTAAAAAACAGTCAATATGCGTTACTCGCGCAAAACAAGAATTGCGCTGTCATTTTCCCTATCTAAATCTACCAATGCTGAATTATGCAGTCATCCTCCTGCAAGCGACCTTCTTTACTCAAGAGAAATCGATGAGACAGCTGACGGTATGAAGTTTTGCCTCAATCAGCGCTTCCTGTCATCTTATTGGATGGTGAGTGACAGCTTGATTTCACTTCGGTTGATTAAGGTTTACGAAACATACCGAACACATCGTGTTTTCTTTTACCTGGGTCGGCGCTCAGCAGTAATTTAATCTTCTATGGGGTGGGGGGTGAGCTTGGCGTCAGGAGTCAATTTTCTTGGTGTTGACAGGACATGGAGACGGATGAACACAAGTGAGTGCTAATGCCAAGTATATATGAAACAGCCATTGGTGTAAGAAATTCATTTTCATGAAAAAATCATCAGTCGTTCCAACTAACTACAGACCCGACCAGAAGTACTCTGCATTACATCAACGAAACATAAGTCAGTAGATTGCTGGTGCTTATGTATTCTTTTAATTAGAATTTGTAGAATATCATTTTAAGATACTTTAAATTGATAATTTGACAGAGTGACTCCTAGGAGGCATTTTTCTTACTTTTTGTTAAACGATGCGCAAATGCATCAGACCATATTTATACCTTAACTAACTTTGTGTTCTGCAAGATGATGATCAGACATAATTATAACCAACAGCTGTTCTAGATTGTTTCAGTTTTAGACAAATAGCATAGATTTAAAGATTCCGTTTCAATGCAGTGTTGAAGAAAATCAAGAAAACTAGCGTTAGAAAATTGAGCAGAATGAATGTCATTTTATAATGTGTAATGTGGCTGATGACATTTCTTTAACTTCCATGCTTCCAACTAATAAATCAGACAAAGTTTTGACCTCTGACATCTCCTTTATCTCAATATTCCCAAAATATGCAGATATTTTCAAGTATTTATAAGATAGCAATTAAAGTCATAGGTTTGTTACCATAACATTCATTTTGTCTAGTCCAGTCATACTGTTTATAGTAGTTTATGTTTGTGTAGACCTATTTTGATTTCAATTTTCAGTTTGGAAAATCAACGACACAACCACGAGGTCGACCATCGAATGTTCTCCGAGAGTCAAATGCCAAGAAGAGGCGGGTATCTGCTATATCACCGTCTATTGAAGTGCGCCTAGACCAAGTGGGGCATTGGGCATTATTTATCAGTGACCAGAATCGCTGTAAAATATGCCAGAAGAAGACCCACATACAATGTGTTAAGTGCAAAGTTCATCTCTGCATTTGCAGGGAGAGAAATTGTTTTTATCAGTTTCACAACTGATTTTGGTGGATTTCATAATCATGATATTTCTGCATGTTGTACTTTATAGAGGACACACGATAAAAACTTTATCTAAAAATAGTTTTCGTCTTTTTCTTATTTGAGTTATTCCATAAGTCTGCCGGGTACTCAAAAATAATGAGAAATAATTTTTATGAATGATATAGAAAAATCATGCAGCAAAGGGTTAAGATTTCGATAATATTGCGGTAAAGAGCGGAATATGCAACACTTGAAGATGAAATCTTATTATCACAGTAGGGCCTAAAAAATTACCCATTGGCCTATTTGTAAACAACGATATATTTTCATTAACATTTTGGATGATAGCTTTCAATAGGGGCCTATAACGTCATGATCCTCAATAGACCGTGTTTGACATTGTGTATCCTCTATTGTCCAAATCATAAAAATGCCACATCAGAAATACATGTAAGGGATTTATAAGTCGTGGGCGCAGGGTACGATTAAGTTCTAATGCCTAACAAAGAACTGACGCTACGAATAAGCACTGATAGTTTCAGAAAAGTGACAGATGCAATGTACTATATGTGCATTTTGATTCCGCTAATCCACGACATACCTTAAAGAACGTACCCTGCAATCTTGCCCGTAGAATAAAAACGATTGTCTTCGAGAAGAATGCAAGATCTATTCGATATATAGCTAAGAAGTCTTCACTGAAATATCCAATTCAGCTAGTTGATGATGCCATTAGACGAGCGGAAAGCACTATCGAAAATGATCGAAACAACAAGAAAATGATACCATTTGTTGAAGAACACAATATCAATAACCTCCGCATATTTGAAAACAGTGTATTACATGTACATACAACCTTTTCACGATCACTGCGGTCATGAAAGTCAGCAGTCAGCCACCGAATCTCCTGTCACTGTTATCAAAGAACAGCCGCAGAACAATTTACGGGGTTCGCCACGGTGAGGAACCTCGCTGTAAATGTTGCAGTACCGGTATATTAACTACAGCCAGGTAAACAGATTACATTCAATGCTAAGACATTCAACATCAAAAGTAATATGGATTGTTGATCTTCGAATGTGACATATAAATTAACATGCTGCAAATTTGATCAATTTTATATAGACCATGCGGGTAACACATTCCGCAACCGCATCACCCTCCATCGACAACAAATCAGTACAGTGCATGAAATTAAAAGTTAATAGTGGTCATATTTCTAGGTGTGAAGGAGGTCAATTTACTGCCCCATTTTTTTAGCTACTGCCCACAGCCACTCGCATTGATCGAGAGATAAGGGAGAGATATTTTATAGACCTGTTTATAGTCATTCTTTGAATGCTATGTAACTTTCATTTCTTCACTAATGTATGTATGCGTCTTCACTAAGTTTGATATCAATGATTTTAAATTTTTTTTGTTTTCTTCCCTAATAAATCATTGCCTTGAAAAGCCGTCATAGACGGCAGAAATCGATTAGCATTTAAGTTGAATTGAGTTTTAATTCTCTGTAGGTTTGCATTTTTATTTATTTATTTATGGCACTTGCTGTTACCCTTTTTCTTTATAAGCTTATGTGTATATATCAGTGACGTCGCGGGCTCCCTGACCATAGGACTTCACTCCGCATTGGAATGATATTTCTATACCAAACACTTTCATGTTTCAACATTAATTTTCACAAAAGATAAATTTTTAATAACAATTTCCCGAACATTTTTTGAAGTCAAGTACAGTGCACATGAGAAGTGATTGCTCATGTCTCTTAACCGCCTTGCTCGAGGAGCTGAGATCACTGTATCCCCTCCGTCCAGACCACATTTTCTCGAGAAAAAAGGAGGCAAGGCCAACAGTTTCTTGCGTTTCTCACGGCCGGTCAGCCACTCACGTGTTTGAAATTTTGATGCATTAAAATGTATTCTGTATTTCTTTCTGTGTGAGTACTTTCAATTTTATATCAGGTGTTGGCCTACCTTGCTTGACGACTAGTCGTCAAGCAAAGCTAGCTTTTCAGCATATTCCCTTGGGACGAAAGGCGTGGTTATGATCTCATCTGCAGTACTAAACATAGCGTCACATCAATCACGTAAAAACAAAGTATGGAATTCGCGATGTCGCAATTGATTTTCGGGAAACGCTCGCTAATTGATCAATAGCGTGCTTCGGCTTTCAGGTGTGCAGGTATGAGAATCAGCATTGACTCGCGTTCCCCCTTGGTCACAGAGAAATAACCAAGTTAACATTCTGCAGAGCATCAGTCATGGGAAAAATTTTCTCTGCCTGCAGTTGTATGAACGGCTAATCAGCTGCCAAAATCGATGGAGATGTATCGTTACATTCATTTCCTTTGAATAACCCAGCTTTAATTTTAATTAAGCAAGAAATAATAAAACTCTCCCTCAATTTATAGACGATTTTCATTTAACAAAATAAAGATCCCGACGCTTTTCGTCACGATGGACAGTCTCAAGGGTCCAAATTACAGGCAGCATCATGACTTTTCTGATCTGTGGAATATTGGATCCATCGGTATTACAGATATAGTCCAATTTCATCTGATGATGATACAGAGTTTGATAATTTTCAAGATACTGTTGATCTCCTTGAGACTGTCCACCGTGACGAAACGCGTCGAGTTGATGAATAAAAAAATCGTCTCTAAATTGAGGGAGAGTTATATTTTGTTTCTTGCATCGCGGAAAATTGAGTAAAGAACATCCCGTATAAGACAACGAAAATATCTGATCTGACCCAACTTTACTGAAAGAGTGGGTGCACAGAACAAGTTCAAAGTCTGGGACATTTACACCATCGCACTTATAACATTCGACACTCAATTATCCAAAAGCGGAGACATTTCGATCCGTTTCGCGTTTGTTTGAGCATGCAGCTTCATTCTCATGATTAAGCACCCCATGAGGTGTCTTCCTTCTGCGAGAGATTGTAGTCACCGAGCACTGTCTTCATGAAAGACGGAGGAAGTTCAGTTCGTGACCGGTGGATTTCCTGTAATACAAGGCCGAAATTACTTGCAGTAATTCAACCTCGAAAAAAAGAGATGCCAATATTTTTTTTCGCTGTTCAATCGTAAACAAATCTGTTCATTGAATATCCACAGGTGACACCTTAATCGAAGAGAAGAAGAATTCTTCGTCCATAAAGTTGCCGCCAAGGCCTTTATGATAGAAGACGGCAGCCATGTGGCTGTATTTATACATGCCATTGGGACATTCACATGTAGAGGAATTTGGGGACCCCTGCTCATCAAGTCCAACGTCACCCGGTAGGTCCGATCTTTCATTGACGCCTGTTCGTGTCCAATGATGTCATAGCCAACTATTTTAAAGTCAATAATGCTTCCTGCTTCGTATGACAATTCACCTCGTTTAATAACTTTGGTGCAGCCATAGAGTTGGTGACGCAATGGAGTATACAGAAAATTTGTTCATGTAAGATTATCACAGTCTCAAAGATAAGTGATTCTCACTGACTTGGCCGGGTGACTTTGTTAACGCCACTCATGCTGTCTTGGGGAATTAGGGAAAAACCGATAGCGAGCGGCATCGCGAATTCTACCGAATCTGGGGTGTTCGAGTCAGATGCATTACTCTGCATTCATGGGAGAATTAACGCTCATCATCTGATCGCAGTCTTGTCTGAACGTCAGCCATCTGCTACTGTTGACGTAGTGGCCTCTCTGACATAAAGCGAATCCAGGAACAATTGGGTTGCGCTTCCCTTACTATATTTAGATACCGCGCCTCGATCAAGAATTGCGTAGAATTTCATTGCAAAAATTGGAGAAGGCAAAGCATTATGTCTATCGAGAAAGTCAATATTGGCGCGGGCGCGTGCGCTTGCAGCCTCACACGCACTCAACTCTGTTTCCCTGTCTGAACATCAGTGCTCCGTCTGAACACACGACCAGCTTCTGTGTCTAATTGTTCGAAGAAAACAGCTGTGATGCAAGCACGTACTGCAAAACTGTTCAATGAGGTTGAGCGCCTGCCTGACTTTGAGACGGAAAAGTGTGCACAGCTATCACGAGACGCTATCGAATTTAAATGAATAATAACACTTCATTTTTATAAATGTTGGTAAATAATTTTTGAGGATACGCCGAAGGCCTCGCAGGTACGGAGAAGACGTCACTGGTATATGCCATCGCGTTCTACCACTCTTAAAAAGTAGTAAATTTTGGTTGTGATAATAAAAGGCAAAATTGAAGTGCTAAACTTTATAAGGCACGGAAGATTTCAAAATCAAACTTGAGCGTAGAGAAATGAAAATCATCGCAAGAGACAAAACTATCATAAATGTATTTTATGAAAATTGCATGCCGATTTACACCAGTAGAAAGTTACAGCAATAGCAATTACGAAGCTTCGAGGAAGGAAATAATAATGCAAATATGGCAAGAGTGTGTCCATTGTCTTCAAACCATGAGTAGGCCTACTGGGGTCGATGATCTGACGTCATTATCTTCCTGTGATGCCCTGTACACCATTTGCATTTTGCACAATAATAGAATAGTCAAATAAACTGATAGCTTTCAATTTTGTTGTCAAGCAAGTGCAACTATAGGGTATTCGATAAACATGTTCATATTTGTATACCGGCGCTTAGAATTAGGCCTACTTTATCTGCAGTCGTCAAGGTCGCCTTCGTCGTCTTTACCACTGTCTCTGCACTCTCTTCACAATCGTATCATGGGATCTATATCATAGCATCATCCTCTCCATTGTTAAGTAGATCATACATCGCGTGCATGAATCGCTGAGGTCTTTGATCTGAAAGATACTTATTCTGATTTTTATAGTAGTGGATTACGCGATGGCGTGTAAACAGTATATTCCAGTAAGTATTGCTGCATTGCCACTAAACTAAGTCGAATTTAATTATCAGACTGGTTCACAACCCTAGAAAATGCGCCAAATTAAACATATATGCACTCAAGAACATTATGAAAGTTCAAAATTGAATATTTTTCAACTTAGCAAAATGAAGAATTTCTTCGCGCCATTTTGAAAAACAGCTTGAATTTCCGCCAAATGGACGAGGATGAGAGAGTGATTTTACATCACAAATCTTGAACACTGTTCAAAGTTATGTTTTGTCAAGAAAGAATTAATCCGAAAAACGAGATTTTACTCTTTAAATGAAGCATTAATGAAAGGAAGTTACCCGGCATGTAGTACTACACGTATGCACAGGATACTGCACACATATATGCCACCGCGCTTAATGGGCTAAAGCAGTGGTTCTTGACCTTTTTGGCGGTACTGAACCTTACAAGTTCCATACATGCATTCATTGAACCCTTCTTAGTTGGAAAAATAAAATGTGTTTTTTTCTTCAAATTCAAAGTATATTTAACTACAATTTTATACTGTATTACTGTACAAACGGCACCATGCATCACTAGCACACAAAAACAACAAAATATGAATTTAACTAAAAGACAAAAGCATAATGAACATAAATTACTGCAGATCAATGTTGCTGAGTGTTGCTGTTGCCATCTAGAGACTATTTCAGAAATGCGCGGCTTCACCTTGGCAAGCTGACACTTCTATCATTTTCACAATGAAGTCTGTTCCTTTTCTTAATTTTTACCATCATCGAAAAGGACTGCTCGCAAAGATATGTTGCAACAAACGGCATCTCGAGGGCTTTCTTAGCAATAAGAGGGCACGCTGCGATTTGTATAAGACAAGAATGAGGACCTATCTCACTGAAAATTTCAGAGATTATATAACGAGGATGGCAAACAAGATGATATAATTTTTACAAGTTACAAATACGAGTTTACAAGTTAGAAATAAAGTTTCAACACTGTGTATGTTAGAAATAGAGTTTTATCTGTTTGTAAAAATATGATTGCGGGATTTAATAGTTTGCAAGTTAGACTAAGCGTTCTACTATTTGTAAGTGAAAGATATAGTTTCAACAGTTTACAGATTAAAAATAAAGTTTCAACAGTGTGTATGTTGGAAATAAAGTTTAAGCTGTTTGTGTGTTAGAAATAGAATACAGTTTCAACAGTTTATAGATTAAAAATAAAGTTTCAACAGTGTGTACATTAGAAATAAAGTTTTAGCTGTTTCTATGTTAAAAATAAAGTTTCAACAGTGTGTATGTTAGAAATAGAGTTTTATCGGTTTCTAAATTTAGATCATAAGATTTACTAGTTTGCAAGTTAGACTAAGCGTT
>CAJQUW010014390.1:0-50104 GCA_907163375.1 Prostheceraeus crozeri
CCTTCACGAAGTAAAAAGACTTTTTGTATATAGCAATGTTTATTGAAGTACACTCATGTATATATTTTCAGTGGATGTTGTATAAAGTCTATTGCTTCACATTCATGTACATATTTCAATAAATGTTGTATAAAGACTTCACTTTGTTTTCCGAAACACTAAAGTTACGAGGGATTTAGTATCTTTCACATGGACGCACTCTTGTAAACCATTGGTAATTTTGATAGCAATAGAGGGTATAGTTTGTTTGATGACGGGATGATAGAAAATAGATTCAAACATCTTCTCGACTATTCCATATGAAGCGTCTTTATCATGAATGAAATCGCGTAAAATGTATTCTTTTTTCTCACCAACAGAAATAGGTAGAATCAATCACTTTGAATGTAAAGGTGCTGTTCATGTTTATCAAGTGTCATTGGTGTTTCTATACCAATCGTATGCGCAGCAGTAAACACTGTTTGTAGCATTGAAAAACCAAAGAGTTTTTTCAAATTTTTACTCAATTGACATTGAATGTCATCACCCAGTTTCAGAACAATGCGTTGATTATCAATTGAAAACGAAATGTGGTGTGTCTTTACATCATATTTACTTTTCATCACATGCTTCAACTTCTGTTGTATATAAGGATTTACTACATGAATGAAGCTTTCAACTGTATGATATAGACGCGGCGTTATATTGATAGCAACTTTAGATTCTTCATAAGACTGGTAAATTTTCTTGATGCGATCGCCATAGATGTCCACCCACCATTCATCATTAACTGAATCAGCTTTAGTGTGATATTCATGAGAAGCATACACCACACCGCTTCCAATAATAGGTGTATAATGTCTTACAAAATGACGCAAGGTTGGAGAGAAATAAACTGTAAGTTTGTCATTATATTTCTGAATGACCAACTTATTTTTGTCCGCCATAATTTTCTCTCCATACTTCTTACCCACAGTCTCATTCCATCGTTTTACTAACTCAATAAGTGATAAAGGTTGAACACCACGCTTTTTCAAAATGATGCGTTCTTCGCATTCTACAACATCTTCATCAAATATTTTAAATCTATAATGAAATTTGTTGATTCGATTTGAATAAACTTTTTTAACATTTGCAGTAGCAATTGACGTTAGATGTAGTCCATGACCAAAACCAAGATGTGGATAGAATTCACTATCCAACCTCAGCGTAAGACCTTTAGTAAAAGAATGAAGCGGAGGAACTGTCTCCCACTCCAATGATAGATAGTAAACTCATAAGCTTTCTGATTTTTATTCTTCATGATGGAAGTATTACCACTGTTGAATGCCCTAATAATTTTCTCATTCCCAAATGGTTCATAAGAATCTGATTTTATCTGAATCCATTCATAGTTCCACTTTCCATCTGATGTTAAATTGTATGGGAACTGAAATGCATTATTCATCGTTATTCCATCATGGGTGCGAGGAGTCAATATCATTTCTTCCAAATCATTCACATTCTGAATATTGCTATCATAGCAAATACTAGAAACGCCAACCTCCCATTCACCTTCTAAATGCAGTGGGCGATTTAATTCTACTCGATAGTCTGATGGTTTATTTTTGGGAAATTTATTCATAGAAGCATTTTACTGGGCAAGTAGATTAGAAACGAGTCCTTATTTTCACTTTCCATATTATTCACATTGGAAAAATATATTAGCATACTTTTGCATTAACTCTTCATTCGGAAATGGAGTGTGATACTTGTCACAGCATCTTTATGAAAAGGAATCAACGCACCAGCATCGTCATAAATGGCAATATCAATTTGTGGGATGTAGTTTGATTTCAGCTTTGTATAATGCACTTTCTTGAAAGTATGCTCAGATAAAATACTGCAGCTTTTTGGCTGGTATGGTATCATTGCTAGCAATGGAGCTTCAACATCTCCCACACGTACATCTTCACCAATATTGGAATAGATCTGAAAATAGTTAATACGACGCGATAGTGACATGTCTGCGCTAGCTTTGGTTACAGTACCACTTTTTAAAGATATTTTGATCAAAACCCAAAATGTCCATTAGAGTTTTATCCATAATTAGTTCAATACCTTTTCCACTTATAGTGAGAGACAAAGTACCTTCTTTTTCAGAAAATGAAATATGTTGGTCATTAATCACTTCATTTAAATAATCTACAACCAATTTAACCGAAGTAATAATGCGAGGCATCAACACTCTTGTTTCATGTAAGATACCACCTAAAGACTCTACACACTTTCTGTATAAAGATACGGACCATTCTGTATCAAATTGATTTGACCTTTCACATGGTAAATGTTGCATATCAGATTTTCCATGAACAGCTGCAGAACGATGTCGCAAGAACTGATGAAAATCTTTTGAACAAACTAATACTAGATCATCATCATTTAATTTACTTATTGCAATATGATTAGATGATTTGATATAAGTCAATGTTGCCACTTGTTTACCATCAACTCGAAGGAGATAATTAAATTTCTTCAATAATGTTTCAGGAGTCATGTTTGTCTTTCTTGGCTTAATCACAATCTTCTTCACCAACGTCTTCTCATTTTTTGGAATAAGATCTACATAATAAGCTTCCTCTCGATATATTAACTGTTTATGACCACTTATGTGGTAATTAACGTTAAAATTATCATAGCTTGTTAAGGCGCTAGCGAGGTAGCCTAAATCATTCTTAAACTTGGACTTAAACCAACAATCCAATCTTTCTCAACTACATGATGTATATAAGTATAATCATCATTGTGCGGAGTAAATTGGACAATATGTTTACACGCTTTATTCAGGAAATCATATATAAACTTTTTACATAATAAGAGATCTTTCTTTGGCCACTGTGGAATGTATACTCGGCAGCCCTTTTCACATTGGTAAGCAGCTGTACGTCTCATATTAATAGTCATCACCTCATGATCAAAAGTATAGACACAGTTGCTATAAACAAGTTGAGTGACACCCACTTCCCAATTCCCATTTAGCTGTTGTGTATCATCAATGGGAGTAGAAAAGAGTGCGGCTCGATTACTAGCAAATCTATTTGCGGCCGCATTGCTAAGCAAAATATGATAAAACGACATTTTTATATTGCTGATCTGCGACTTTGCATAACATCATGAAGACTTGGATTTTGGACTCTCTACAATATATCAGAGTTGATCGTGATGGAAACGTACACTTCAAAAATTCTCATGGTCATACATCAAGAGGTATTACATTAACATGGCGACAATTTGTCAACCTCAATGATATCATGAGGGATTTGGAATATTTTGAAACATTAAGATTCATCTCCTTGGGTGATCAAGTTTGGCTTCAACATTACAAAAATGAAATTCAAATCTACCATTCTCATTCCGCAAACTGTTTCTCATTTCGCAAATACAATTGGGAGAAGTATAGAAGATACATACATCGCTCCATCATGACATTTATTCGTCGTGAGTTTATCGCCCTACTATGCAAATCTTAATCAGACATGATTACCACGCACCATGAGTTGGAAATTAGATTCCCTACAACGTATTGAAACGGATCATGATCGAAACGTCTATTTCAAAGATTCAACTGGAAATGTGAGAAGAGAGTTTGCTTTATCTTATCGTCATTTTCAATCTCTACATCATATCATGAAGGATTTGAAATACTTCTATATGAAAAGACATTCACGTATTGGAAATCGCATCTGGCTGCGCGTCAACAATCGGCGAATTCAACTCTATCATTCCCAACTTCATACTAACTTCACATTTCATCAAGGTAGTTGGGAAAAGTATAAAAGGAAGGTACATCGCTCAATTTACTCATTCTTTCATCATGAAGCGCCATCGCTACACCATCGTCAACATTCTCCGTCGCTTCAGACTCTACACCAAAATCGATCTCACAACATTACACCAACACCTTCCAAACAGCAAGTATTACCCGGGCCGACCTCAAATGTTAGTGGTGAAGATGAACAATTCACGGAATCTTCAACTCTTCCCAAATGGGACTGTACAGATTCTCGGCGCCCTTTCTCATTCATCGGCGCAGTCAATGCGCTTAGAGCTACAAAGACTACTACGTCGGATATGGAAGAGGGAGAGGTGTGTGATGTCGAATCTGACTGTGGACAATATGGTGATCTCTACTCAATTGAGTGACAGTCTATCATTTTTGAAGATTCGTACCAGCAGTTACAATTTGTGCTATGAACCCGAACTTTTTCCTGCAGCTCTCATTAGTTGTTGGTTACCTGTGCATGTGGCAATCTTTCATAATAGTAAAGTGATCATTACTGGACTAAAATCTCATGTACAAGCAAATGTGATCCTAGACTATCTCATTGAGTATGTACGTACCCAGCGGATTGTAAAATAAAAAACAATTTTTCCAACATGATGTTTTTATTTCAAATCATGATAGAACTTACAAATCATTTTTTCATTAGAGGATGGATTACATGAAAAGTTTTGAATAATAGATGCAAATCGAGATACATGTAAACGTTTTAAGATGAAGTACAGTACAAAAGCACCACACGTTGATGAAAGTGGATGTTGTAGTATGCGTTCATTTCGCTGATATTGACGCGTATGTTTTCTCAACCACTGCTGTGTTGGTATATTTGGAGGTTGAGCAAGAGAGTCAAATAGTTCACCACGTCGGTCTTCTCCAATAAAGATCGCTTTCCAATGCTCACCGCCTAAATTCTGCGAATGAGTGTTTAGTACAATAAAGATGGGATAGTGATTTACTGCAGGTGGTAAGGTATCGAGTGAATAGACATTATCGAAAGCTTTCAACGTCGCTTCGTCTGCATTACGCTGCACTTTAGTCTTAATATCGTCAGCAGTCAACCAACTCATTAACGATTATACTGAAGAATCACGTCACGATACTTTGTAATTTCAATATTTGAATCGAAGACTGCATAAATTAATACATTGATCGTCTCAGGTAGTGTTCTTTTGAACGTCAAATCCAAACGAATATTATGAGGCACGTTCGCTTGACGATAGGGTGCACTAATATCGCTGTCAGCAGTCAAATCAAATGCATAAATAGTATATCCACTCTTAAACTCTTTCATAGTCAGTCCGTTGGTATCATCCGTATTGTAAAAGCCAAAGACATCCATAAAATCAACATAACTGCGCATAAATTGATCCGCAGCAAAATCTGGTTTGTAGGGTGGACCAGGATGACTCACACCATTTACACGTAAAGCAATTTCACTTAACTGATTGTGTTTTAAAATTGAAAGGATTCTTCTTTATATTACCATTAAATGCATCATTTTCAACCATTGCCACCATGAGGAGCTTCGGTGCTTCCGATGGAAAGAGGCCATCTTTCATGAGACTCTTTTGATCTTTCGGAATTGTAAAGGTGAGAAGCTTTGTATGCTGAACGGGGTAAATGGCATTTTGGCGGTTAAGACCTTCAGCATGTCCTCTAATGACACTTGGATTCGGTACTACTCGACGAATGTAAAGTGCAATATCTTCCACATGAATTCTAAAATTGTCAACTTTAGCAAATGCATTCAGCGCAAATTCAGGCTTATTCAATGTCAGCTTGAGTCGCATGCTGGTATTACAGAGTAAAAACTTTGACTGTCTAAAGAAGTCTAAATTCAGTGGACCATATAGCTGACATACTCTACTATCTTTAATCATAGCAGATCGCTTTACAAAGCCACTGTTTGTTTCAACATCAAATTTTCCTGCTTCATCTTTGTACCATCCCATGGCTTCCATATGACTTTTTTGTGCTGCTGGATGAAACTGTGATACATGATTGAAATATGATTTATAGGGATAATCGCTTTGACCACCTTCCACCTGCTGCTCTCCAATCGTTAGAGAAACATCACGAAGTAATGTAGTCAATGGTAAATTGTTCAGTCCAACTTTATGTGCATCGTCAATAGCAGTTCCATCTGCTTGCTGAATTCTAAACCTCAAATCAACCATCGCATAACTCAAATCTATGTAGTCATCACTACCACCAGGAATAACAAATTCAATGGGGCCAGCATTCTCAGCTGTTCGAGGATGATAATCTACAATACTTGGACTAAGAATATCTGTCTGTATTGCTTGTTGATCGAACAAACAAAAACCGGAAGTTTTACACTCCATGATTAGAAGTTATAGCAGCGTCGTCGTTTAGCGCCTGATGAATGATTAGAGCCTCTGCGACGTTTGCGTGAATGCCTTTTGACTGAAGATCGCACCTTACCAGCTCCGCGATGTTTCCTCCTTCCTTTTTTCATTCGTTTAGGTGATTTCTTTCCTTGAGTAACACCAGCAAAGGTCTGCTTCAATGTTTTTAAACCGCGTTCCTTCCCACGATTCAACAAACTGCTCTTAAAACTTCTACCTCTGGAAAGATCACTAGCAACATCACCAGCAAAGCCAACGGCATTACTTAAAACATTTCGTTTTAAAGATCTACCGACATTGGATATGAGAGGTGCTACAACAGATTTCAGTGCACCAAGTATGCTACCTCCACGTTGGCGGCGAGCGCCGATGTAAATTTGTCCTGCACCACTTACATAGGAGGGTCGTGAATAAAATGAGGCAGTTGGATTCATAGCTCAAACCCTAAACATTGTTAGTTACAACTTTGCATGAATCACTGTCGATCACTTAGATGAAAGATGTCGGCACGACGCATCCAAGAGTTCATACTTGAAGGATAGCCAGTCCATTTAACAAGACACCATTCTTCACCTTGCCGTTTTTTACATCGAATGATTTTCTCTACCAAATATGTTTCACTTTCAGTGACTACCTCAATCTCATCGCGGTAAAAGCTACCCTCAATTTCTTCATTATCGTAATCTTTCAACTTGTAGGTGGTCGGAGAGTCTTTTTGATTAATCCTTGATACTGTAAATACCTACTCTGTCCAATTCGGGAGGTACCCTTTAGCAAAAACACTTTTCACTTTTGAGATACGAACTTTATCACCAATTTTCATATCACTTTTCACATGAGTGCGTTTACGTTGGAATGATTCGCGCACTTTATCTACATTGTCAGCATTTACATCTACTGGTCTGAGTCCAATAGAACGATGGATAGAGTGATTGTAGGCATGGAGTGTATCTTGTAGAACCTTTGTCCAATTTTGTGTCAAGTTGGCAGTAAAATGTCGCCACAAGCGATTTTTTAATGTGCGATTAAAACGTTCAACGAGTGCAGCTTTATAAGCGCTCTTTACACTAAACAACTCAATGTCATGCCTCTCAAATAATCTTGTCACATGCTGATTTTCAAACTCTTTTCCTTGATCACTCTGAATTCTTTTTGGAATGCGACCTTCTCGAAAAATTGTTTGGAATGCTTTTGCTACTCCTTTCCCTTCTTTAGTTTTTAAAGGTTGAGCCCACGCATAACGCGAGAAAATATGAATGACGGTTAAAATAAAATTATTGCCCGAGTTATGTTTTGAAATGGAGGCAACATCACACAAATCTGCTTGCCACTGTTCATCGATGTCATGAACAATATAATGGCGGGTGCGGTACTTCTTTTTCGCTTGTTTGTGGAGTGTATAGGTAGCCTGACCCTTTAACCATCGTTTCACTTGTGATTGTGGAAGACCACTCGCTTTTGATAATTTCTTGATAGATGCAAATCCTGCCGGATGTTTTACATCATAATAGATTGACTTCAAACGTTCAGTCGATGACGACTGACTCTTTTTCCTCCTTCTCATCTTTTTGTTTTCTTGCTCTTGCCTTTCTACATTTACAACAACTGCAGCATTTAGCTTTAGCGGTTTTGCGATCGTGTTCACATTGCTTAGGGGTTTCATTATAAGAGCTGGCGCAGCAAGTGCAAGTGACAACGACATTCACCTCTGGCGGCTCATTACATGGCAAGCAACACATCTGTTTCATATTAATAGTCTGAGAACATGTATTTCCTAGGAGGAGCTGTTTTACGTTTTCCTTTTACCAGTTTTAGTGGCGATGTAGATCTACGTCGAGTTCTTCCTCTTGTTTGCTTAGTGAGTGTGGGAGGGGATGTAGCAGGTGACGTCTTAAACCAATTTGTTGGCATTTTCATCGCCTGAAGCATTGGAGTAGTAGCCACTGTTGAATCAAGTTCTTTCAATGTCTCATTATTTAAAGCAAATTTTGGCACATTATGCTTTTTCAATAGTTTAAGAAAGTATGACCAACCAGGTGGAACATAGCCCTGACGGCGCTTTCTACGTGTCGCATACTGAATCAAGTCTTCATAACGTGAAGCATCAATCACTTTATTTTCATCTGTAATGATTTCTCCTCTATCATTTACATTGAGATGGGGTTCAATACTGTTGAAAAGAGATATGGCATGTGCGCGAGATGCTAAAGGTGTAGCAGTCGATACAGAGTCACGCATCTTATTCTTCAAGTTTTTCAATTGCTCAACAGTTTCCGATTGTAATAATACAGCACGATGTGGATCTTTGATGTGAACATTTTGCTGATAATCTATTTCTTTCCTATACATTTGATTTGCAAGAGGCTGCTTTACTTGCTGCATGGCAGTCAATTGTACATATTCATCCTGAGGAATAACAATCATGCGAGAATAAGAACTCATAGTTTGTAGATAATCATGGGAGTTTTCAAAATATCACTTCGAAATCTAAATTCTTCCGGACACTCTTGCGTAAAGTCAATGAATAAGTAACCGTATGGTTTTTCAGTAGCTGCTTGAAAAATTTCAATTAAGGCTTTTGATCCTCTGGGTGCAACTTGTCGCGCTAAAATTTCAAATTGACTTTTATCTCGCGGATTCTTGAAAATAGCATAATAGTGTGTATTCAGGTTTCGTGTACGAGCTTCTTTTCCATCAGGAAACAAATTTTGTGTGATATAGATGATAAAGCACCTTTTATGGTGTGCTGCGCGAGTGAACATATCTGTAACATCTTTTGAATTCTTACTTTCTTTTAATAAATCATCCAATACAACAACATCATTAGACTGAAGTTTATCCACTGGAATAATTCCTTCATGTCGAATAAAGTTGCGACTTTGCAATTCCTGAAACAGCGACGGTTGATAAATACCATAACACCAAATCACTCGATTGATAGGTTCCTTAAACAACTCCCTTCTTTTATCCAATAAATTCAGCGTGAAAACAGTTTTACCTGCATGAGATGGACCTGATACAGTCAGAACTTTATCACATTGAAGTCTGAAATCCATTTTATTACTTTGAGATTCGACATTTGCATAATTAACGCTTAGAGCCAAAGATATTACCCAATAGGTTGCCCACGGTAGGAGCTATCATTGGAAGTATTGCTGAAAGGAAACCGCCCTTTTGTGTTAGAGTTTTCCTCTTTCTTTGAAGGGTGACTTTAGGATTGGAGATGAAACGCAATTTCGTAGCATATCGCTTAAGTAACTTTCGTTGTTTTGGCGCTAATTTCTTCGTCCTCAACTTCCTCACATGAGAAATAATTTCACAAATGAATTTATCGTTAGCATGTCGTATAGCATTGTATCGCTGATTTGCTTTCATTCGTCGGAGAGCTTGAATGGCTGAAGAAAACTTTTGACTTTTACGTTTCGTCATTTTACGTTTCGCCATTTTCCGTGTTAGTCTTTGCTAAAACCTATCTTTACCACATTTGCATAGGTACTAACTATTGCGACATAAGTGACACTCGAAATGAGCAATATCACAGTGGTTACATTGGCAAAGTTGAATGCAATTACGTATGAAACAGCGTTGACAAAAAGCATGCTTACATCTCTTGAAGATGCGCTTTTCATTTCCATCCTTTCGCTTACATACATCGCAACACATAGTTTCACCGTTACTGATGTCTATAGCAAGTCTTTTTGAAGATATGAATTTACTAGCCTTTTCTAAATAATAGACGCATGTACAGAAGGAATATACTTCGAGAGTGAGCAGACATAGCTCGAAAACCAGTTGTGCTACAATCAAGTACCACTGCATTTTCAATTTTTCTTTATGGAAAGTTGAATGTGAATATCTGAAATCGCTTCAATCACTAGACTGCTACCATGATGGTTAAATGCGTTAAGACGTTCAGCAATTTTTATCATATGTCTTTTAAAAAATTCTTGGGGGTGATCTACCACTTCCATTGAGTAAGAAGCAAAATGGAAAGAGCGAGTTTCCACCTCTTCCTTTCCAAAATGACTAAACTTAATTTTCGCAACTAATCGCGCCATGATAATGCTATCAGAGAATGTATTCATTAACTCTAGAAATAGAGTGCTAGCATCATCGACCACTGCTTCGATGTCGGTCTCATCTTTATGAAATTTTATCACATAATCTTGAACAGCTCCTTTTAAACTTTGCCTATGAAAACGTAATGTTCCGCAGTCGTTTGAGAAAGACATGATCGCCCTTTATCTAACCCATCCATTGCATGAAAACAACTCTTCTCATAGCAACATCTATTGAATAATAGTAACAAGCATGCATTATAAATCAATGGTTTGAAAGAGATAAAATAGATACAGCTGGTAACTGTCATACAGCGAGCAATGATAACCATACAGGACTTTGGCAGTGCTGAGGTAAGGAGGAAAGAAGCATTGGTTATGAACGTAGCTACTACAACGAATAGACAAAATAGGAACACACAAATCCTTAAAACGTTTCGTGACTTCATGATAATGTTGATTCACTCTACTATCCCAAGGCGGGAGCAAAATATCATCAATGATTAGATTGGGAAATACTTTCCTCTCCTTACCAGGATTATTACAAAAGATGCGTATAACATTGAAAGCAGCTAACCATCGTTTAAAGTCAGTAAGAAGAGCACTTTCACAAGAAAAGCCATAGTCTTGCAAATATTTCAGATTAAGTCCATGAATGTGTTTTCTCGCCCATTGATCAACATTGGGATCGCAGTTGGCATGTTGATGATAGACACTAACAATCTGATATGACCAATTGTTCATAGCAATAGCACTGAGCTCCTGTACAGGTTCACCCTCACAATCCATAAAAATGATGATAGAAGCCTAAAACGGAAATTACACATCTAAGGAAGCGTTCTATAACATATTACAAAATGAAGAATTACATCGATGCTTTTCACGACAAAATACACAAATGATATGATGGCAACGAAGAAGTAAAATGTATCTAATAAGACCACGTCTGCGACACTCAAAGCACATAAGCGAATTGTCATAGGGTAGAGTTAGGAAAGGGCTAGTAATTCTCCTTCTTTGATTTGCGTTTTGATGTAGCATTCTTCTCCGACTTGCGCTTCGTACCACTGCTGTTAAGGATTTGATCAATTATGTCGTCCACGTTGGGTGGTTTTGGAATATATAGGATGGATTCCATATGCATGGAGAGAGAGGCTATTTTATTATCCTTGTGTCGACCATAATATAGCCCATTCACTTTGAAAAGGATATCCCAAGTACCTTCTCCGAGCTCATCACATCTGATGGGTATTGAATGATCTCCATCCTTCTTATAGTAAGTACACCAATGTGATACCGGTAGGCAAATGTGATTACCATCCCAAATCTTTCTATAGGGAGTATCCTTGTCATCTCTCGCCTTCCACTCTTGAGCAAGAGGAGTAGGAATGTCCATATTTAATGTCACGTACTCCTCAATAATATCAAGTTGGTGGCGAATGTACGGACTCACGGGGATCAGTATGTAGTCCCCATACTGATTGTGCATTATCTTGACATCCGTGGAAGGGAGCATTCCCGTCTGGAGTACTACGCTATGATCATCATAACGCAAGGCTTGTTTAAATGTACGCTGTAGCGGTTGTAGGATTATGTACCTTGGATGTTTCTTCCACTGGCCTCAGTTGTAGATGATCTGACCGTAGCGAACCTTGTAACGTTTGACGCCATTTTGTCCTACTAGTGCAGCAGATGGAGTAGATGCCTGAAAATGAAAAAAGATTGTATTAAGTTTACGTTCAAGGGAGGAGAGGGAGGGAAGTAGCGACTTACCATTTTAGTTGGATAATAGAACAGGGAACTAGAGAGAGAGAGAAAATGTGCGTCCGTCACTCGTGTGATTCAACGATGGAATGATTCTCACTGTGGAAGGCTCGCTATTTATAAAGAAATGCTTGATTCTCATTGGATGATGATCCTCATTGGACAATAACATCAAGCTGATTCCAAATCTGGCCTCCGTTTTCCCATCCGATGCTTCGTTTTGGTGCTACAGCCCAAAACGTCCCAAATTCTAACTCTGTCGTTTTTCGCCAATGTCCCAAAATCTTAAATGGCGTCTCGCATCTAAACGAAGACAGATAGGAACAAGCCGATTCTTTCACTGAATTTGTCTCACTCTTAGCTTTCAAACGAGCTATCGCACGACAAAATCCGTCCACTGGAAGCCAAAATCGAAGCGAGCTGTCCAGAGGGGGGGGGACGTCAGTGAAATTTCAAAATTTGATGAAAAATGTTTTGGTGACGGTCCCAGGTCGAAATGCCACACTTTGGAAAATTTTCAAATTTTACCCATACAAAGTCACTCTGACACTTAGGATTTTTTCAGGTGAGCGAGCTCCGACCTAAAATCTTGTAACCGCTCTAACTTTTGAACGAAGACAGATAGGAACAAGCCGATTCTTTCACTGAATTTATCTCACTCTTAGCTTTCAAACGAGCTATCGCACGACAAAATCCGTCCACTGGAAGCCAAAATCGAAGCGAGCTGTCCAGAGGGGGGGGACGTCAGTGAAATTTCAAAATTTGATGAAAAATGTTTTGGTGACGGTCCCAGGTCGAAATGCCACACTTTGGAAAATTTTCAAAATTTTACCCATACAAAGTCACTCTGACACTTAGGATTTTTTCAGGTGAGCGAGCTCCGACCTAAAATCTTGTAACCGCTCTAACTTTTGAACGAAGACAGATAGGAACAAGCCGATTCTTTCACTGAATTTATCTCACTCTTAGCTTTCAAACGAGCTATCGCACGACAAAATCCGTCCACTGGAAGCCAAAATCGAAGCAAGCTGTCCAGAGGGGGGGGACGTCAGCGAAAATTTTTTCTCTCCGATTGACTTGAAACTCACCATAGCGATGCAGAATTTCACGCTGAATCCGAATCTGACCTCCGTTTTCTCATCCGATGCTTCGTTTTGACGCTACACACCAAAACGTCCCAAATTCTAACTCTGTCGTTTTTCGAAAAATGTTGAAAATTTTTTCTCACCGATTGCCTTGAAACTCACCATACCGATGCAGAATTTCACGCTGAATACGAATCCGACCTCCGTTTTCTCATCCGACCACTCCTTCCACTCGAAACAACCCATTTTACAACCCAACATTCAGCAGATTGCACGAAAAACATCACACACTATAGTCTCAAGACTAATCCTGGCGGTCGCCCAAGTCCACCACGACCGACACTCTATCGTTCCAGAGGGGGGGGGGACGTCAGCGAACATTTTGTGAACCCACCTGGTCGGCACACCACGACAGACTACAACCTCTGTCGTTCCAGAGGGGGGGACTCAGACCCGAAGCACCACGGCGGCCGACCACGACACTCTGCCGTTCCAGAGGGGGGGGGACGTCAGCGATGGCGGCCATCTTGCGCTATCTGGTGTTCGCCGTTTTCTTACTACTGATACACTGTCGAAATATTTAGCCTACAAACCTGGAAATACTTTTACTGGGCATTCTTCGAGTATAAAAAATCATGAGAGCGAAACACGTAACCTCAGGCGTCAGTTTGTCTTTGTTCACAGATGAGTTGGACAATCTCTTCCGGTTTTTCACACGAAAAAGTGATTGAATAGACAACTAAGTCAATAGGTTTATTGCCCAGAGGGTAGTGATGAAAATTTTCCGCAAAATTTTGAATCAAAATTTTTCGTGGAAAATTATGGAAAAAATTGGAAAAAATTGGAAAATTATGGAAAATTTTGATTTTTTTTGATATGCCCTATAATTTGAGCGCTTGAAACTGCCGAGGCAGCTGCGTACCAATAAATTCGGTCTACAACTCTTGATTTCATCATTATTTGGATTAAAGCGATCGTAGCAATACGATTTCCGTCCGCGGATTTTGTTAAATTGTTAGCATTTTTAATTATCACACAGACACCGTTTGGGATCATGTGAATCCTGCTTTACAATAGGGGTATAATTTCATGCAATGTGAAAGATCTGGAGCAAAAATAATGTACTTTATTTTGGAGTTTGCTAATTGTTAGCTTCAAAGTTACAAGCTTCATTATGCATAGTGATGAAAATTTTCCGTGGAAAATTATGGAAAAAATTGGAAAATTTTGAAAGAGGAAAATTTTGATAGGCCCTATAATTTGAGCGCTTGAAACTGCCGAGGCAGCTGCGTGCCAATGAGTCTAAAACTCAATTGATTTCATCATTATTTGGATTAAAGCGATCGTAGCAATCCGCCCGAGGATTTTTGAACATGAATTCCTTTGCCACCGCAGTGGCGTACTATAAATTATTAGCATTTTTAATTATCACACATAGACACCGTTTGGGATAATGTGAATCTTGCTTTACAATAGGGGTATACATGTAATTTCATGTAATGTGAAAGATCTGGAGCAAAAATAATGTACTATATTTTAGAGTTTGCTAATTGTTAGCTTCATTATGCAGTGTTGATCATAGTGCACGGTGTCACGGAGATGGCGGTTTCATTTTTGAAATTTCCTAAATGATTTTTCAACGCTAACCCATGTAATTTGACCCGTAGAACACGATTTTGATGGTTAAAAAATCATTCATCGAGGGCTTTTTGAGAAAAATGCAAAAATTCAAAATGGCGGACTCTGAAATCGAAACTGCGTTCTACACACTTCCATATCAATTTCCTAAGGGATTTCTCCGTGCATATATGTGTATATCCATGTAATTTGACCTCTAGATTACGATTTTGATAGTAAGAAAATCATTGATCGAGGGCTTTTTGAGAAAAACGCAGGGTATGGAAATTCTACATACACATGTGGGGGTTATACATGTAATTGTAGGCCTACATATGAACGAATTATTCAGTGTCAAGTACACTCTATTGTGTAAATGATTGTTTACTTTGCACACATTGGTTTCACCCGCCATCATCAAACTGTATGCAGGGCGACCTAGCTATGTCACATGATTCGTTGCTGCGTGGCGACCGAGTATACAATAGTACGATAGGGAATGCATGTATCCCTGTCTTGATTGCCGTTGTTAGATTGCAACATGGATGCATTGCCATTTGTGTCAGCTTTCCACAGCTTGAACAACGTAGTCAGTGCCTGCTTCGGGAAAAATTTGGACAGCGGATTTTGCGATTTCATAGAGAAATTCCGCGATGATGTATTGGCATTGAACATTCCCATTACACCCAAGTTAAACTGTATATTTCATCATGTGCCGGAATTCTGTTTCTCTAAGCACCAAGGCTTGGGAATGTACAGTGAGCAGGTAAGCGAGACCCTGCACTCCAATTTTGATTCTTTCTGGGAAAATTACAAGGTGAAAGACACCACCAATCCCAACTTTTCTGGAAGATTTCTTGCAGCAGTGCGAGCCTACAATGCTAGGCATTTGTAGAAGTTGTTGATAAGTGTTGTTTGGTATTATAGCCATTTGGAAATTAAGCTGTTTTCTTCATTCAATATGCCTAGTAACATGAACAGTTCCATAGTGTATAGCATAGATTGGTTTAGACTTGTTTAATTATTCGATTCGTAAAACTAATTTAAACGGTAAATTTCAGCGCCTCTGGAATTGCAAAGTAATTTACTTTTGTAATCTGTTATACCGGTACGAAACTTTCTGTCGCAAGTTTGTCGGAAAAAATATATATAATCTTTTAATTTTCTAATATGCAATACGGAGATGAAATTGTTAATTGTGATAGCCATGTGAATGTACTGAGAAATCCTTTAGGAAATTGATATGGAATTTTCAGAGTCCGCCATTTTGAATTTTTGCATTTTTCTCAAAAAGCCCTCTATCGATGATTTTCTTACTATCAAAATCGTAATCTAGAGGTCAAATTACATGGGTATGCATGGAGAAATCCCTTAGGAAATTGATGGAAGTGCGTAGAACGCAGTTTCGGTTTCAGAGTCCGCCATTTTGAATTTTTGCATTTTTTTCAAAAAGCCCTCGATGAATGATTTTTTAACCATCAAAATCGTGTTCTACGGCAGGGGTTCTCAACACGTGGCCCGCGGGCCATTTTGTGGCCCGCAAGCTTGTTGGCGGTGGCCCGCGATGAAGCGAGTGAGCAAGACATGCGTATATTTGGCGGCTTGTCAATTGAGCTTGTCTATCAGTTTAAGAACAGCTAATTTGTAGCGCACGCTATTTCTCCCACTCAATTCAATGAGAAGCTCTGTAGAGAAGAGTGAAGCAAGCTGATGATATGATAGAGAGCAATGATGATAGAGATAAATGTAGATTGGAGATGTCACAACTTGCGACGACTTCTGAAATGTTATAGATATGTTCTTACCTTTTATATGCATGATTAACGCTCTTTAATACTTTTTGAACCTCATTGAAGGAGACATTTTTGCCAAGGTAAGCGTGGCCAAAGATTCTATTGTTATAATTGATTCACTAGTAAAATCGGGGCTTCTCACACGCTACACCTGCGTGAGATGGAACTCTAGATATGATTCCGTTTGTAAAGCTATTGAAAAAGAGCTTGTTTCAGGAGATAAGCACATCAAGTTGCTTACCACAAAACAAGTAATATCTGAAGTAGCGAAACAGCTAATGATTCTTCAAAGGGATGGATCTAATGCAATTGATGTAACTGAAGCATTCAAGGCCATCAAAGCTACCTGGCAGACGATTGATTTTTCCATCAGTTTGGATCAAAAACAAATCTTAAATGACATTTTTGAAAAACGATGGACAATGTTCACCAATTCTGGGCTTAGCATGGTGATGTCATTTTTCAGCTCCATCTTAGAGTTGAATGATTTTCCTACACTCACACGAGAGAAAAATGATCAGATTGAAAAATGGATATACCGTATGTTGCCTGACAAACGTCACATTGACTATCAAAATGAAAAAAATATATTCAAGATTCTATGATAATGAGTGAATAGCGAGGATGAAGAATGACAATGGTACAAAGTTGTTTTCAAGATTGTTATGATTCAATAGAGTTTTCAAGTCTGTAGACTTCCTTAAATATAGTCGTTATTATAACTTTTTAGGTTCATTGTTTTCTTTTGTGTAATATGAAGTTTATGTCATGGAGGTCTTGTTTGTACTCATGTATGCCTACTAAAGGTAAGACGCAATGTTTCTAACATGTAGATGTAATTCTCTAAATTGAAATGTTAATTGCAGTTGGGCTTTGTTGACTTCAATGGAAGTTGATTTATATTGGAAGGGAAGTTAAGCATTCTACAGGGCAAATTACAGTTGCAAAGCTAGTTAAATACAATTAAATATAATAAAAGCTGTTAACAGCTAACAGCTTGGCTGTTACTGTTAACAGCTAGTATACTGTTAACAGCAAATACAGCATCCCTGCTAATAAGTTGTCATCAGTATTCATCAGCAAGCACTGGCAGGGAAACTGTCAAAAGGTGAGCGTTTGTATGATGCTGTGATGAAGATCATTAATCACATTAGATCGAATGCATCTAAACACAGAAGTTTCAAATCCTTACTCCAGGAATGCGAAAATCAATATACGGACTTACTGCTGTTGAATAACGTTCGATGGCTCTCCCGTGGAAATGTTTTGGAACGATTCATGAGTGTCTTAGAAGAGGTAAAAATACTTTTGTCTGATCGCAGTACGTCTTTTAGTGAGTTGAGAGACGACGAATTCGTTTCTGACCTTGCAATTTTGACAGATGTCAGTGTGCATCTCAACAGACTCAATAAAGAGTTACAGGGTAAAGGAAAGACTATCGCTGATTTGTACGAGTCCATTAATGGATTCAAAGACACGTTGAATCTTTTTACAATGCAACTAGATAAAAACGATTTTACGCATTTTCCTTATTCAGAGAGATATCAAACAGATCATACATGTCAATTGTTAAAAACTTACATAGCTGAAGTTCAAATCGATTTTGACAATCGATTTCAAGATTTTAATGACCTTATTCATTTGATAGGATTTATGAGAAATCCTGTAGAAGCAAATGTTGAAATCTGTGCAGGTCAATTCGAAAAATTTGGAGTGAATAGAGCTGTTGGTGAGCTGCAATTGATTGCGCTGAGAAATAGTGGTGTTGTTCAAGAATGCGTTAGAGGTGCAACAACTATGGTTGATATGTTACCTACCTCTACTTAATCATCACAAAACAAAAAAAATATTTTTTTCAGAAGGATTATTAATGAAACATAAATAGGCCTATAGGCGCTAGTCAACTCTAACTAATAACGGTACCTATGTATAAACAATATAATAGGCATACAGGGGTTCTTTGGTCATATATTCAGTCGATTGGCCCGGTAGTATATTCATTAGAAAAATGCCAGGAAATGTGGCCCGCCGAATTTTTGAGTTGAGAACCCCTGTTCTACGGGTCAAATTACATGGGTTAGCGTTGAAAAATCATTTAGGAAATTTCAAAAATGAAACCGCCATCTCCGTGACACCGTGAGTGATGCAAATTCTCCATCATGTGTTGATGAACATATGTGATGAATTATAAGCACACAGTCCACGCAGCATTCATGAGCGACCAAATTGGAAGATATAAAGACTGTAAACTCGTGAAATATTTGGAAACTAAAGATATCTGTGATGAGTAATGATAGCTTCAAACTTCAGGCACATTGTCCGTTATCTTCGTTGAGGATACACCCTCCATTTCTAGTTCAGATAGTTCCAAATCGATTTCAGATCTACCCAAATGAATTTCAGATATGATCTAGATGAGTTGGAGATCTCCAGTTGAATTGAAATCTTTTCAAAGTTGAGCCTGTGACATATCTGAAATTCAGCTAGAGAAATCTGGAATCCATCTTATGTCTGAAATTCATTTGGAAAGATCTGAAATGGACATGGTAAAGGTTCAGTTGGTACCAAAAGTTAACATACAGGGATGATAGAGAAGTTTTCGGACTTTTAATATTACATAGTCCTTTCAAACGACTAGTCTCCAAAACAAAGGAAAAAACGTCAATCACCGAAAAATAAATTTCAAAATTTTCCATTTGCATCACTACCAGAGGGGTGCAAAAATTGCGACTGAAGGGGCATGAAATTATTTTTGTAAAGCAATTGCGCAGGTACCACAAAAAATTGCGGTCTGGCAATACTGCTTTCCATCACGTGTTCAAGTACGTCGATGCACCTTACTTACGATCTTACTTTTCAACTCCATGTATTTTTTTACCTACAGGTAAATGAATTGAGATTGTATCTCTTTTGAGAGCTTTGATCCAATTCTTGAAAAACACGGTTTGTGAATTCTGTAGTGATTTTCATTTTTGATTATCAGCAAATGAAAACAAGCATTCGCGCAATCATTTCGATAAGGTTATTGTGTGAATATTATCATGAGTATGAAATCACTATCCAAATCATAAGTGGAGCCTTTGAGGTCTAAGCCGCTTTCACCTATCGATAAATAATAGATTATGATTTATTTGCCCTGTATGCGAAGTGTTGAATATAGCTGAAAAACCAAATTCTTCATTCTTAAGTTTTACTTTTTAAATTCAGTTTCTCAACAAGCAATGAAAGAGACTCTTTCGGATATTTATTTCCGTTACAAGATAAGCCAGTAGCAGGGTCTACAACGTTGCCAACTGGGAAAACAATCTTCTTGACCTGAAGAACAGTATTGAATGCGAAGGGCTTGTCCAACTTTTCGAGCAGAACGATATCACCAGAATTCAATTCAAGTCCATTTCCGTTGGCCCAGAACGTAGCCTTCTGGTAAAAGTACTGAAATGAAAATCACATAATTAAACACGGTTAGAGATACATGAAACGAAAAAGGGTGGTCTGTTTAATCACTTGCAAAAATTTCACTAACATTTTTAATACATTATAATGCTCCTTAAGCAGCATTTATTTGTATTTGTAATTGTTTGACATATTTTCAGTACAGTTTCTAAATGGATTCAAGCATCTCGTTTTCAAAGCAAAACGTAACGTTATGAATACACGATTTCTATTTAGAGGTGCCTACTTCATTTGTTGCTAGAGAAATTAACAAATCCGTAACATATGCATGCTGATATACAGACCGCTTCATTAATTCTTTAGTTCTCATTCATTATTCTTTCGCTATTTTCATCAAATGTAATTGAATAATCGACTAACAGCAGCAGCTTGCAACGTACGTTAATTCCATTGGTCTGCTTAGCTCATTACTCAATTAGGATCCGATTGATAGGGCACAAGCATTGACCGGAACGCTAGAATTGTGAAGTGATCACGGAATGCAGAAGATGGATAGTTGAATCCCTCGCTTTGTGAAAAAGCTTAATTGCAGATTAAACAAATTACAATGAATAATTCAACCTTTTATTACAATAATATCAATGATAGCAGGAATATTTAACATAAATTCTGGCATTGGAAGAACTAATAGACATCGTCTAAAAGTTGAATAATTAAAATCATAGGGAAGATCAATAAATTGAATCTCGAAATAAAGTAGATACCATACTTCTAAAATTAGAACTCGACGTAGATTTAAGTGATTGATGTTTAGCATTTTTATCGAAATTCACATTGTTAAACAAATAATGAAGCTTAGCATAAAAAATAACCATTAACTTATTATACAGCCTAAATAATCTAGCATCATGTGTTAATAGAGAGCTGTCACAAAACTGATCTCAGTGATCTTTATTGATTCTCTACCAATGTTGATAAACTATAGTTATAACTCTCCAGGTGAATCCGCAAAACAGATGGTGGTTTACGCGATATTTTCATTGAAAGGATATAAAAGTTGATAAGCTATGTTTGAGTACGTACAAGCTCGTCCTTCTGAAAGTCTTGATGATATGAATTATCTTTCATTTTTTTACTCGATCGTTCGATAATAAGCTTGCAACAAATAATTCGTGACCGCACTACGCCATGAAATAACGGAGTTCCCAAGGAAATCATCGAGGTAGGTTAATTCGAAAGTGGCAACAGTGCTAGCACAGACAATTACAACTTTGTATGAAAGCACCAAAACATCCGTCCGCTTTGGTGGATCTGTACCAAGGTAAATATTCTCCGCAATTTTGATGAATGGCACAAGTCCAGGGTTTCCTAAGTCTCGCATTGACTGCAGAAAATGAACATAAACTACATGAATAGCATAAAACTTGTATTAAACGGTACTTATAGTAAATGTGAAGAATGCAAATATGATCAATGCTATATCAAATATGCAAACAAGGGCAGTGTCTGTTCAGGCATAATCTTTCAGTAGTATCAGTTCAAGCAGAGTCAACTGCAACTTCATTAAATGTGCTAGTTGTCGATAATAAACTCACAAGCATGACGAACTTCTTGTGCCAGAGATGCTTAGATGAAATGTCTATACATCTAGACATGCGCGCTGTTGTTAGAGAAACTTATTGGTTGGATGCGGGTGGTGGGACGGAGGCAGCCATAGCTGCACGAATCCGATCAGCATGGTTGAAATTCATTGAAGTTACATTGAACCAATACAACATTTTGGATGAAAGGTTTCGACTTGTGCGTCAGAGAATGCATGACGCACAAAAGGCAGACATAGGCTGTGACGGCTGAGGGAAATGGAGGCATAAGACAATAATCATTTGATGGATGTAAGGTGTACGTGGTATGTCTCTGAGGAAGAGTAGACAACAAAGACCGCCAAGACTCCTGGATGCTCGAACCAGCTGATCGGGAACATGATGATCGAGGAAAGCATGAAACACTGCAGGTTTCAACGTGGTGTGGGAAGGTAACAACGATTTGGTGCAAAAAGCGTGGAAAATAAAACTGAATGGACCATCCCTTAGACTGCCACCGCGCTGACTGCCACATTAACTCAGTAGAAATGGCGTAGCAATCTTTAGAATTTTTACCTTCTTATGCTTAGGATTACACAATTTTATTCTGATGTTAATGATTACACTTTAAGCCAAGACATGCTAATTCACATCTGAATAACTTCATTCAGCCCTTGGTCTTTTAGGAATCACTCAAATCTCAAGTCGATGCTTGCACTTAGTGTTCACTTCACCACATTCTCCACGATTCTTTGTCTTTTTTCTCTTTGACCGCTAACTTTGTCAAGTTCCGCATCTACCGAGCACAATTGCCACGGAAGATTCCGATATTGTGTCTTAAGCTGGTTTCAAGTGTTCTTCAGATCATCATCATCATCATCATCAACATTTTATTAGCTATGGCAAATATATGCCGTTGGAAAGATGTGCAACTACAAGACTGCTTGGATACACCAGCACAGCGCGAATGCACGTGTTAAATAATGTTGAAAATAGTAGGCCTACTGATAGGAAGTACTTATCAACATACAAAGATTATACGGTTCACACATTACATTATTGAGCAAAGACACTGGATACACACACAGTTAAGACTGATTCGGAAAATTACACAAAACATGTAAGGCAAGGGATTTCAGGTGGGTTTGAAAAGCTGACAGGGAACATGATTGTAGGGATGAGTGGGGAAGAATGTTTATAATGCCACTTGTGAGGGATAAAGGTGCCCGCCGAAAGCGCTCGGATGGCGGATTAGTGTGCTGCATATTTTTAGGCAGCTCATAGTAGGTTTGTCTGAGGTTGTAATTGAGCTGACGTTGTAAGGGCTTATATAAGAGAAAAGCACGGGGACAAGTATCGTTAATCATTTTATAGGCTGTGCTTGCAATGATACGAGCACGACGAACAGACAGCAGCTCGAGCTTAACCTCATCATAATGAGTCCGACCGAGATGGGTACGGAGAGGCAAGCGCAAAATATATCTGATGGCTCTGTTTTGTAGAGATTCAAGCCTGTCGGACAGTACTTTGCCAATTCCAGCGAAGGCGAGGGATCCATATTCCAGGTGTGGCCGAATGTATGTCTTGTATAGTTGAATGAGATCTTTACAGTAGGGAATGTTGGAGCACAAAATACGAAACGCGTAGAGTTCTCTGTTTATTTTGGAGCATGTATGTTTGACGTGATTTTCATACTTCAGGTTATTTGTAAGAACAATACCAAGATGCATGTGGATTTGAGAGAAAGAAATGAGTTTGTTTTCGAAAGTTATTCCTTGCGGAGCGGGTCTTTTCTTGGACTTGGAGATTAGCATAGATACAGTTTTTGTGGTGAACTTCATACCCCATATTTTGGACCATGCAAGAATGTCTTGAAGAGATTTGTTGACGTACGCAACTGCCATGACAGGATCAGTATGGGAAGCATATATTAATGAATCATCCGCGTGTGCCATACACTCAACAGGCCGAGAGTTTTCGAAGGGTTTGGAATTAACGGCCTTTATGAGAGAGTTAATGAAGAGGGTAAAGAGGGTGGGTGCAAGAATACTGCCCTGAGGAACACCCGTGGATAGAGGCTTCCATGACGAGAAAGAGTTCCCTACTCTGGTCTGTTGTTGACGATTTGTGAGGTAGTTGGAAATCCATCCATAGAGGTTACCACGAATACCTGAAGCCAGTAGTCTGTGACGCAAGGCCTCGTGTGGAACTGTACCAAAAGCATTGGATAAATCCAGAAAGGCAATCGCTGTTGTCTGATTTTTTCTCCATGGCTGTAGTCCATTTTTGTTGAAGAAGGGCAACTTGCTCTGCTGCAAAATGACCTTTGAGAAAACCAAACTGATGTTCGTGCAAAATTTTCTTGTGACAGAGGAAGTTGGATAGTTGGTTGTTTATGATATCTTCCATAACTTTCACAATAGATGACGTCAGGGAGATGGGACGATAATTGTCAGGGTTGGCATGATCTCCTTTTCGCTTGTATACTGGCACCACTGTGGCCATTTCCACTCGTCAGGTAGTTTGCAGTTTTCTAAGGATACGCGATATAGGTGGGACAAAATCGGAGTTAGTTCTGTAGCACATTGGGTAAGAAAAAGGTTGCTCAGTCTGTCCGGCCCAGGGGATTTGGAAGTGTTAAGTGTGGAAAGTTTTTTGAAAACAACATCGTCAGATATATTAATATTTGAGATCATGGAATCAGTTGTTGGGGTGCAATCTTCGGTATGGAAGATACGTGTTTCGTCACCTTGTTGTGCGTCGGAAAATATTTTATTGAAAAGTTCTGCTTTGTCTTTGTTGGAGCGGTAATACTCGTTATTGTAGCGGAGATCCGGTAGATTCGGAGGTGCACCAGAAAATTTAGAGTTGTCCAGCTAGTTTCCAGTATCGTCTAGTAGAAGGAGCAGCTAGAAGTGAGTCAATCTTCTTTCGGTATCCTTCGAGACGGATCCTATGGATTTCAGAGCTCAATGCGTTTCGATTGGAGCGACACTGAAGTAGGTCAAATTCAGAATTAGTGCCCTTATATCGATTCCACTACTGCTTTTTTTGGATATAGAAACGTCGAAAGTCATCAGTAATGAAAGGTAGATTGCATTGATGCTTTTGAACAGATTTTGTCGGGACATGGCTGAACAGAATTTCTTTGACTGTTTTACTGAAGAACTTCCAGTCATCATCTATGGATGTTGATTCAAACAAGGGTGACCAATCAGTAAAAAGCATAAAGTTTTGGATAGCACTCCAATCTTTGATCATGTTGAAATCGTAGACAGTTCTTGCGCGGTCATCGTTTGGAGCGTTCATTTGAGTTTCAGGAAGTGAGATCTTGATTAGCCTGTGATCGGCCAAGCCAATAGGGGGTAAAACGTCGACAGATTCGATGAGATCAGTATCAGGAGATAGAACGAGGTCCAGAAGAGACGGGCTGGATAAATTGTTATCAGGAGTACAGGTTATTGATTTTACCAATTGCGAAAGTCCTTGCTCTGTGCAGAATGACTTCATGATCTGGCCGTTCCTGTCAGTGATTTCGGTCTCTAGCCAGTTGGAGTTGTGACAGTTAAAGTCGCCTATGATCAGAGGAGAGATATTGTACTTAGGGTTCTGTGATTCAAGGGCGGATTTGATGTGTGATAAAATGTCCATGTTGGAGTTGGGGGGACGGTTGTCGAAGCAGGTCAAAAATAGTGCATTGGTAGTTCTGATAGACATCCATATCGCTTCGAATTCGTCCGACTCCAGCTTCGTGATACGCGTAGATAAGGTGTTTTGTTCTTTGACATAGATGATAAGTCCACCTCCAAAAGATTCGCGATCTTTACGTATAATATAGTACCCACTAATATTGAGAATCGATTGTGGAATCTTAGCTGATAGGAAAGTTTCCGATATAAATACAAAAGCGGGACGGTGAGACAATACTTGCACTTTAAGTTCATCCAAATTTGTGAGAAGACCTCTGTTGTTGATATGCCAAAACTCAATCATGGCGAGCAAATTCCTTCAGAGAGTCGAAGCGCGCTATATATATATATTGAACATTTGATACTATTAGCACTATGAGGTTCCCCGCAATTGCAGCATTTCTCGGTATTTGGACAAGGAGTGGAGTGATTAACCTCGTCATCACCACATCCTATACAACGGAGTGAATATCTACAGATTGTAGCTACGTGGCCGAATCGTTGACAGTTATAGCATCGAATAGGGCGGCGGACGAAAGGTGATACTTGGTAATGGCGAGAATCTGCATACAATCCAAAATGAAGGAGACGCGTATATTGATGTTGGTCCTGAACTGAGAATTTTAGGGATAGATAGGACCTTCCTTCTCGGCAGGGGGAAAGAGAAAAGTTTTCGGTATCAGTATACTCTCGCTGGATTTGGGTACAAAGGTGTTCGACATCGGTGTCATTATCAAAACCGTTAACTACAACCCACTTTTTGAATCCCATGTTATCATGTTTCATAGGATGAATTTGAGCTTTCGGTCCGAAGCAGTCTTTTGGCCAGTCAGTTAAAAGCTGATCCCGGTCCTCTGGAGTGTTGGCTTCGATTAGAAGGTTGCCACTTCTTTGCAGAATTCGGGCATGTTTGATCCTTGTAATGGAGTTCGGTCGTATGTGTTTTAGATTCTTTTTTATGAGAGTTGTTGTAAAACGCTTGGGATCAGACAAGTTAACGATCAAAAGACTTTTCGAAGGATCGGCTCGTTTAGTTTTCATGTTGGACTTACTGATTGCTGTAGGGAGTCGGAAACCGGGAAAGGAGTTTGGTGGAGGTGGAGGTAGAGCAGCTTTTGAAGCATATGTCGATATCTCTTGACTGACGGAGGATTCAAGACCAACTACTGATGTCATGATCTTGGTTTCAAAGTTCGTCATTCGTTCATCAATTACTTTTTCTAAGTCAGATAATTCCATTTTGACAGAGGGTACAGGACTGATCAGAGCATCGTAAACATTCTGTTTGAATTCAAACAGGATGGAACCAGGGGAAGATTTAGTAAGATTGTCACGGGTTGTTTTCTTCGCTTTGGGGGGAGCAGATCTTGCATAAATATAGGCCAGGATCTTGATTCATCAGGGAGCTCAGTTCCAAAACAGAGATACCTAGACATTCATAATGGATTTCGTTTCTGCATAATGAGCATTCGACTGTAGCACTGTGCGGAGGTTTGCTGCACCAGCAAGTTTTCTGTGAATTATTTGGACACATAGCAGGGGTATGGGAAAAAGAATTAGAGCTAAAAGAAATAAATCTCTTTTCAGTATTAAAGAGTTACTGATACACAGAAATACAGATCGCTGTATTTTTGCATCCTGGGCATTTTTCTCGGTAAGGAGCTACTCTTCCTTTGACAAAAGCTTCTGAAGATCAAGACTACTACAGCGAGATTTCAGCTCTCAATCTTTCTTCGGCTTTATTCTCATTTATTATTTCTTCCATTGCATATTTTCCTCACCTCTATTTTCTTATACCTCAAGGTTCATGCTATGTAGCAACTGCACATTTTAAACATTTCCTCTAACTTCTAATTTTGCTATATACTTCCTGACGAATTGAGGCAGCACTCTAGCCTCGATTTATCCCGGTTGAAGACTTTATGTAACAATGATCAAAGGACTTGAAAAGACGTTGACGTTTACAATAATTCTTTTCTTAAATCATGAGAACCATCATCATCTTCGTAAATTGCAAGTTGTAAAAAATCCAGCTACATTGAAAAATTAAAGCGATACGATACAAGATAGGTACGTAAAACATGACAATTAAAGTCGTGAATAATTCGGGTATATCTTCTGAAAATTTCAAAATTCGGGTATTCGGGCATATTTACCTAAATTTTCAAATTTAGGGTATGTGCGTGTATAGGTGAATATGTGGGGCCACCCTATTTCAATGCTGCGTTTCAGGAGACAGCCAAGTGCTGGCTAGTGACACTTAATAATATCAACACTGAAAGATTCATACCCATGTCGACTGCATGGCACTCACCTTTAGGAGAAACTTGTTTAGAGACAACTTGTGTATCTGCACTTTGACTATGCCCTCACTTTTCTTACTCAGTGGGACAATTTGTCCTAAGCATAAAGTGTATGGAACGTCAGGTACAGCTCCAGTTCTCATAGCCGAAATGGGACCGGTGCCTCTAATTTCTGGTTTATGAAATGGAAATTTCTCATTATAGTTAGATTTGATGTATTTGTGAAAAGGCTTGTGACGAATGAAGTTTCTCGGCATCTCTTGTAAGGCAATCCACTTTCACGTAACAAATAAACACGTGCAGAAACGCAAATTTAAACTATCAAGCTTTTAAACAAAATAATCGAAAAATGAAGCAATTTCATGTTTTAGCGATTATATTGATTATAACCTTTTTTGCGTCAAGTGCACTATTCTGGCAAGAAGAAATCGACCTATTGTCATTATTATTTTGTTAGAATGAAAGTAAAATTAGTAAAACTCTAACAGCAGACATGAGCAAGAATGCAAGACGTGGGTGAGAATGGACCAAATAGCAAGCATCGTAGCATGATACAGACACTTTTTTGAGTCGACACTCTTCCTCGTTGGGACCATGTCTATGGTCAGTCACAAACAGTAATGCTTCAATGCTTCTCTAACAAATGTTTTCGGTGTCTTGCTCATGGTTGGACCTACTTCAAATTCATGCTGAAAATTCGTGCCAATTATCAACATCCGACATGAAAAGAACAACCATGAGAACACGCTTCATAGACTACTTAGCCACAAACCCATGCTCATTGTATTTCATGCCACGTAGTGGAGCTGCATGTCATACACAATTTTCCTATGCATTGCCACTCTATGGTCACTGATTTGTATTAAGAAGTGCTACTCGAAAAGACTGCCATTTTTGTCATATATTGCCATCTATGTATATTACATTACATATTTAATGCATTCAATCTTTGTACAAGTGACATGCCCAAAAGTCTAAACATTTTCAATTTAGTTTCAGTTTTAAGGAACGTGTTATTAACGTGGTTTCCAGTTGTCAGCTGATCACATTTACTCATTTTTCGCGAATTTTGCCGCCATCCATTTTATTGATAACATCACTCAATTTTACTTTTACTTAATCCTTATCCTGGTGAGCAAATCGTTAACGCTATCCTGGTATCAGCTACAATTTGTAGCGAAAGTGTTTATGATGCCAATATGTACAATTCGTATGCAAAATAGATGCATCTATTGTATTGGAAAGAAACTAATACAAAATTGCATCAAAATCAAACAACTGCTGATGATAAAACATGATATTGAACGAACTGTTCTTATAGAAACTCGTAAGCTCCCGCCAGGTCATAGGACATGCTTAACATAATTATGGTAGACCTTGGCGATGAAAACCTATACGGTGGCATTATCACAATGCATTAGTTTCCAATATCATAGTCTAACTACTCAAACATGGAGGTAGTTCGTCGTAGAATCACGCGTGATCACTACCCCTGATGATGGACTGCGGTGCAGTCCGAAACATTGGCAAATAATAGGCCTACTGGTCTGATAGAAACTTCGTCGAAAAACTTATTTTCTATTTTCTTTTTATCTGTAATGGTGATGTTGGTCATGTATGGTCATAATTAGGCCTAAATTCGCAATGCCAATCTAAATAAAACGAGCTGACTTACCAACGACTTTGTCAACAATCATAGCAGGATACATTTTTTATATACAGGTAGGCAACAGCGTAGACATTAAGCCTATTATGCATAGGCCATAATCTTTGACAAATCTACAATCTACAAGTTTTCCATAATATATTTGTGATGATGGAAGTGAAAACAAAACAACGTTCTCAACTGAACAATGTACATGTATGTTTTGCTGCATGCATTGACAAACTTGATCGATGTTACAGATCAACAAAATTGACACTTTGTTACTTTTGTTACTAGTCTATGTTCGGTGCAAACAGCCTTCTTGCATTCCTGACATTTTGATCTTGTATTTTTTTGACAAACGCTGCAATGTCGGACGCTATTGTCGACAGTTACTTGTTGGTCTACGTTGATAGCGCGGAAGCCAAGAACGACACTTGAATGCTTCACTTCAGCCGGAAGGTTTTCATTTTGAACATGACGCAATCTTGCGTGATTCTCCGATAATCCAAAAGACAGTTGTTTCAGAAATTCTTTTCTCTTTAGATGAGCATTGTCAGCTTTCATGAGTAGGAAGGCGTTGAAAGCTGCAACATCCAAAATGTTATAGAGAACGATGAGTGGCCATCTGACAGTTTTTCTTCTTTTCCTTCTGCATGTAAATTCTTCTATGTTTTGATCCAATTGATCAACTCTAGCCTTGGCTTGGTTATAGTCCATTATCATTGTAGGCTTGTTTTTATTCTCACTTTCAACAGTTTCGCCGGCGTGCGAGGAACTAAGAAGGACGACGTTTTTGTTTCGCTTCGGGATGTAAGACACGATGACAATCTTATTCACATGATCATGTGCAAACAAACTTGATTCAACAGGTCAACGTTTCTCTTTGGGCGTTCGAGGAATTTCACGGCGGTGGGATCTTATTGTTCCTAGCAGTGTCAATCCTTTTTCAATCAAGGATTTCGCGAGGTCGTGGGAAGTAAAGAAATTGTCGGTGACACTCTCTCGCCCAGAATGATGGAAAGGAGCTGACAGATCCATCACAATGTCTCTACCTAGATGTCGATGCGGTCCGGTATCGCGTTCCCTACCAGCGTAGATCTTTGCATTTAGAGCGAATCCGGTTTTGGCTTCTACGAGCCAAAATATCTTCAACCCATATTTCGCAGGTTTGGAAGGAATGTAGGTTCTTCCTGGAATGCACCCGCGGTACCCGACTAATTGTTCGTCAACGGTCAGGACATCCTGAGGTATATAATGGCGGCGAAGATTCTGAAGAAACTGATCCCAAATACTACGTATTGCTGCCAAGCGATCATCTGCTAATCTCGGATGCCGATCCCGAAAATTGTCAAATCGTAGGCTCCTGAGAAAGAATATAAATCGCTGCGACGACATCACCGCACGAAAAAATGGTCTTCCTTCCTTGGGGTTTTTCCTCGTAATCGTCATTGATTTGTTCATCTGCATTTTCGTCAGGTAAATGAGCATAATCTTCTTCCTCACCATCACTTTCAACATAGTCTAATTCATTCAAGTTATCGAGTTCAAGTAAGCGTTGGAGTGCAACCTCCGCTGCGAAGCGACGACGAGACATTTTGTCAAATAGTGTAGACTCGCACCGCAGTCCTTTATTCACTGTGTGTAGAAGAATGTTCGTCTCTGATTGGTTGACTAATACATCAGCTCGTGCACTCTATTGGCTGATTGACGCATTGCAATTGAGATACGAGTGGCCTGAAGGAAGCATGAATCGATAGATACACCAGATACGTACGTCAGCTACGAAATGTAGCGGTTACCAGGTTGAGGGGCTATCTTAGTTTTGTCTAATAGTGCTCAACAAATATAGATAGTAATCATAGTCAAACAGATGCCTTAGGATAGTTAGCCATCGTCATGAAATACCGACCACCCATATCAAGTGGATTTGAATTAGTTTAACTTAGAATTTCAAAAAGCTACAAAATGTAGCTGATACCAGGATAAGGGTTAAGATCCATTCAATTTTCAACCAAAGTCGTTCCCAGGATCGTTGCGGCAGTAATGCGACATGCGCATGGCTCCTTTTTGTTGTCAGAAAATCTTCTGAACATGCCACCTGCAATCATCATTGCGGTGAAACCAATTTTCAGATGCCAAAATCCGCCTTTGTAGCTCACTTTAAATTTTATTTCAAAGATCTCATAGGCGGCCGTGACGGATCACAAAGTAAGCCGTGAAAGTTGGATGTGTGGGAACTGGCATTTGTTTGAAGGCTAGGAGTTGGGTGGCTTCTTTTGTTAAGAGTAATTTTGTTCATAATAGTTTTAGGCATGTTAATGATAGGTGCTCGAATGATGCCAACCTTGAAGAAGGTGACAGCAGGCTCAATACTGTTTTGATTAAAAATGGATTCAATTCCATTAGCAGGCCTACTAGCAAAGCTCAGATCACTGAAAATACAGTTAGTAAGACTAAAGACAATTCGGTTTTCCTAAATTAAATCTTGTAAATGATCGTTGTTCTCGTAACCTGAAACACCTTAGTAAGAAGTGTAATCTACCTATCAAGATGTCAATAAACCAGGAAAGCAATTTAGCAAATATTTTTTCCAACTATAGGCCTAATAATTCCAAGGCATGCAGTTGCAATATTTGTATGAGCCTACCCGATGACATGAACTGTAGCATGCGTTATGTTGTTTATTGGTTTTCGTGCAAGTTTTGCAGCAAAACGTTTATTTGTTCGACTAGCCGCCCCTTCTCTACGCGCCATCAGGAGCATCGCAGATCAAATACTGATCTCGACGATTCGAGTGCTCTCGCCAATCATGTTCTTTTTTAATCATTCGAATTCTTTGATGACCATTACTAATTTTACCATTGATTTTCTTGACAGTCAGACCGATCCTGTAAGCACAAGAATTTATGAAGCAAACTGTTTTCATTTCAAGCCTGAATTGAATAGGCAACATGAGCTGATGAACATCAATTGTTGTACATAAAGACTGAAATTTATTATTCTCGTGTTCACCAGCTACCCATGAGTATGTCTCTGTGAGACGAAACGTCGGGTTTTCATCATTCACTTGCCCGTACTTGTTTTTATTTTAACTATCTCATCCTGCAATAAAAGTACAGGGAGCAGAATAACTTGTTTTAACATGGCTATGGAAAGACTTTGTGAAGCCTGAAGGGATTGTGCGGAGCCAGGCTGATATAGAGATGGGAATGTACGAAATTAGAGACGATATGGCCGTGAACGGAGTACCAACACAGAGTATTATAGCAAAGAGACTAGCATGGGCAGGACACTTTGTAAGGATAGCAGGGACTGACTAACAGGGCAAGTGGATATGAGGACTAGTGACGGTGGAAAAGAAAAACGTGAAGTCGTTGGAGCGATTGCGTACTTAGACCTGCAGAGTGAATGTGATCTGGAGGAGATGGAGAACAGCAGCGTCAAAAATACAAACAGAAGGTGTGTGAAGGACGCGTGGAGTGTGTGACGAACTTGTTTGGTGATGTTACGCACTATTGCAAAATATGAAAATTTACTGCTTCCTCTTTCGACATGTTCCTCATACCAAAAAAAATTCTTTTACCCTGATGATGATCTGACGAAGTTTGATGAGCTTTAAAGTCTCAAGGGAGCAGCCTAAACATCATTTGGGTGAAATAAAAGGAAGAAATTTTGTTTCTATTTATCATTATTCATTCGCCACTTAGGCAGGCTGTTGTGCGGTCGTCTTGCCGCGCAGCTCCTGTTTGCGGCTTGCTTTCAGCTTTGTTGCTTCTGCTAACTATGCTTAACCGCCATCGTGTTAGTTTCTCCGCCTCAACCTCAGGACCCACCTTGTATTATTGATTACGAACCTCAGCTTCTTGCTATTCTACAGATATTTTACCATGGATTTACTTTATTCATTTACATTAAGTGCTTTCTAGCATTTTCCATTTCTCAAATCTCAAGTCATGATCAGACATAATAGTTGCTCAGTCATCACTCATCGTTGCAACTGCTTATCAATCCCTCGCTCGCCCTGTACCTAGTGGATACATCGCCTGCCGTCTGCTGACCTTTATCTCATCACACAACGTTTTGATCGACTCGCTTGGCAGTGTGGCAGTGTACAGTGTGTTTCCCCTGCATCAATCCAACGACTTCTTGTGACCATACGCCTGCAACGCGCTTCTGTGTTTTTGTAATTGCATTCACCGAATTACTTTTGTATTGTGAGTCTAGAAATAAAGATTATTATTAATTATTATTATTAATTAATTATTCTAATGCTCCGTTTTTATTTGATGATAATTTGTGTTGGGGATACGTGAGATATATGTTCCTCTCCTTTGTTCCAAATGACGACTTGTGCTTTCGCCAGATAGATCGTGTTGCTGTTTGCTCGATTCAAAGTTGATTCCGATCTTGATGCCTCTATTGCAACATTCATTCTACGTGTCCATGAGATTTTCGATTGTCATGTCCAGATGGTAGGAGACCTACAATGTGCTTCTGAAGTTACACAAACAAAGAAAATCAATACAGTAGTAATTTACAATTCAGAGGTTTCTTGATTTTGCCCTGTTATATGAGATGTACAAAAAATTGCGTCATTTGCTCAACTTTTTTTTAAAGGAATTCATTATTAAAGAACACATTGAAGGCTGCCATTTCCGCCGAATGGCATCTAGTCCAAAATGCTGTCCAATTGGTTGAGTCAAATTTTAGCTGTATGTTTTATTCAGCATGTGCTGAAATGTGACATTTGCGCCCATCGGTGTGTGACAAAATGAGTCACGAATCCAAAGGTGGCGGTCCACTCCTGCAATAGTCAATAAGTGTTATCATCCTTTGCATGCACTTACCTCTGCATTCACATGAGAACTATCTTGTTAAATGTGTATTCACGGAATCTCTGCATAATAGAAAACATTTTTGTATGGCTATGGAAATGGATGTTGCAGATTGTTAAATGTGGATGCTGTAGGTTGGCTATTCGTATTCATTTGCGTCACAAAATCAATGGAATCAATCAGTGGCCAAATGGAAATTAAGTTGGAAGTGCGTGCATGAATATGATTTCTAATTGATTTTATCACTTCATGACCAGTTATTTCTAATTGATGACTGTGTATAGACTCCCACTTCCCACGCCAATTATTCAATTTCACCGGATGTTGACAATGAATTTCTGAAACATGTATGAGCAACTCACTCACGGGCCCTCAACTGCGAGTTTTCCTAACTTTTCATTTTATTGTCCAACTCATCCAAATTCAGACATACTAGCACAGATACTAGCAGATCTACGTATTATAGGCCTACTCCCAGTAGTGAGCCTAATTTATAATTTAGGGATGAATTTGGTAATTCCTGAGGTCGGTGTCCATCTGCCATAAAAAAGTAGAGGTAGCGGTTTATGGTGCATTTCACAGAAGATTTTCTTTATTTGTCCATATTTTGACGGAAAAGCATCTAGCGAAATGAAATATTTTTCGTTCTTCGGATTCTTCTAGTATGTTATGTAGTGATCTTATTCTGCTCTTGTGCTTCAGATTCCTGGAATTTTATGCTCAGATTTTGACTTTTTGCTACATCGCTCAAATAATTGCAAAGAACATCAAGGAAGTTGAATGAATTGAAACTAAAAGAATCTCCTATATTGTGAGGATAATACTCTCTATATCACATAATATTCTGCAGAATATTGCACAATTCAGGCGGGCGAGTGTTCAGCGTCTCACGCGCTTCCGTCCCCTCCTTGCTAAGTTAATCAGTATATCTACGACAGGAATCACTTTTATTAGGTATCTTTTATTATCAATTAGATAAAGAGAATAAAACATTGATTTGTTTTGTATCTTAAAAGAAACGGAATGTTAAATGGCTCCTACTCTGATAGTATGACGGTGCCCCAATCTGAGAACATGGTGTACCTCTCTCTGAGACAATGACAGTGCCTCTTTCTGAGGACATGATGGGTTCCCCCTGAGATTATGATGTTGCCCATTCTTGAGATAATGATAGGGCATCATCCTGAGACAATGATGGCCTCACTCTGAGAACATGTTGTGCCTTTTCCTGAGATTGTGAGGGGACCATATCCTGAGACAATGATTGGGCGCCATCCTGAGAACATGGTGGGCCTCTCCCTGAGATTATGATAGGGCAGCATCCTGAGTTCATTGTTGCATACGAGAAATCCACGCGTGTCTTCTATAAAGAAGTATGACTAATCAAGGGAAATAACGCAAAACATTAGTCTCAAAACTTTCTCTTCACTCAACGGAGACCACCCTTCAGCTGAATCTACATAAGAATTGTCCACGTACTGAAAGAAAGCTTCATGCTTTATAGCGCACCTACTGGAACCACGATCCATAAGTTACACGACGAACAGTTCGTCAATGTTTCTCAAACTCCCACTGCACTGAAATATTTGGACTTGAGTGACAACTCCATACTCCTGATGAGACAAAGTCCGACCGTCGTTGAAGATAAGTCTCGAAATGCTGTTGAGATTGGTGTATCTAAAATTGACAAGATTATTACAGATATAATGAATAAAATTTAAAAATCCTGTTCCGACACAGGGATACACTTACTGCTAAATGTTCCACTCGTAGCCCCACTCTTCATACTCTCCCAGCCCTCGATCATTTGGACAGACATCTACAAGCATTATGTGACTATCTGCAACATCTCCTTCCTGCACAGCACAATGATGTTGCTGAAGTATAAAAGGAAGAAATACTTCAATGATGAAATCTGTCTGATATGTGAAGCAGGTGGTCCATGTAGTGCTGATGTAGAAATGTTTCAATTGAAATGTATTGAATGTAATTCAATTTGTGTGGTATCTAATTACGAAGAAGCAAGAATTTGAATAGCTCGAGGGAAGGAGCATCCAAATCAGCTGCTAAAAATGAGTAAATAATCGGTTTTATGAAAGCATCTGAGCGTAGAGAATAAATTTGAAATGAAAACACTGATGTTAATGAGATAATATTAAGAACTCATTCGAACGAATGATACAATAAAAAGTGGAATTTCGTCAAAAACTTTTATGCATATATAAAATACATATGCAAGAGGAATATTAGATCGTAGAGAAGTTAATGGTGGAAATCCATTGTTTTCAAGGCAGTTGGCAGAAGCAATAAGAATAGGAAAGGTACTGATCAGCTCGTCAGTAACTATCATGAATTCAACTCATTCAGTCTCTCAACCTTAGAAAATTTCCAACAATAGCGGACGCATTTCTGTAATGCAGTTCAGATATCAGGTAGACTGAGGTATCTTCATGTACTATGTCCGCAATGCATATTTTTTTGAAATTTTATGTAGGTCTATTCGTTGTTCACTTTCAGAAGCTGTCTGATCAGCAAAAGTGTTTCTAAGACAATAATCATCAGAGCAAACTGAATTATTTCAAAAACATCTGAGGCACGGTCACTGCGTGGAGTGAGCATTCAGTTTGAATGCAATTTTCTTTAATATATTGTAGGTTGATATGGAATGTTATCGAAGTCTTTCTTTGCAAAAACTGAAATATCACTCCAGAAGTTTTGGAGCGCCATCTGTAGATGCTATCATTTCTGTCAGGGGAGTGGGAATTATATTGATTTACTTGTTATAGCGGAATGTGATATAATGTCGATTTTAAATTCCTCCATACTGACTTATGAGATGAAGTTTATAATATCTTACGGGAAGCTTTAAAACTTATTTTTTTCATATAATAAGTTTTAACCAATTGACTGAATCGCAAGCCGAGTTCGATAGAAGTTAGTGATTCACCTCATGACTTTTTAGATTCTATAGATCTTCCGAGTGGTAATTTGAGTACGCACTATGGATCAAATAGTCATCAATTTCAGACAGCTAACGCAAAAATCAAATAACATTCAAATTGCTGAAGTACTGTATCATTACTCAACTTTTGTGATAAATGCAGTACATCAAATGAAATAAGACATGCTAGCTCTATCTGGCAGAAAACTTTCATTTTCAGAGCTCAACTACATATTCCTTCGTCCAACGACATGGATGAAGGTGCTCAAAAGCAAAAATCCCATCATAAACGACAAGCCGGTGCTAAAGTAAAAAGTAAGGGCAAGAAATCAAAAGGAAACAATTCCAAAGCCTTCGCAGTTCAACATGTGAATAAAGCTGCTCGATCTGTTCGAAGGTGAGCACAATCTGTGTATAGATTCTTGTAATGCCTTTCCAATAGAAATATGCAAACAAGCTAAAACAAAATGTTGACGTGTTTATTTCACAAGATCATTCGATGGTTCTGAACGACCATCGTCATGAGCGATCAGAGAAATGGCCATGGATGATCCGCGATTTTAAACATGTGGAAAGCTTTGATCGTTTTGTAGGTATCATGTCCACTGTTGTCTGGCTTACTGTCGATGTGCAATGCTCCGCATCGATTTCAGAATTTGCAGTTTCCTACTTGGGTTTCTTTTCCTGCAGCCTTTTCTGAATGCGCAGCATTTCAGTTTTTTGTTACATTTTCAATTATATTTGGATGCCGAAAACGCTTCTTTACACCAGTGGTGGGTTCAGTTAATCGATTCCGCTCAATTAATCGTGCGACAGAATCATTCGCGCGATTTCTTTGACAATGTGACTTCTCAATGAAATTTGCTTGATGAGGCAAAAATAATGTCTCTGTTCTTTCTTTTAACATCTGAAATGATTGCAATTGGCGGGTGGTCGCACATGAGATCATGTATAGCTAGACAAAGTTGCCGTTTGACGAGATTTTTCATTCCCATGCAATAGCAAATCTCTATGGGAGTTCCCACTCACCGCAGGAATGCATTTTTTCATATAATGACATTAAGCATGCTCGCACAGACCATGTGCACGATGTATGTGAATCAAATGTGCTGTCAAGCATAGTTGGTCCCTATACTGTTATATCTCTGTATTGAAATCATATAAAACATTGATGACAATGCGCATTAATGCTTTACACACGGTGCATCTACCATGCATGCTGTGAACATAGCCCGGTAGCAAATTCTCTCTTATATAGATTATGCAACATGCATTTAACATGCTGGCCATAAAGAAACAGGTCTGAAAACTGTTCACTCTAGTGGCCTAGGTCATTTTTGCTACCAGAAGATTATTCGGCTAAACACTTATTGATGTGCTGAGCTATTTTAAAACACTTTTATGATTTCTTATGCTTCAATGCAATTTTATTTGTCTACTCTGAGAAATGAGAAATATTCCATCTTTATGGCAACAGGGATATCCCCGGATTTGCTAACCATAAAGATTGCCGAGTTCCAGTTCGCCTGGGCATAGAATAGAAAGATGTCCTCAGACTTGAACAGTTTAAGCACGAATATTTCGACTCAAGTGTCGACTCAAATAAGTATCTGTATACAGTGAAAATTTTTAAATGACAAGATTCAGTCTTTTGCGGAGATTACGTTCCCGTTGTCCAAAAAATTATTTGATCACTTTTGAAAAAGTCAAAATTTGCCAATTGATATACTACCGAGATGACTCCTCTATGCAAGTAGTATGCAACAAGTTGGATATCAAAGGGAATGGATATTTGCTAATAAGCATCCTAACTAAGCGGAAATTAAGATGATTATCAAGGGAATTTCATGATCCTTTTTATAATGGAGGTCTTCATGAAAAAGTCGCGATATTATTCGTGCTTTCTTGGTTGAATGGTTCAATTTCCCGCGGCATGATTATATGATTCGATCACTAAATTCATGTTTCATTTCCTGAATCTGAATAGTGATATGGAACCATTTACATCTTTCAAAGTTGAATGAAGTCATTATCTTTGATTATGTGATTTTGCTGTGCCAGTTCCAGGTTTTCTGTGATATGATCACGCTTAAGTAAATACCCTTTAGGTTGAGCAAGAAAGTAATATGAACCCATCGAATTCCTAATTTAACCAACATTAAATGTCCAAGGCTGTCATGAGAATCTGCGAAATACCATCATTCCTTCTGCATTACAATCATGATCACTCAATTCCGTTGTAATTTCTGCAAAACTGCAAAGATTTGCATATCTCACATTTGGTGACAATACCACCTGTATCTCCCTTGAGTTCATTTAATAAAATCGAAGGTGTATACACATTGGGGATTTAATAAATGCGGAGTTACCACTCTACCTAATATATCTACTCTATGCGTGTAATCATTTGTTTACAACGAGCGGGATATCGATAATCATATGAATGAGTGAACTATACATCGAAAGTATAGTTCTCTTGAAGAAACTCAAATTCAATAAACATTAAATAAAGCCTTGTGTCTGTTGTGACATTGACAGAGTATTTTAAAAAATGTACAATTCTGATAAGAGTATAATGAATATAATAAATAAAATAATTAAACGGAAAGTCAATCTGTTGGAACTCATTGGGCGACAATAGAACAAAGCAAAAAAATTTCCAACTCTGGCAAAGGTTGCGAAAGCTGCTTCTGTCCACCTTCATGGCAATGCTGAAATCGAGAGAATTTTTTCAATTCTGCCTGATGCTATAACGAAGAAAAGACAGTCTTTGTTACCCGATGCCGTTAATGCCCTTGTGGTTCGCAAGTCAATCATGAAGACCAAAAATTGGTCTTCTGAAACTATTTCTGAAAATAAGGAATTTGCAAACAGCTTGTGTCTGCTAGGGCATCCTATGAGCAAGCGAAGCGAAATTAAGGAAAACAGGAATTGAGGAAAAGACAAAAGGAAATGGAGAGAATACTTCAAGAAGATAATAGTTGAGTCGGAAAGAGTCAGGTTTTTAAAGATGTTGATCATTATTTTTCTAACGTACAAAAATGGTCCATCGATGACGCTATATCAGCAGTGATAAACAAGCTCAGATACAATAACATTGTTCAAATCAGAGGCTTAACCTTAAACAATATTGAAGATCTTCTCAACATTTTTCTACATAATACATTTTTTCATTATCATGGTACCATCTACCAACAAATCAAAGGCCTTCCTATGGGCAACTCTCTATCAGGATTATTGGCATCTATTTTTATTGAAACAATAGAAAACAATGCTCTTCAAAATATAAGCCAACTACCTTTATTCAAACGATATGTTGATGATTGCTTCGCTTTAACGATTAGTGAAGAACAAGCTTTAGACTTTTTGCAAGCCCTGAATGCACAGCATCCAGATACAGTGAAACCTCTATAAGTGGACCACCCGTGGGCCGCAAAAAGATGGTCCACTTATAGAGGTAGCATTATTTTTCTTATGATTATTATTTCTTTAAATGACGTAACTACATGTATATTGTTAAAAACTTACATTACACTTTTTATACATGATGAAGTAAATATATAAGGCCTACTAATCATTTTGTTAAATAAGATCACGTTTATGCTGTACTTGTTTACCCTTCATGCAATAATGAATAAAATGGATTGTTTTTAATGAGTCATGCATGCATGTCTACTAATACACGCGATAAAGAAAAAGTCAGTTTAATATAATCAAGCTGATGATTTTTCACACCATAAATCTTAACGAAACATGTTGAACTAATATACTAAAGTCGACTTCATCTACTGACAAAAAAAGAATCCAGTGTGGTTTTAGTAAGTGTTGTCATTTCTTGACTTATCATCTTTTGAATTTCATAGAGAGATGTTAGATCACATTTATATTCTTTGAACATGCATAATGCTTCAATTTCTCAATACATTCCAGTGCTTCCTTTGAAGCAACAGTTATGTCTGCTTCTTTGTTTTCTTCTTCGTCGTCACTGCTTCCAATCACCATGGGCTCTGAATTATGATGCATCAGATGTTCGTTGAGGATAGCTTGCTCAATATTAACGTCATCAGACTCAGTTGGGAGATCATCATCGCAGTGTAAGAAATCTTCAATCGAATCATTGGTGTTAAGCGCAGATTGGAGTCGGAGTGCAAGCTCTGATAAAGTCAAATCGTCTTCTGGATCATCAATAACCGTAATGTTTGATTTCATAAAGCCACATTTGCCGAAACAAGAAGACACAGTCCTTTCAGTCACTTGTTCTGTGGCTGTTGAGACCCAGTAGATGGAGTCCAGCAACGTGATGATCTTCTTCACTGAATTCACATTGTCCAATTGTTCTATTTTAGATAGAACTGATTGAAGCAAGATTCTTCGATAGTGAGATTCGACACTCCGTATTACACCCTGATCCAAGGGCTGTAGCACCGAAGTGGTGTTTGGCGGGAAGAAACAAAGTGTCACATCAGAAAGTTCGATTCGAGGATGGCATGTTGCATTATCCATAAAGAGAATAACACGTCTATGTTGACGTCGCATCTTCTCATTGAATTCTCTGAGCCATGAAGAGAAAATAGAAGTTGCCATTTATGACTTGCGATTGCTCAAGTAGGTGACAGGCAGCAATTTGGGATCCAGACGATTAAAACAACGTGGATTTGCATATCTCCCTATCACAATGAGTTTTTCAAACTTACCTCGCATATTACAGCAGAAAAATACAGTCAAGCGCTCTTTAGCAACCTTTCCTCCTTTGCAGTCTGTGTCTTTGAAGCGAAGTGTTCAGTCGGGTAATGCACGATAGAAAAGACCACTCTCGTCACAGTTAAACATATCACCAGGTTCGTAGTCTTTAATAATCTCACCAAGACGAGTTTTCCAGTCGATGACACTTTCATAAGGAACCGACGCACTTTCGCCACTAACTTTACCGCCAATGATTCCGTGCTGTTGTTTGAACTTCTCGAGCCACCCATTCAATGCTTTGAAATCAGTGATTTCCAATCCTTTCGCGAAGATCAAAGCCTTTTCCTGTATGAGTGGTCCAGAAATGGGAATATGTTTGTTTCTGACAGATCGGAACCAAGAGATTGTCATTTCATCGATCTCTGCGATTCGTTGAGCAACGACGACTATTCACAGGTGCGTTCTTCCGATGACGAGCTAGAATATCGTCCTTGTTGGCTAAAATTCGCTGAACCTGGAACTTGCTGATGCGGAAATGTGATGCTAGAGTTCTCTGCGATTTTCCGGTAGAAGATGCCTGAATCACCTCCACTTTTTTTGACAGATTAAGTTCCTTTATCGTCGACATGTTCGAGTACTCTAATTGATCTGAAGCATCCTTCAAATATTCAACACAAGTTAGCAGGGAGGATATCGTTGATAGGCTATTTCCATGGTACCCAGAGTTCCGTTATTTTCCGCTTTTTCGAAAATTGTCCTTTATTTCTCGTTTTTTACCAATTTTTCCGTTATTTCCTTTTTTCTTCACATTGTCATATGTATATTGCAAAATGCTACTGAATCTTGTTACCATATTCCTGGAACTTTCATAGTAGCATTCAAATAAGTAGATTAAAGTGAAATGCGCTTTTGTACGATGATAATCTTAATCTCTCGCTTCAAGTGTGAATATAATATGATTTTGAGGAGGTTCTACAAAGGGAATATTAACGTATGGGATTTCGTATGGTTTCTGATGAAATCGAAAAATCTTTTCTATTTTTGCTGCTCCTGCATCATATCATCACAATCTGGGCTGTTTGTAGAAACATGGAGATCAATTCAGCAAAAGAAGGACAAGCTTTGAATGCACAAATTTCTTCTGAATTCTTCAAATCCGTTTAAGGGTGCAAAACTCAATGTAATCCTACTTTTTGGCTTTTTATCATTTCTGAATACACCGTTAAAATATTGTGCTCGTACTTTCATGGACCAAATATTTGTGGTACTTCTGTTTTTTATGTACATATAATCTATCATTTAGTACAAAAGTGCATTTTACAGATGCATCCACATCTAGTGAGCAATAGGTCTATGGCAGTATTACTATATCAAGTCCTTCTCTACATCTTAACTCTCATCGGCACACCTGTCTACCTGTGTAGACGCCATGTTTTTTGAAACACTGTAACTTCTTCAAAAATGGTGATATCTTGATGAAATTCATTTTCCATGCTTATTTTTTAAGTATTATACTATCCTTAGAATTTCAGATCTAAAATCAATTTCGGTCATGTCAAACACGCATTACAATCATATTCGGCACACCTGTATACCTTTGCATAAGTCAGTACTTAATGTACAAAAATGGATTTTCGGAGTGTCAGGCGTGCTTAGTTGTCTGAGAGAACATTTTACGGAAGTTCTTTTATGGGTCATAGTGGTCAAAGTTTGTTTGGTCAAGTGAAGGATTGCCACAATAAAAACTATTGCACATGCAGATGCATCATGTTGCATTTGTGTTTTGTAGGTGACAGTTGAAAGATATTCTACAGGGTATGTGGCGCTGGTCAGTCGAAGAAGTCAAAGTCCACTCCGCATTGGTTGAATCATTGCATAAGAAGAATTGGTTCATACATGATAGAAATAGATGTATTTACTTCCAACTTCGGTAGAATATCATCGATCGTTATTCTACGAAAATCAGCGACGTTCAGTAGATTGGCGATCAGCCTAAACCTTAGTTTGGTGCCTGTCTGCATAATATTATCATAACATGCTCACATGAATAATGAAATTAATTGTTTCGAAATTTTTTTGAAGCTATGAGGTTCAATTACTGAACATAATCGAACATTTTTCAATAGTAAGTACTCACGATGGCACTATTTAGTAGATGCTCATTGCTCATTACAATTCATGAAGAATGCGAACCTAGGTAGCCTCACTTTTTGCTTTATCCGTTTAACGTCCTTTACTCCATCTCTGTTGGGTTGGACGATGATTCTTCATGGAATGCCTCCAGGTGTTCAGATCGAGGGTTTCGGCTTCTTTGAGGCCCAATTGCCGACAGTCTGCGGACACTGCTTCTTCCCAGGTCTTCTTTGGGTGATCTCTTGTTGGTTCGGTGATCTTCATTTTCCATATTTTCTTCACCCAATCGCTGCTATCTTTCCGCCGTATCATCGCAATCTGCGCACCCTCATGTCCCCATCGACCGACAGCAGGCTCAGGCACGCCAGAAGGTCTTCGCTGGCCACTCTATCTTCGAGAGACACTCCACACATTCATCTGATCATCCTTCTGTCTGCTACCTCCATTCTCCTCTTTTCTACAGCTGTCAGAAGCCATGTCTCTCTTCCATAAGTCATACAGGCTCTGACGCACGAGTCGTAAATCTTGCCCTTCATCCAGTATGGAGTAGAACAACTGGTCAGGGTAGGCGATATCTCTCGGAATTTCGCGCACCCCCCAGCCACTCAATTCACGCAGTCACAGCTGCCTCCGTTCCACCACCGGAATCCAACGTGTCTCCCAAGTATCAGAAACGAGTAACAGTGTCGCACCTGAGCATCTCCTGCCCTCTTCACTTGTTAATAATTGCGCCAATTCTTTCCTTCTCCTCTCTTGAGATTGCCAAATGATCTTGCGGGCATTCTCCTTTGCCTTTGCATATTCTTCTTTAATCACTTTTCGTCTTGAGTTCTCTTCCATATGGCGAATCGCATTCTCTTTTCTTCCACTGCTGCGCACTTGAGATTGCACACTTCGTCTTGCCGCTAAGTGAAATAAAAAATGTAAGTCTTGCTCTAGATTATGTATTCAACAATTCAAATATTCTATTCTTCATTTTTGTCGCATTTATGTGAATTAATCTGTAAATGAAATTAAAATCTTTTTCAAATCAATCGTATAGGTGGCGCTATCAAAGTGTCGATTACGAGTGAGCTGCTCAAAGTTGAGAAGAACGGTAGAGCACATGCAAAAAGCGAGCGGTGAATTTCGACGAGATCAGCAAACATCTTCTATCGAACGACAAAGCTTGGAAAAAGAAAGGAAAGAAATATTAAATGGAATATTAATGGTCTGATCTTCAGACAGAAGAAGGAAACTCTTGATGGGAGACTGCTGTCGACAGTAGATATATAAAAAGAGAAGATCATGCATGGACAGGAATTGATTCACACGAGTTTGAAAAGAAGGAAGGAACTTAAAAGTGGAATTGGATGGTGTAAATCAAAATGACAATGACTTTACTCACTCTCACTCACTCATCCCTTTTTGCGTCCTTTTCTTCCAGAAGATTCTGGGTTAGACGTTAGCTGCTTGAGTTTGGACTTCCATTTCGGTGTATCACGGTCGTCCGCTTCCTGGGATCCAACACGTTTGAGGTCATCTCCACTTGTTCCCAGGTCTTCTTTTGTCTTCCTGCTCCTGTCTTACCATCTACTTCCATCCACATAACTTTTCTGATCCACTCTGTCTCATCCCTTCTTACCACGTGGCCAAACCGACGAAGTCTTTGCCTTCTCGTGACATCTGTGATGTTCTCAAGACCCATTGCTTTTCTGATGCTGTTATTCGATTTCCTGTCCGATAGTCTGACACCACACATTCACCTTAGCATTCGTCTTAGCTCAAGTCTTCTCATCGGATGAAAGCAACGGCCATGACTCGCAACTTATAAAGCATAGCTTGCTGCACACAGACTCCATATACGCGCCCTTGGTTCTCAAAGATGGCTCTTCAGTAGATTCCAACTTCTGATATATATATATATATATATATATACATATCTGTATCTTTATTCACTATACTGCTTTGTTATTACAGTCAGTTTCTCCACTTCCTGAGATTGACGGAGGCCAATAATACGGAGGAGGGTTGATGCAAAGGCAAATGGTATCATTTTTATGAAAGTCTGCGCGAACTGTTGAAGAGTACTTTCTTCCTTCATGTTGACAGTTGATTTGTAGCGTCTCACTTGTGTTATAATTTCATGTGCTAACTGCAAATCATAACCCTTTCGTTAGATACTTTATGTACAATTTGTTTGATACACGAAATACAATGTGATTTGATGAAGTGAATCAATGGGATTAGACAAGAAATATTAACAAGATTTTCAACCATGGATGGCTTCATATATTCAAATAATGAGCGTAAAGCGTCAACTGGTGGAAAATACATGAATGACGCTGTGCAGCAAACTTAACGTATTCCTTTATTTTTCCGTTATTATTCTTCAGTAATTGCGCTGGGAACTTTGTATTTCGGACTACGAAGCGAATCAATAACTGCTGCTGGCACTCTCGTGTTCTTGTATTGTATGACAATTTCTTGAAAAACTGAAGGATTGACAGCGTTCTATAAATAGCTCCAGTGAGTCGTTTCAACCCTTTCAATGATGATTTGATTCAACTCAGCAAGTGCATGTCAGAAAGAGGACATTGCACGATAAATAATCGTTTTGATCAGTAATGAAAATTGTAAAAAAGCGAAATGAAAACACGTAAATTACATTTACTCCAGCATTAAAGTAAATATGATTCGTTTTTGTCAGGAAAAGCAAGTTTTAGTCAATGAAAGTGGTCCGCACATAGAGGTCATTTTACGTTTTGGACCATTTTTCGGTGGTCCAGGTCCGGATGTAGAGGTGGTCCGCTTAAACAGGTAGAATCACATTACATTTTGATGGGAGGATTTTAAGTGGTCCGAGTATAGAGGTGGTTCGCTTATGGAGGTGGTCCGGAAAGGAGGTTCTACTGTATATAATTCGAAATTGAGCATCCCAAAAATCAAAGATCTTTAAGTCTTCTTGATTTTACAGTAACAATATCTTCATCCAATGAAGCACGATTTGAATTCTACAAAAAGGCAGCTAAAAAGAACATTTTTGTACACTCTGATTCTCACATCCAACTAAGACTAAAATTAATTTCATCATAAATGAATGAAAAGAAGAGAATTTCTGATGGATGCTCAGACGAACTAACACGAATGAAGCACAAGAAGGATTTTGACGATCTTTTACGTACAAATGGATGTAGCGAACAAATTATAAGATCTTCGGAGACAAAAAATACTAATCAATAGACTTGTTAGATAGACTCTTGTTGTTAAATATTATGTAAAATTAAATGGATATTAAATAATTTAAATTAAATTAAATAGACTCCTTTTGTCGACAAGGAAGGTTGTATTTTGAAGCGCGCTCCTATCTTCTTTTCCGTGTGCATCCGTAGGATAGTTTACCGTCATCGTCTTCTCCAGCGCTTTGCATCATATGAAAGCTGTTCATCTGGTCTATACGCATATGCTATTCATATTTTAATTGATAATCTACCTGAAAAGTTAGCGGCGTTTTTATATTTTCCGAACTCAATTTCCGCACATCACGTGATCTGTTTCCACTTTATCTCTCAGCTTGAAGCGTATTCGGTGGCTATCTATGCCGTCCTCGTTCAGTGCTTTGTGCTAAGATATCGCCGCCAGAATTTGGTTAATGATCATTTCCAAAAGAGCCAAAAATGATCCAAAAAAGCCAAAATCACATAAGAGCCAAAAAGCCACAGAATTCGCCGATCACCCAAAAAAGCCAAACTTAAGCTCACAACACCAGTCTACATCCACACTATCAGTTTCACTACCATAGCTATCGATGCCACTCCTCCACAGCTATTCAAATCCACAAGATCAGTCCACATTTCGATACTCAAATCCAAAAAAGCCAAAATATTCTGCGCTACTGCACCGATTACCCAAAAAAGCCAAACTTAAGCTCACAACACCAGTCTACATCCACACTATCAGTTTCACTACCATAGCTATCGATGCCACTCCTCCACAGCTATTCAAATCCACAAAATCAGTCCACCTTTCGATACTCAAATCCAAAAAAGCCAAAATATTCTGCGCTACTGCACCGATTGCCCAAAAAAGCCAAACTTAAGCTCACAACACCAGTCTGCATCCACACTATCAGTTTCACTACCATAGCTATCGATGCCACTCTTCCACAGCTATTCAAATCCACAAAATCAGTCCACATTTCGATACTCAAATCCAAAAAAGCCAAAATATTCTGCGCTACTGCACCGATTACCCAAAAAAAGCCAAACTTAAGCTCACAACACCAGTCTACATCCACACTATCAGTTTCACTACCATAGCTATCGATGCCACTCCTCCACAGCTATTCAAATCCACAAGATCAGTCCACCTTTCGATACTCAAATCCAAAAAAGCCAAAATATTCTGCGCTACTGCACCGATTGCCCAAAAAAAGCGAAACTTAAGCTCACAACACCAGTCTACATCCACACTATCAGTTTCACTACCACAGCTATTCAAATCCACAAAATCAGTCCACATTTCGATACTCAAATCCAAAAGAGCCAAAATATTCTGCGCTACTGCACCGATTGCCCAAAAAAAGCCAAACTTAAGCTCACAACACCAGTCTACATCCACACTATCAGTTTCACTACCATAGCTATCGATGCCACTCCTCCACAGCTATTCAAATCCACAAAATCAGTCCACATTTCGATACTCAAATCCAAAAAAGCCAAAATATTCTGCGCTACTGCACCGATTATCCAAAAAAGCCAAACTTAAGCTCACAACACCAGTCTACATCCACACTATCAGTTTCACTACCATAGCTATCGATGCCACTCCTCCACAGCTATTCAAATCCACAAAATCAGTCCACCTTTCGATACTCAAATCCAAAAAAGCCAAAATATTCTGCGCTACTGCACCGATTGCCCAAAAAAAGCGAAACTTAAGCTCACAACACCAGTCTACATCCACACTATCAGTTTCACTACCACAGCTATTCAAATCCACAAAATCAGTCCACATTTCGATACTCAAATCCAAAAGAGCCAAAATATTCTGCGCTACTGCACCGATTACCCAAAAAAGCCAAACTTAAGCTCACAACACCAGTCTACATCCACACTATCAGTTTCACTACCATAGCTATCGATGCCACTCCTCCACAGCTATTCAAATCCACAAAATCAGTCCACATTTCCATACTCAAATCCAAAAAAGCCAAAATATTCTGCGCTACTGCACCGATTACCCAAAAAAGCCAAACTTAAGCTCACAACACCAGTCTCCATCCACACTATCAGTTTCACTACCATAGCTATCGATGCCACTCCTCCACAGCTATTCAAATCCACAAAATCAGTCCACATTTCGATACTCAAATCCAAAAAAGCCAAAATATTCTGCGCTACTGCACCGATTGCCCAAAAAAGCCAAACTTAAGCTCACAACACCAGTCTATATCCACACTATCAGTTTCACTACCATAGCTATCGATGCCACTCCTCCACAGCTATTCAAATCCACAAAATCAGTCCACATTTCGATACTCAAATCCAAAAAAGCCAAAATATTCTGCGCTACTGCACCGATTGCCCAAAAAAGCCAAACTTAAGCTCACAACACCAGTCTACATCCACACTATCAGTTTCACTACCATAGCTATCGATGCCACTCCTCCACAGCTATTCAAATCCACAAAATCAGTCCACATTTCGATACTCAAATCCAAAAAAGCCAAAATATTCTGCGCTACTGCACCGATTACCCAAAAAAGCCAAACTTAAGCTCACAACACCAGTCTACATCCACACTATCAGTTTCACTACCATAGCTATCGAAACATAGCTAGCTAATCGAAATAAACAGCGGTCGCCATAACATAAGAGCTACTATCGAAATCCATACCGAAAGCAGAAAAAGCGTCAGACAGGGGCGAACAAATGGGGTTGAAGAAGATAAGACACTTCAGGCATCGGACATAACCTAAATCAGATCGGACAGACCAACCGATATCTACGAACTGACACCCTACGAATAAAAGGGAGAGATGGGACGTAACAAACTAATCGCGCACTAAGACGCTATCGCAGACTTAACCCCAATCACAGGGTGACGGGTTACCGGCTCCACTTCCCGCAAACCCCCCAGCACCCATAAAAGACGCCAATGCTATCAAGCACAACAATCGAGAAATCGATGGAGCAAGCCAACACACTAGGGGGGTGAACTAATCGAGGTAACAACCCAACGACGCAATAATCCCCTTGCATTGCCCCACGACGACGATAATAAATCGACATCCGTACAAAGCCTCGCCTACAATTCACGACATCACAGCCAAGTCAACCCATACGAATCTGCTCCCGTGTGAGCCCCACGGCAACCCGGACACGCACCCCGAACGACCAGAACAAAAAAACTGAATCTCCGAATATAAATGAA